>OZ038399.1:8633678-8998678 GCA_964036045.1 Eutreptiella sp. 'Long Island Sound 2002' | reverse complement strand
TCCGGAACTGGTTGTGGCAGCGCGCGTGCGCAGCGTAAAGCGCAAAAATGTTCCCGTTTCCGCCGGGAGCCAATCAACAGTCTTTGGTGTGTCCTGCACGCTACCGCGGGGGGGGGGGGAGGGGATTTGGCAGGTGGGAATTCGGAACGGCGAAATGTGGCACAGCAAAATTGTACCACATTTTGCCGTGGTATTTAAGGACCGAAGCCACGTTCTTGCCTTTACCAGATCTATGCGCATTTTCTCTCCAATACACGGTTCGGGGGGTCTGAATTGTGGGGGATATCATGTTTTCAATTTGAACCCTGTTTCACAGGTGAGTTGCAGGGAAAGCAGATAGCTGAGTTGTAGAAGTGCTGCAACTATAAAGTGGAACTCCCCGGCTCGATTCCTGCATTGCCCATCATTTGGAAATTTTGTGCCACATTTTTCCGTGGTATTTAAGATTTTGTGTACCAAATTTTCCCGTCACCGAATTTTGTCTTGCCAAAATATGCCCACACCAATCGCCCCCCCCCCCCCCCCGCGCGGTATGTACAATGGGGAGGTGTGGAGTGGGCGACGAGCTCCGCTCGCCGACCCCCTCCGGTCACTGCCCACTACATGTACGGCGCGAGAGAAGGACGCTCACGCTGGGGTCAGGAGTCTTCCCTCGTTGCCCGACCGTGCCCCTCCCTGTCGGGGGGGGGGGGGGGGGGCTG
This sequence comes from Eutreptiella sp. 'Long Island Sound 2002', assembly GCA_964036045.1. NCBI lineage: Eukaryota > Euglenozoa > Euglenophyceae > Eutreptiales > Eutreptiaceae > Eutreptiella > Eutreptiella sp. 'Long Island Sound 2002'. Next base: position 8,997,977 of record OZ038399.1, on the reverse strand, counting down.
TCGCCGTGACATCCCGCTCCTTCGCGTGTCGCCTGGTGCCCTGGTGGGCTGTGGGCGGGGAGGGGGACCCCCACATAAACCCCATGGCCAGCAGTGTACGGTCTGGTACAAGCCGCGTTGGCCCTGCCCCCTTTTGATGGCTTCACTCCCAGCCCCCCCTCGTCGTCCGTGGGGCCCCAGCCGCGGCCTCGCAGGCCCCGGGGCCAGCGCCAATGCCGGCGCCGCCCTTGCCACTGCCACCGCTGCGCGTGCGGCCGCCACCGCTATGGCTGCCGCCGCCGGGACCGCTCGCCGTGGCGTCCGGGGGGGGGGGGGGGGCGGGCATGCACTCCCCGGGCGAGGGGCGTTGGTGGGGGTGTGGGGGTCAGGGTTTTGCTTAATGTCCGTCCTACCCTACCCTGGGGGGGGGGTGGGTGGGTGGGTCTGGCAGAATTTCAGGGTGGGTGGGTGTCCAACCACCCCCCCCCCCAGGGTAGGGTGGGACTTTGTGGGGGCCTTGGGTCTATTGAGCCAGTGCCACTTCTTTCTTTCTTCTGTTGCAGGTTCCGTGTAACATGGGCTAGGATTGTTTGTGCTTTGTGCCGGATGCGGAGGGGGTAACGCTAGAACCCCACAGTTCTTGTCTCTGCCCCACGTCCATAAAGGGGCTAGGATTGTTTGTGCTTTGTGCCGGATGCGGAGGGGGTAACGCTAGAACCCCACAGTTCCTGTGTCTGCCCCACGCCCATAAAGGGGCTAGGATGGGTGGGTGGGTGGGTGGGTGTCAGCCCCCCCCCCCCCCCTGGGGGGGGTGGGACATTTGTCGGTCTGTGGGTATGCCAAAATTCTGGGTGGGTGGGTCCCTGAATTAACCCCCCCCCCCCCCCCTAGGGTGGCTAAGCAAAACCCTGGTGGGGGTGGGCTCTGGGCTACTTCCCCCCTCTCCCCTGTGCACCGCCGTGCTTTCCGCTGGGAACAAATCATCAGGTCATTCCAGTCCTGCTCGCTGTTGTGTACGGGGTCAGCAAGAGGGGCGGGGGGGGGGGGGGGCAGGCAACGCCTGCCTTGCCGCCTCTAAACCACCATGTACACGGCGCGAGGGAAGGACCCTCTCGCGGGGCTCCACCGGGAACAAATTTGGGTGGATCTCCCCCAGCCCCTCCCGCAATGGCAAGCCATCGCACTGAGCACATCCACCGTGGGTCTGCGCTTAACCTTTTGAGAACCCCCCCCCCCCCCCCATTGGCTCAGGGCGGCCCGAAAATTGCTTTGCGGGGGGGGGGGGGGGGGATGGCATGGGCGCCCGGCGAAGGAGGGGGGGGGGGTTCCAGAAATGGGCTTCCGTGCCGGGCCCTTTGTTTTGTGTTGCCACCAAAGGCGCCAGAACACAAATTTTGGCCCGGAAATTTTTTTTTCATAAAAAATTTTCCCCCACATATTTGTAGTCAAAATGTTTAGCGCGACGTGGGGATCATTTTGAGCCATCTATGTTGGGGTCGGACCCCCCCCCCCCCGGCACGGCAGGTAGGGCAGCCCCAGCCCAAACCCCCCTCCCGGCACGGTGACCAAGGAGGGGGAGGGGCGGGTTGGGCAAATGGGCTTCCGTGCCATCCCCCCCCCCCGCAAAGCAATTTTCTTCCCGCCCAGCATCGGTATGGCCAGGAAGGCACCCTCGCACTCGGGGGACCGGCTGACAGCAAATCATCGCCCTCCCCCACGACTTCAGTCCAATTCATGGGGGGCTGTCGCAACGTGTTGTTGTCCGCAGGCGGGATCCGCATGAACCCCAAAGCCCAGATCATGCGCCAGGGCCCCGGAGGGGACCTGCAGGTGATCCACCGACTGTACGGCGCCGGCGAGGTCACGGGGGGGGTGCACGGCAACAACCGCCTCGGCGGCAACTCGCTGTTGGAGTGCGTCGTCTTCGGGCGGATCGCGGGCGCAACTGCCGTTGCGGACCTCGCCGCAGAGGACAAGCGCGCATAGTGTGGGCCTTCGCCCAGACCCTCGGAATGGCCCGTCGTTTGCTGATCCCCTCCATCTGCGGCGGGCCTGCGGCTGGAAGGGGTCACCTGAGCGCCCGCCAACCGTAGTGTAACCGTCAGAGTCAGCCCTTCAACCGCCTTTCCAACTGCCAGTGAACTGGCTCTTCAGCCCTCCTCTCTCCTTCACGCCGACCCGGTCTTGGATTCGGTTGCGACGTGTAACGCGCCCCACGACAGACGGTGTTGTGGGGCTGTCTCTGGCGCCCGCTGTACATGTTGTGGATAAGCCCCGCCCTCGTGGCCTTCTCCCGCGTTTTTATTCAGCCAGTAACATCCGGGGAAGGGGGCGTTGCAAGTGGGAGAGTTGGAAGCTGCGTCCAGTCGGAGGCCGTGTGATGTCGCTGTCGCTGGTCGATGCCCTGCCTCCCCGGTATATACTTAGTTCCAAACTCGACCTGTCAACAAACCCCGTTTATTGACCCGCCGACTCAAATCCCCACTATGAGATACGCGACCGGTGCCTATCCCCTGCCCACAAACGGGCTATGCATGGCCGCCTGAGGGTCTGGGATGAGTACGCACGCGCACTGGCAACCGCCGAGCTGGCCCCTGTTTCCGACCAGGCGGGCTTGCCGCGTTGCCGTGCTGATTGTGGGATCTCTTTGAGACCCCCACGTGCAATCCTCTAAGGCCGCTGAGGCACACACGACGCGCACGAGTTTATTCTCACGTTCCGTCAGCTGCGACCCAACCATTGCCGACGCCAAAGCCCAGCGGGCACCACAACCTCTGACCTCCCCTCGGCAATGATGTTTGCAGTGCACACAATGCACACCTCTCATGAAGTTAATGGCAGACGTTTTGTATCGCAGCCACGCCGGCCCTATACACACAACAGGAAAGGCAGTGTGCCGGTGAATTAGTCCCAAAGATTGGCCTGTAATTTCTTCATTTTGCCAAATTTTCGACGAAAACCCAATACGAGGTGAGGGGTGGGCGGTTGCCTCCGCTCTCAAGCCCGGCTGTACAGGGGTGGGGGAACTATCTTCACTGCACTATCTTCCCACAGACCCTTTGCAAAAGGCGCCTAGGGCTGTCTTGACAAAATTTTTCTCTCCTTCTTGTGAACTGCATGTGCTGCATGTTGTGCTGATCCTGCTTCAACCAACAAACATGTGACAGCTCACACAATATTATAGGGGGGGGGGGAGGATTTTCGTGGGGGGTTTATTTCGCGTGGGAAATTTCGTGTTTCAAATTGACCGCAAAATTGGCCACACAGATTCTGGGGGTCTCCGCGAACTTTCCCACGCTTGTTGTAGGTACCACAAATTCTTCTTTGGTGCCTCTGTGCTTTTTGTGCATCCTCAGTGGCAGCGGTAGCTAGGTATTGTTGCGCTGTTGTTGGCAGTCAGTCTGTTTGTCCCGTCCCCTAATTTCAGTTGTGGTATGGAGGGAGTTGCACGCACCGTGCGAAGTTTCGATATATGCATTTTCATGGGCACTGTTTTTTCTATGCTTCCAAGCTCAAAGGCGGTCTTGGTGGCGTTGGCAGCGGTTCTGGCCCTGGGTGGTCCCTCCTCGGGTCGGCCTTGAAGTTCCGACTGCTCCCCCAGCTGGAGGGTGTCTCTCGGGCGGCTCGACTCTGTTTTGGCAATTGGCAAAATAAATCGTGCGTTTTTGGGTCCACCAAGCCATGCACCGAATTACACTGGACATGGTCCGCGAAATTTCCCACGCTTTTTCCAGTGACCTCTGCGAAATTTCCCGCTGCAAATTAGTCTCCACACGAAAATCCCCCCCCTCCCCCGTACTTCATTGGCACCAACGGCACTCCACAGGCCTACGGCAGCGGACCTACTACAGACCCGGTGATATGTACAGTGTTTGGATGCTTCCGGTGAGGTGCTTCTGTGTACATCACTTCGCCTCCCTGTGCATGCTGCGGTCTGCAAATCTCCAAGTCGGCCCGCAGAACCCTACAACCCCAAAGCGCAGGCCCCCCACAGCAGCCCATCGGCACACTGGGATGCCCACATACCTTGACGGGCACATTCTGGGCCCCCAGTGAGGGCCTTATGGAAGCATCCTAGTGCCCACAACACACAGTGCAACATGTGAGGGATAGGAGTGGTTCTCACTTGTGTGGCAATAGGACACGGTCCGTGACGAGCCCCTGCAACCGGCAAAGGATCCCCGATTAGCTTAGTCGGGCAACGCACAGGTGTGGTGACCGCAAGGTCATGTGTTTGAGCGCCGGGTCAGTTTGGGGGAGGTGCAGAAGTGAGGACGGCGCTGGGTCGGTGCATCAATAAGGCAATCCCCAGGCAACTGGGGCTCAAGCCGCTTGAAGATGGGTGCCTGGGTACACCTGAGCTGCAGCTAAAGTCCTTTGCGTGGAACTAGCATGGTGGTGGCCATGGAGTCTCCGGTGCTGATGGTCGGGACTTCAAACTGGGTTTGCACCCAAGGCTAACGACCGCGAAGGGCTGTCCGCTGGTCCAACAATAGGCAGGCCACTAGCATTCCAAGGAACTCGCTCTGTGGCCACTGCATCTACAGGTGCTACCTATCGAGGCTGAGCAGCAGGTGCCGGAGAATCCGTCACATTGCACCCAGCCTTGTGTGAGAGTTAAATGTTGGATAAGGTACTGTTGGGGTCCTTTGCATGCCCTGCACTCAGCCCTAGTCCTGAGTGGCACACACTGAAGGGGCCGCTATCAAATGTCTATTGTTGGGTGCGGCTGGTGGAACTCATGGACAAGACAACGGGACCTGTTGGTGTTTGCTAACCTGGGGCTAGGGGTGAGGATAAGTGATAGTTTGCGTGTAGAGGAGCTGGCATTTGAGTTGCTGTGTTCCCACCCCTTACAGGCGAGGGGGAGACGGGGGGCAGCCGCATATGTGCATATTGGGAAACCAAGGGGGGCATTTGGGAGAACTGCCTGATCGGGCTCAGAAATGGAGTCAGTAGCGGGGCCAGATGTATGCACCAACCAGGGCCTATTTAGAATCACTTGGGAAATAGGGGGGGCCTATTTAGAATCCCTTGGGAAATAGGGGGGCCTATTTAGAATCCCTTGGGAAATAGGGGGGGGCGTTGTACCCATGGAGTAAATATCGGTGTCACTCTTTTACCCCCCCCCCCTTGTATAAGCTACGCCCTTGTCCAAGCTACAGTAGGCGTAGGGACTGTAATAATTGTGTACGTAATTTGAATTACGTACAAAATGTAGTGCGGCCACATAAGACATGGGTTTGTCGTCACATTTGCCAATTACATGGAGCCATGGACACATGCAACATGCCACATGCAAGGCAAATTCATTCCCAAGAATTTGAAGTTGTCCGAGCCCAAACCAGCCCCTAAGCCTCAGCCAAAGGCATCTTCAAGTGGTGAGCATGTGCAATCGTTCCGCGTGGTGTATGGTCGCAAGAAGGGTTTCCAAGCCAAACATTTCTAGGCTTCGCATTCTTCATTGCTTGTGCCAACATGGGTGTGAACCTGAAATATTCATGTTCCCAAGGCTGTCTTGTGTTTGCAAAACAATGGGAACTCGATAGCAAAGTGTGGATTCGGATGCTGAAGGGAGCCGGGAGACGGGAGAGAGGTGTGCGTCACATGTAGCATAGTGGTGACATACCTGGGCCCACGCCTATGGGTCCCAGAGTTCGCCACTGATCTGTGGCTATCGAAGGTTGCTTGGTCAGGTTGAGGTCAGCTCAAGGATAGGGTATGCCCAAAATCAGTCTGCTGCCGTGAGATACAATACCACCACCATACCACCGAGTACTCTGGTGTCGGCCATGTACGTTCACCACGTTACAAAAAAAAATATACGTGGCTGGGATTCAAACCTGCAAGGCAACATTTGGGAATTGTCGAAGTCAAACTGATTGAGTTTGGCACGAGGTCAGGATCATGCTGGTTCTTTGAAAACCTGACATCATGGCCAGACCAAAGTGACCATCGTGGGGAAAAACAAATTTTACCGTGGGGAAAATCTTGTCAGGCAACTTTTGGTACACAAACCGTTGGGTCCCAGACCTGCCCCCCTCTGTCCCATCATGCCCATCGGCTACGCTCAATAAATCTGCCTGCGTTGCGGTGCTGGGGATATTTGCTGTACTAAGGGCGCAAACGTGCCCTTGTGCCCCTGACACTGAATGCATGGCTTCTTTGGGTTGGGGCTGTGGACCTCTGCTGAAGCAGGCACTGCGTGGGCATTGTGCAGCCCACTTCCTATTGAGTGTCTCCTCAACAGATCAGACAAAGGCCGACTCCCACGGCAACCGCAGGCCTACTCCCACATCCACCCGAAACCCCCCCCCCCCCCCCGCCCCGGCCACATCCCTGCAACGGCAATGGAGGCAACCCGCTCGCTCCCTTTGGGCCCCTATGGCATGCCCCATGTCGCACCCTGCGCTGGAGACTCTACCCGGGTGGCTGGGCGTGGTCCGTGGAGGGGGTTGAAAAAACGAGCAACAACCATGGGCGAGGCTGCAACCATTTTGGCACCCTCACACACAGGACTGCTCAGATTCTTACTCAGTCCAAAAACTCAGACAATGAGTTTAACCATGTCTTATACTAAAAATGCCAGATTGCTGTCTGAATTTGCTGTTTTTGCCTTGTGGACATATGCTTCCTCTCTGGTGGGTGCTTTCCAGGGTGGTCACAGGAAAGCTGACTTACTATTTGGCGCTGTGCCCACGCTGTGCAGAAACACCCCCTATGTGTGCTGCAGAGGATCAGCGTGCATGCAGCATGTGAGGCAGGTCAGCAGACGCCCACTGGCCTCCACCCACAAGCAGCTGCAGCAGGTTTGTTTTGAGGAGCTGTCCTGCTACCGAACTTGGGACGCCGCCCGACCTCCATGCCCCTGGTCTGTCACTGGTGCTGGGGGCACGCAGAGGGAACTGAGCGAGGGAGTTCAGGACAGAGCCTGAAAGGGTAAACGTCAGGATGGGATGCAGTTTCAGTGCTGGGGGATGCGGGGAGGTCAACGCCCAGTCGAAGGGATCCACTGAGCGGTTCAACAACGCATCATGTTCTCTGCTGCAGCCACCATGCCCGCACTTGATCCATTCTGGCGCGGTGTGCTCATTGCTTACGCCTGTGTGGCGGCGTGGATGACCAGCAGCGGCGCGGTCGTCCTCCACAATAAATGGCTGATGACTGTGTTCAATTTCTCGTACCCCGCCACAATGACGATGATGCACATGTCCTTCTCCTTCATCGTTGCCTTCATCATCATCAGAGTCCTTAAGCTCGTGCCCCGGCCGGAAATCACCAACCGACAAATCTGGGGCGCCATCTTCCCAATCGGCGCATGCTACTCCATTGTTCTCGTCTGCAGGTGCATCTCTGACCACATTTCTTTGTCGGGGGCCGGAGAGGGCGGAAACGGAGGCATTGTCCCACATGCCGGTCCCCTGGCGAATGGAGCGCGGGATGTGGGACGGGAGGTGTGGGCAGACCGTGGCTCCGTGGCACAACAACGCCAATCCTGGGGGGCGGGGTCAGAGGCCAAAAACAAATGGTACGCTTACAAGCGGCCTCCTATCTCTCGCTGTTGGTGCCTTCATTTTGAAGGCGTGGCTGATGCCGGGCAGCGTACTCGAATCGGAAGGAGAAGACAGTGTCCCCTCTCTTTATGAGAGGTAGGCCTGGTTTTATTGTAGAAAGGACGAAGGTCGACTTTTCTAGGCCTAGAAAAGTCGAACCCCCCGTCGAAAATTCGAATTTTTCTGGCTCCGAGAAATGGAACGGGACCGCAGGAGCCAGAAAAGTTCGACCTTTCTACTGGGGGCTCGACTTTAGGCTCTAGGCCTAGAAAAAAGTTGGAACTCCGTCCTTTTCTACCCCAAAAAGGAACTAAGGGCCCGGAATGCTCGGCTGGCCCGGTTTCGCGACCGGAGGAATTTTCGGAGGAATTTTCTAGACTGCGAAAAGTCGAGCATTTCGGGCCCTATTCCTTTTCAAACATACTCTATGACTCTGGCCTCGCGCCACGATGTAACGTAATCCTGCTGAGAAGTCACCTTCGCAGCTGTCGGACTGTGTTCCCTGAAAGTGAAAAAAGAAAATCGTGCGCTTGACATCTGCCCCCCTTTTTATGGATTCCTTCTTTTTCCCGAGGGAAATGTTTCCGATGTGGGTTGGCCGGGGGACCGGCTGGGGTTTGTCAGGACCCCTTAAGCCATGGCCTGGACGCGGGACGAGGGACGAGGGACGAGGGCGTAGGAGACGGGACGTGGCACGTGGCCCCCGCGGGGGAACCAACCGTCTGGCGGCGCGAAGGCCCCTCCCCAAAGGCTCGGGAAAGGGGCCTCTGCAGCCGGCGCTGTGCCCGGCCCTGTGGGCGGTGCCTGTGTCAGGGTGCCTGCGTTTGTGTCATGTGTTGTGCGGATGTCGACGGTTGCTTTCTGCTTTGATCTGCCTTCCGACGACCTGAACTCACCGCGGAACTGCTTCTGCGCTGCAGTGAGACCTCATCGAAAAAGGTGCTGCGGCACGGACGCCGCGGAGCCCCACGCGCACATACGCGGGGTCGTTGAGAGACGCAATACGAGTCGGGTAGGCAGGGCCTGTGGAGAGACACAGCGTGGCTACCCCCCCCCCCCCCATCACGATCCCCCGCCCCCTGGGGCGAGGGGTCACTTGGCCCAGAAGCCAGAGTAGATACCGGGCAGTGAAGGCGCTGAAGAAAAATTTTTCGTTGGGTTATACTGGAACTGCAGCAGTTTTAGTGCTACCATGGGGTGGGCGTCACTTCATGGCTGCCCCCCTGGGGGGAACCGTCACGACGTTGGGGGGAGGATTTCGAGGGGGGGGCAGGGCGCATAATACCTGCCACATCCCCCCCCCTCGACCTGGGGTCTGCAAAGCGGAGAGGCGTGATGTGGCTACAGAACGCAGACTCATCCAGAAGCTAAACACACGCGACACCACAGGCAAAGTGCCTGGACCTGCAGCGCACCACCGGTGCCGAACACCCGGTGCTCTGGAACCCGCTGGCGCTGTGCTGCAGCTCCCCACATCAGATGTGGTGTGGGGGGGTTGCCCCCTCCAAACGCACACCGAGTGCGAAGCCTGGCTGTGCCGGCGGGGAGTGGACGCCACGAGCGCACAAGGCTGCAATGGTGAGCAGTGGAACAGACATTGCACTGTCTGCCACAGAACCGCCCCCACCCCCCCCCTTGTGTGACCTTCACGTTGCTGGTTGTGTTGAGCACCTCCCAGCCTGGGATCTTTGTGATGACCGCATACTAGGCGCTGATCAGGCCGTCAGGGGAGGACGCCATGGGCAGAAGTTGCATTCTGGATTCCCCCCCAGGCAGTGTGGATGCCCGCAGTAGTGCGGATGCCTGCTTGTCATAGCAGAAGGTTCAAGGGCGAGAGGCCAATAGGCGCCGCCACAGGCTAACAGAGCCAACCACCAGGCCTTGTGCCCCCCCAACCCCCTCCCACCATGGGGGGGACGCCGGCACCGGACCCTTTACGCCGACTCCCCCCCCCTCCCCCCCCCCCCCCCCCTCCCTGGAAATTGGCTGGAAAGTGCCGGACCATGAGCGCCGAAGGCGCCCTAAGGAAATTTTGCTTGACTTAGTACAGGGTGAAAAAATGGGTTTCCACCCCATGTGTCTGTACTCAAAATGCTCAGTTTTTGGAGGAGAACCCAATAGTGGATGAAAACCAAATTGGACAAAATATGAATACCACCCCTGTGCAGAGGTATGTCAGATCTGGGCCATACCCTAGTGGTAAAGCAGTGCCTCTGCAACTGGAGATCCTGGGTTCAAACCCAGTGGGGGTAACCTGCAGGGCTGGAGGTAAGATCAGGGACACCATGGGACAGTTTTTGTTTTTGTTTTTTTTGCCTTTTTTTTGCTTTGACTTTGTCCCCTTTGTTGGGGATCCCCGAGAATGCAGGGGTGATGTAGCATTTCCGCCCACTTGTGGGCCTCCCAAAAGGCACGGGTTAGGCATCCAATTCTGATTTTGTCCCCCTTTCTTTGGGGATCCCCGGGGATGCAGGGGTGATGTAGCATTTCCGCCCACTTGTGGGCCCCCTTTGATTTTGTCCCCTTTGTTGGGGACCCCCGAGAATGCAGGGGTGATGTATCATTTCCGCCCACTTGTGGGCCCCCTTTGATTTTGTCCCCCTTTCTTTGGGGATCCCCGAGAATGCAGGGGTGATGTAGCATTTCCGCCCACTTGTGGGCCCCGCCAATTCTGATTTTGTCCCCCTTTCTTTGGGGACCCCCGAGAATGCAGGGGTGATGTAGCATTTCCGCCCACTTGTGGGCCTCCCAAAAGGCACGGGTTAGGCATCCAATTCTGATTTTGTCCCCCTTTCTTTGGGGATCCCCGAGAATGCAGGGGTGATGTAGCATTTCCGCCCACTTGTGGGCCCCCTTTGATTTTGTCCCCTTTGTTGGGGACCCCCGAGAATGCAGGGGTGATGTAGCATTTCCGCCCACTTGTGGGCCCCGCAAATTCTGATTTTGGGCACCCTAGAAGGTAGGGGTTGGGCGACCAATTCTGTTTTTGTCCCTCTTCCACTTCAGCCGGCCCCAGACCCCCCCCCAGACCCAGCCCCCCCCCCCCCCCTCCCCCCCCCAGCCTGAGATTGGCTGGAAAGTGGGAGGGAGTCGGCGTATGGCCCGTTGCTACGTCCCCCCCGTGCCTCCCACAGTCACGCACAGTGATCAAGGGGCGACAGCTTTCCAGCCCCCGGCTGCATTTGGGGAGAGGAGACCGCAGAACACATGCGGCAGTTGTCAGCGTTTGGGACAGACACACCACTCTCACACACAAATGCACTACTCAGCCCCCCGCCCCCCCTCCAGCTCCAGCCTCTCACCCACAAACCCGCATGTCAGGCGTAGGTCGCTTGTTTCTTCTTTTTCGCTGTAGGTCGCGTGCCCTTTTTTGGGGGGGGGCATAAGTGGTGGTTGGACTTTTTTTTTTGGGAAGTGCTATGGGCAGGCGTCTTACGCCAATACACCAAAGTGCACGCGACTGACGCCGAGAAGAAGTTCGCGATTTACGCTGTGTTTCGCACTCAACCTACGCTTTCCTCCAAAGCACACCCTTCCCCTTCGTCCATACTCCACCTTTTTTTTTCTGCGTCACCCATAACACCCCAAACCCCCTGGAGACGGCCCCACAAAGCACAACCGATGGTGTACAAGCGGTAGGGCCCAGTGATGTATTAGAACGGCCGTACACTGTAGGAGGAGGGGGGGTACCTCCCCTGACGCCCCCTACCTCCCTCCCCTTGGACCCCCTCCCCCCCTACCTCCTCCTCTTGTAATGTTTGAGGCTGACAGCCAAAATTTTGCTTTTTTTGGGGGGGGGGCGCCTTCAGTGCCAAGAGGCCAAAAAGACCATAGGGGGACCATAGGAGGAGGGAGGGTCCGGCCGAACCCCCCCCCCCTTCCTCCCCCCCCCTTTCCCCCCCACCCTCCCCCCCTTCTAAGACTTCCCTGGCAGTGCCCGCCGTATCCGTCCTCAGGGCTTAGTCCCCTGGTGTCTGTCCTCCCATCCCCGTAGATGTGTCTGCCAATCCCCTGCCTTTCTGCTCTGCTCATCACCCCATCCCCTCGGGCACTCGGTCCCCTCGTCCTCAGTAACTACGCGTATGTCTACTTGACGGTGGCCTTCATCCAAATGCTCAAGGCCAGTCTCCCGGTGCTCGTCTTCTTCGTGTCCGTCGCGTTTGGGGTGGCCAAGTTCGAGTCCCAACTGCTGTGGACCATCCTCGTCATCTCCGTTGGCGTCATCGTTGTGACGGAGGTATGGCCCCGGGATGTGCTTCGTGTCGGCCTACCCTACAGAGAGCGGGCGGGGGGGGGGGGGGGTATTGGGCAGGGTAGGGGGGAGCATTGCTGGGATCACGTCCCATGGACTCTGGTGTCAGGCTCTGCCCACTTCCTGTCCCAGACCAAGCCGCAGCCTTCTTCTTCAATGGGCATGTCCAGGTCCCCCTGAAGCGCCTGATCCGAATCTGCACGGGCACATTCAGGCGGACCAGACCACCGGGGAGAGGGGGGGTGGTTCCAGTTTGATCCAACTCCCCCCCCCCCCCCCGGACTGCCATAGAAAATTGTGGGCAGCTTGAAGCGGATGGGGGGGGGGTATTGGAAGACACCCCCCTCTCCACCATTTGGGGCTCTGGTGGGTTCCCACGTTGTTCCCTCAGTGGGGGGGGGGGGGGGGGCAATCAAAGGGACTAGGGTCCGGAGCAGGGGCAGCCATGGGCTATAGGCGAGTATGGGGGTTCAGACCCCTGCCTGGGTGCTCGGACCTCATCGTCTCTCGCCCACGCCACACCAAACACCCGTGAGCCTTCGGCATCTAGCCAAGGCATATACAAGGGGCCATACCTCCGTCGCCTGGTCCAGTCAACGTCACATTCTGCCTGGGAGACAGAGTCAGCCAAGCGGCATTGTGGTTGCTTCCGAGCGATCTAGTGCAGGCGATTGCTTGACGAGACCTCCCCCCCAGGGTGGGTGGGTCAGGGGCCAAAAAAAAAAGTTTGTGTGCCTAAATCGGCCTCAAATTGCCGGCACCTTTGATAAACTTCATTTCTTGCCTGAGAAAATCACCTAGAAGATCGGTTGTTAGATCACGCGCAAGCGCAGGTGTCGTGAACCCCCCTTTTTGGGGTCGTTTGCGTAGCATACCCTAAGATATGGTATCAGACATTGAACCCCTTGTAAAATCTTCATTTTGGGACAGAAAATGATCCCCCGATGAATTTTTCGATTTTGACCCCCCCCCCCCTACCCCCCGGTATCCGGGCACCCCATTTTTTTGGGGGGGTGGTGGTCAAAACTCCTTTGCCTATTGCTGTGCGCAGATTTGGACCCGGGTCCTGAACAACTTTTTTCTTGTGTATTGAGCCCCTAACCCATGACAGGGTCCCGGTCCGAACTCCGGATACCCCTGGTCGGCCCCACCAATCGGCCCTTGCCGATGAGGACTTTGCCCTTTTCGCTGTAAAGGCTGTTTATTGGCACCTGAAATTTTTTGAAGTTCGACTTTTTCCTAAATCCTTCTATCGCTCCTCAGATGGCTTTGGGTGATCATTTGGTGACAATACGGGTACCCCCCCCCCCCTTGCGCTAACACGGGCTCGTCCAAACACGGAGACCCCGTGTTTCCGCACTTTTGGTCCTTTTTTTGAACCGTCATTTTTGCGGTTCTGATCCAATAGAGAACGTGGTTTATAGCTTTGTGCAATTGCGATCAGCCATGCAAAAAGCTGTTTTCCCAAAAGGACTGAAGTTGTCCCAATTGGAGGACTGAGTGACACCTGAGTTGTGTGGCTAAAGAAAAATGACTTGTGGTATCATGTTGGGAGGGTTAAGGTTGGGCTATGCCTGCAACTTGTGTTCCGCAGTACGTGCCGCGCGCTAACACGGGCTTGTCCAAACACGGGGACCCCGTGTTTCCGCACTTTTAGTCCTGGAACCAGAACCTGGCCCGTGTTTGCGCAAGGGGGGGGGAGGGTACTTGGGCACCCATGGGGACCCACGTAGTGGCCGCTAGGCCCATGTAGCCTGGGACATGGGCCCTCCAAAAGCCCCAAAATTGCTGTTGTGTATGCTGTTGAGTGGCAGTTAAAATTTTCCAAAATTCGATTTTTTCCCCAAACCCTTCTGTCGCCCCTTGGATGGGTTTGCATGATCACTTGGTGACAATGCGGGCACTTCAGCACCCATGGGGACCCACATGTTGGCCACTAGACCCGTGTAGCCAGGGCCAGTGTGGTTGTCTGTGGCTATGCTTGTGCCTGTGCTGTGTTTACGTCGTTGTGTGTTTATCTGTCACTACGCACTTCAATGCAGCAGTGCATAGTGCGGGCGCAGACACTCTGCACGTACATGGTTACCCGCGTACAGTGTGTAGACACTGTGCACAGGTGGTGCACAACGTGCACATGTTGTAGACACGACGAGACAATATTATGGCTGTGATCGTGAAAGGGTCTGGACCGAAATTTCCTACACCACGGCGCGGTACAATGCAGGTTTCGGTACAGGGTGCACCTGGGGATCACCAAACTCAGATCAGATCCGCCCATGCCACAGGCACCCCAAAGCCGCACCTTGTCATTGACCGTTGTGCACATGTGCCGCAACTGTACTCGAGGCCATAAGTACCAGGAACATCGCCAGCCGGGCAACCAGCCTGGTTTGCGCACGAGTTGGGCCCGTTATCCGCGTCCCTGTCCCTGTGTGCTCACCGTTGCGCTCTCTGCACCTCCAGGGGCAAGTGGACATGTCCTTCATGGGGCTGGTCCTCCAGGGCGTCTCCCTCGTCTTCGAGTCCGTCCGCCTCGTCATGATCGAGGTCCTGCTGAAGAAGCAGGGCATCACCCTCAACCCCATCACGACCCTGTACTACGTGGCCCCGGTCACGCTCTGCTGCATCCTCGCCCCGGCCGCCATCTTCGAGTTCCAAGACCTTGGGAAGATCCTGGGCATGGTCACCGGCAACCCCTTCACGTTCCTGTTCAACTGTTCGCTGGCGTTTCTGCTGAACTTGGCGGTGTTCCTGATCATCGGCAAGACGTCCGCCCTGACCATGAACATCGCGGGCATTTCGAAGGACGTGATCGTGATCGCCATCAGCACGGTGCTGTTCGCCGCCCCGCTGTACGCCAAGAGCTGCTTCGGGTTCGTGATCGTCATCATCGGCGTGGCGTTGTATAACTACAAGAAGTACAAGATCTCGATGGAGGATGGGAAGTCGAAGTCACAGGAGCTTGACGTCGCGCCCATGAAGGACAGCGACGAAGACGCAAACAGCGGCTCGCCCGCAAATAAGTGAGCGTGGCTTTTAGGGTTTGGATCCTGCCAAATGAAGGCATCTGAAGGAGGGAAGTGAAGGGGGTGGGGGAGTAGGGGATGAAAGTGGGGAGGGGCGGCGTCTAAGATGAGGAGGGAGGAGGTGAAGGTGGGTCAAGGCAGGGGGTGAAGATGGACGAGTGTTGAAGATGACGGATGAGGGGCGAGAGGGGGATGCCGATGGGGAGCTGCAGTTGTGTGTGTGTGTGTGTGTGTGTGTGTGTGTGTGTGTGTGTGTGTGTGTGTGTGTGTGTGTGTGTGTGTGTGTGTGTGTGTGTGTGTGTGTGTGTGTGTGTGGGGACCCTTGGTGCAGCGACTTACCCCTCCGTGATGATGGCGATGTCAGTGAGACGTCACACCAAGGTGCTCGCCATTGGAGAGGGATGACTCGGGCAAACCCGAGTGGGAGTGAGTCCCGAGCACCGGTCATCTGCAATGCTGTTGTCTGTTCCTGCTACTCTCTTGTGTATGTGTGAACGTGTGTCGTTGATTCCGACTTACAGCACCACTGCTGTCAGTCGCCTGCTCGTCTGAGGGCCAGCATTTTTTGCTCCTCTGATGAGGATGCTTGAGACTTGTACCCACAGTGCCTCCCGGTGCATTTGTATCCACATTGGTTATCTGTTGGTTCTTGTTCCCTTCACTATCGCTAAGTGTGTGTGTGTGTGTGTGTGTGTGTGCGGTTGTGTGGTGGCACCTAACACAGGGTCCACAGTACTGCAATGGATAGGCTAATCGGGACGCGGACTCCTCCAAGGATTTATTGAGGTCTGGAGAAGGGACGTGGAACAATTGGCTCGCATGTCTCATCTGAACGTTGCACACTCTTCAACAGACCGAAAGACGTCCAGAGCTGCTTTGCAGCTCCTGAGGAGTTTCCTCCAACCGCTTGTTTTTTTTTCTTCGCTTTGTTCTTGTTTCGCGGTTCTCAACGTGTGTGTGTGTGTGTGTGTGTGTGTGTGTGTGTGTGTGTGTGTGTGTGTGTGTGTGTGTGTGCGTGTGTGTGTGTGTGTGTGCGCGCGCGCGCTCCATCAACAAGAACTTGTATGTACATCGCATGAAACAAAAAGGTGATTATCACAGATGTGTGTATGCAAGAGGGTAGGATGCCACACGTTCCATTGGATGGCGCACCCACAGCGGCTTCGCCAGAACCTCCCCTGCTTTTACGCTTCTCATGCAATATAGAGACGCCAACTGTTGTGCATGTTGGCTCTCAACATTGTTGATTTCGTTAGTGATATGCACCCCTGTTACGGGGCTATTTGGAGATCAGGAGTCTTCGGTCAGGCACTGCCATGTGCTGCTGGGGCAAAACCGAGACCAGGTATTCCAGATTTGGAGTCACCCGCAGGGTGATCCCAATGACGCGGGGTAATGGGATCCTCGCGTGCCTGTGCTAGATGGCTGCACGAATTGTTTCGTGCCCGGGGGCCCCGAAGTTCTGCTGCCTGGCCACCATTTTAGCAAATCAAAGTTATTATATTACTGGGCAACGCGCTGTGCAGACCTGCACGATGGTTACGTAAATCGTCATGTCGTATGAGGTTGAATAATGGTTTCGAGTGACAGTGCGCTGCTTCTGTGCATGTCCTGTTTTGCGAGTTGAGGATGTTGAAAGGGAATGAGTGGATGGCCAGCCCTTCTCCCCCCCCCCCCCTCTGGTGGTTGGGGAAGCTCTGTGACGGGCGTCGCATGCCTTGAAGCTGGTTGATCCCTGTTGGAATGAACTGTAGCGATATTTGCACGCGTGCACCAAAAGTTGGACGCTTGGATGACACATGCTTTTTTGTGTTGTGTCATGTGCAACGTTGTTGGTGCGCGCTGCTCGTGATTTATCACGCCCATTTTGACTTTATCCTCCTGCACCAAGTCTGGCCTGCCGGCTTTGCACGACGCTGGAGGAGCTATAATTGAAGGAGAACAAGAGCACTACAACGAGGACAATAATGTTGACAAAAACTGAAGTGACCTGGCAATGGGTTGTGGGTGCAAGCGTCACAAACACCCCAGTTTTGCCTGGGCTAGCTTCAAGGAAGGAGACGCTAGCCGAGGGCGGTTCTTTGGCTGACCCCCTCAGGGGTCGCTGGAGGTGGCCCTCAAGGCTTTGCTCCCGTATTCCTGGGCAGCTGGTATTGCTGGAGTTCCTAGGGACGTGCTCAACACCGCCCTGTCCCTAGGACACCCGCATTGCAGGGCCATCGCACTGCGGCGAGCTATGTTGCGGGCACCCTGTGGGTAGATTCCCCGGCAGACCTGTCGTAGGCCATTTTGGGGGCAGGGTCAAAAATTTGATTCCCTTTCGCATTTTTTGACCTCAGAAGAAGGAAGTTTTCGCCAACCTCCCAGAGATTGTTCGATCAAAATTATGCAGACCTGCTTATATGGGGAACACCACATACCCCCTTTCTTGAGCCCATTTCTGTACAATAGCCACAAGGGGTCGAATTCCAGACTCTACCCCTCATAGAGTCCTTCTTCCGTCCAACAAAAGTAACCCACAAGACCTCCACCCCCCACCCCTCTTCCTGCACTGAAAGCTGGCCTTTTCGGGGGGGGGGGTTCGAGTGATGGGTGGGTGTTCCAAAACATGACACCCCCTTTTACGGGGTCATCAATCGTCAATGTTTTGGATGGTAGCGATTTTCTGTGGCCATTTTGGCGAGGACAAGTGCGGAAAGTGCTGTTGCGGCCTCAGTGGGGTGGGATTGGGGAGGTTGTGACAGTATGCTCATTGAGAAGAACAGTCAAAACTGATGAGGTAATTCTTTTTCTCACCAGCTCAAGCATTGAAAAAGTTCCACAACTGTTTGCTTTCCGAAATAGTAGCCACCCAAAATGATCAAAAGAATGAAAAGCGCCATTTAAGGACAGGTCCAACTCGCTTATTGGGGGGGGGGGGGGCATCCCATACCAGATTCCTTACAGGGGAGGGGTGTCTTATACAAGGGAGGGTCAAATGCAGTGGGATGGGATGGGGAGACAAAAAGGTTACTGCCTTGGACGCTCAAAGGGGGAGCGTTAGAGCGCCGGGCATCTTTTTTTGACCATTACCCATCCGTGCCTGTTTTTGCCCCCGCCTCACCAAACAATTTGGAGTACCTTGTTGCCGTGCCTAAGAATTTGGCCCATCCTTTGCACCCAGTTCATGACGATGGCAAGGGTGGTGGTTGCAAGTGGTGGGATTTTGTGTTGTTGAATTCTCATATTTCGGCTTATACAAGGTGCCTTGCAGAGAAGGTTTGCGGTCTAGTGCGGTCTACTTGGGGGACTTCCCAAGGTGAGGATAAACTTGGGGCTAGAGATAAGATACTTAATACAAAGGTAGCACGCCGGGCAAACACTCCCCCAAAAGTGATACAATGCCCCTCCCCCCCCTTGTAATCCCCCACCCCCTGCAATCCCCCCCCCCAGGGGGGGGGACCGTCACTTGGCCCAAAAAGCATAGGAAACACTAGGCACCGAAGAGAATTTAGGTTACACTGGAACTGGGGTTGGGTTGGTGTCCCCCCCCTTGGGGGGGACAGGCCTGACATTTAGGGGGGGGATTACAAGGGGGGCGGGGGGGTACAAGAGATAGAGGAGCACGCCAATGCCTCCATGTCTATCGCATTTTGCAGCATGTGGTCCTGTGCACAGTCTTCTCTTGTGCTTTGTGTGTTTGCGAATTCCACAACAACCTCCCTTGCAAGTTGTTTAGGACAATTAGGACACAGCAGACCTCAAGGTTTTGAATTCTTTTCGGTATTGTCAGTTCCGGGGGATAGACTTCACAGTAACCATCCAGAAAGCACCAGGAATTATCCGCAACCATCCACCAGTCACCAGGAGTTCACAGTAACTATCCTCGAGCCACAAGGAATGGACAGCAACCTGAAGCCATAAGAGGCTGTGAGGGTGTGGAATGATTTGGGGCAAGCGGAGGGGGGGTTTCTGGCTGGGGTCTCTTTTTCCACCCACGAGCGGGGGGTAGTGTGTTGCAGGAAAAAAAATTGCCTGTGTACAGTTTTTCTTTTAGGAAAAAATGCCTGTGCAATGGACTTGTTGCCCCTTTCTTCCATGCATCCTGCCCCATTCCGCGCCTTGCTTCACTTCCAAAGAATGTTCAAGTTGCAGTGAGAACTGTGGCACAATGCAAAAGAGTCTGGGAAAGCAACAACAACTATTTGCAATCCTCTAGGAACTAACAAGAAGCATCCTACACACTCCTATATCGACAATCACAGGAGGCGGGTGGGGGGTCCCGTCAACGATTTGGCCCCGCGTCCGGCCCTCGACCTTGATCGCAACCTCAAGTCCCCCAACAACCATCCAGGAAATTACATTAAGCCATGAGGGTTTAACAACACGGCAACATCAAAACAATTGCAACAGAATAAATATCTCGAATCTGGTTTCTTGCACTCGAATATGGCAATCAATCGCAAAAACAGTTAATTGTGGCAAAGCATGCAACACAAAAATTCAGGCATTCTGCAAATTCTTAAACTTAGGCTGGTGCGAAAAAAATTGCAGTTTCCCCAACAGCACCCCTGATGCTTTTAGGAAACAACACAGGGCATCCAAGTATCAGTGCCATGCATGTTAAAAATGAATTTCATTTGTCTAAATAGGAAGGATTTCAGGACTACTAAGCACAACAAAAATCCACGCGGGGTTTTGACATATTTAGAGAAAAATCACACCAAAATTGGGGGTCTGAAAAATTTTGTCTAAAGCCGGGGGGGGGGGGGGGCGTCCTGTCAGATTCCTTATGGGGGGTAGGCGGGCCTCTTACGGTGGGGAGGGGGGTGGGGGTGTGCAAATGCGTTGAGATGGGATGCCCCTCCCCCCCATAAGCAAGTTGGAGCCGGCCTGACCCTGTTCTACACCCTCTGTTGTTGTGTTACCCCCTAAAGTGGGATTGCAATGTTGTGACAGTATACCCCTGGTGGGATGCAGAAGGACAGGTTTTGCAGGCCTGTCAACGACCGCTGGTGGGTTTCAAAGCAAGGAGACGGCGTTATGCACCAGAAATGGGGTTAATGCCACCCTCTGTCTCAAGGCAGTATTTTGGTGGCCTCAAGGACCAGTGGTGCCACCCCAGAGGGTGTGATCGGGGATGTTGTGATGGTGTACCCGTGGGATGAGGACACCACCATCAAGCCTTGACTCCGGTTTTACCTCTGAAGGCTGGCCAGGTGCACCCACAGTGCAAACCCTCGCAGAGGAGGCTGTCGTCCACGGACAGCCCATTGATCTCGGTGATGGCAACAATCACGAACTTGCAGACCAGCACCGCCCCCTCCCACCAACAGGCGTACCACTGGTAGCCCTGGTACAGCCACCCCCATCTCATGATAATGCGCTCCTGATGATGGACGAAGGGGGCCGTTGCGGTGCAAACGCTTGCGGCAGCGCATGATCCGCCAGGACCCCCGACCGCCGCCCCAACACTTCGCATCTTCCCCCGGTCTTGTAGCTTCCAATGTAGCGATAGGCCTTGGCCATGCCATGTGGCCCCGCTTGCCCCTGCCCACACTGCGTCAGAGCGCCGCCCAGCCCGGCAGCACAGCGTGAGGGCGATGGCCCGGGCCCCGCGCCGCGGGCCCCCCAAGGCCCCCGCGGCCCCGCGGAGTGGGGCATTCTGCATGACCGGCAGTTGGCGCAGTCGTGGGTGTTCCTGTTCTTCTTCGCCGTGTACTGGCCGCTGCGGGTGCTGCACCGCGTGTCCTTTGCGGGGCTGGGGCGGCTGCCTCGCAACAGGGGCTGCCTGCTGATCGCGAAGCACTCCACGCACAACATGGACGTCCTGACCATCCACACCGCCTGGGCCGCGCACACCGGGCGCTTCGTGCGCTGCCTCGTGCACCGCGGCGTGTTCCGCTGGGCCCCCTTCGTGCGCTGGCTAGGGTTCGCCCCCGGGACCCGCCGGGAGGCCGTGAGGCTGCTGCGGGCCGGCCTGCACGTCGCGTGCATCCCGGGGGGCGTGCGGGAGGCCCTCCAGGGGCCCGGCGACGCCTACCGGCTCAAGTGGGAGGGGCGGGAGGGCTTCGCCCACATCGCGTGGGAGGCGCAGTGCGACGTCTACCCCGTGCACGTCGTGAACCAGGAGGAGATGGCGTTCCAGGTGGTGTTCTGGGTGTGCCACGTGCTGCGGTTGGGGGTGGTGCACGCGGCGCTGGGCCGCGCGCTGCCCGCGCGGTGGCGGCGGGCCCTGGAGGGGCTGGTGCACTTCGCGTGGTACATGGCCACGCATTGGCTGTGCTTCCTCGCGGTCCCGGTCCCGGTGCCCATTGCGCTGGTGGTCGGGGAGCGGGTCCCCCGGGAGGCAGCCGGCTCCCCATCGGAGCTGGCGCAGCTGTGCCATGACGCGCTGCAGCGCCTGATCCTGCAGCACCAGCCCGGCTTCGCCCGCGATTTCGGAACGGCGCTGCGGCGCTCGTGGCGGTGCCGCGGTGGCGGCTGACGACGGCGGGGGACACTCAGCAACACGTCTGCGACGAGTGGTGCCCGCGTTCGTTTACTCCGAATGGTTTTGCCGTTTCTCTGGTGTTGTTTGTGTGCGGGGGCTACAATGGGACTGCCGTTGTGGACCCAGCAGGCGTCCCTGTGGGACCCCCCGTCTGCAGAGGCGTGCCGAGTTGCAATCACATTGTGAGGCTGACCGTCCACATGGATGGACCAACAGTGGGGGTGGGGGGCGTCGCACGCAGCGATGGATGCGTCGGGGCCGAGTCACCGAGCCGGTGCGGCCGGTCAAGTGAACTCTGCATGGCACCGCTGAATTGCACCTCCGCCGGGGGGGGGGGGGGGGGGCAACGTTCCATGGGTGTAACTGCATTTTGCCATATCGGGTGGTCGGGGGCACGGAGCTGTCATGGGAAACATGCTGACCAATCAACTCCAAACCGTTCTTGTTCCGTTCGACGCCGAATTACAACCATTTTCAAGAGTTCCCAGTCATTGGGCTCATCGCTTGCTTGCCCTCATACCTGCCCTTGTCCGCAACCTACAATGACGCACAACACGTGTGTGCAAGTCGCTTGCTTCTTGGCTGCTTCACGGC
Source organism: Eutreptiella sp. 'Long Island Sound 2002' (assembly GCA_964036045.1). Taxonomy (NCBI): domain Eukaryota; phylum Euglenozoa; class Euglenophyceae; order Eutreptiales; family Eutreptiaceae; genus Eutreptiella; species Eutreptiella sp. 'Long Island Sound 2002'. The sequence continues at coordinate 8,976,101 of OZ038399.1, read as the reverse complement.
GTTGAAGGGGGCGGGGCTTTGGTGGCTCTCCCGACAGCAGCTGAACTGTCGCCATGCCAACTGACGCCCCGTGTCCCTCCGCCACGGGGCCACAGTCAGGCCAGCGCTTTCATGGCGGGGTTGGTGACTAGTGCTGGCCGGGTGTCAAAAGACTGCCATTATGACACTGAGCCAATAAGGCGATCGATCGGGGAGGCTTGATATGGCAAGACGAGAGGTGCATCCTTGAGCAAAGCACTGGCCCACATGTAAGACTTGCCCCCCTAGCAAGAAAAATGAATACACCATCCTCTTCACATGAATTTGTAATCACTGCAATTGATACGTAAATCAGATGGTGACAATGGCAGAGGTGAGGTGAAAGAGGGTCGCCCCGCCAGATACCACAGCTTCGCCCCAAATAAAGCAGGTGCAGGTTTTCAAAAAGAGCAAGATTTGATCGCAGATTTGCAATCCCCGCTGCGAAACACGCCCGGTGTCGGTTGCAAGGTTTGGTTTGGAGAGTGATCGGGGCGAAATCACCTCGAAGAGAGGTTGTTAGATCAAGCGCAGGCGCGAGCGTCGTATACCCCCTTTTTTTGGGGTCGTTCGCGTAGCACACCATAATGTATGGTTTCTAACGTCTAAAACATTGTAAAATCATCATTTTAGGACCAAAACTGATCCCCACCGATTTTTTGGATTTTGACCCCGCCCCCCCCCCCCCCCCGCACCTGGGTACCCCTTTTTTGGTGGGGGGGGGGGTCAAGACTTCTTTGCGTATTGTGGCTGCTGTGTGTGTATTTGGACCTGGGTCCTGAAGAATTTTTTTCTTGTATATGGACCCCCTAACCCATGGCGGGGGTTCCGGGTCCCAACTCCAGGTACCCCCGGTCGCCCCCCCCCCCATATGGCCCCTTGCCAGTGAGGACCTGAAAGTTTTTGGAAATTCGATTTTTCATGAAACACTTCCGTTGCCCCTAGGATGGGTTTGGGTGATCATTTGGTGACAATACCGGTACTTGAGCACCCATGGGGACCCACGTAGTGGCCGCTAGGCCAATGTAGCCCGTGCTATGGGCCCTCCGAAAACCCCAAAATTGCTGTTGCGTAGGCTGTTTAGTGACACTTGACAGTTTTTCACATTCCCATTTTTTCCGAAACCTTTCTGTTGCCCCTAGGATGGGTTTGGGTGATCATTTGGTGACAATACGGGTACTTGGGCACCCATGGGGACCCACGTAGTGGCCATTGGGCCCATCTAGCCCGAGCAATGGGCCGTTAAAAGCTTCAAAATTGCTGTTTGTAGGTGGTTCAATGGCATTTGGTGTGTGCACAAACTGCACAAGCAAGCAATTTTCCACCTTCTACTGGTCAAAAATGGAATTTTTGGCAAAATATTTTTTTGATACTTTGACCATTTACAATGATGAAATACGCTATGTAGAGCATGTCTTAGCCCCTTTTTATGGGGTTTTCAGGCTTTTTGTTGTGACCCTGCACGTTGTGAGGCTGCCTAGTTGAGCTACAACTTTCATGTCTTTTATCTTGACGCTTCTGCGTCCTCTTTTTTTTTCGCCCTCGTGCCCGGAGCACGATGGGTGACCAAGAGGGGGTGGGCACCCAGCCGGTTGCACTCCTACAGCGCCCCGCGGTCTTTACGGCCATAGGTGCGGCGCTGGCTCCTTTGCTCGCGGGCGCTCCGCCCGCAACTATCCACGAGGGTGCGGCACACGGCCGCTCCCGCTCCAAGGGGCCTGAGGGGGCCCAGCCGCCCCCCCGTTTCCCCCACCCCTGAGCACTCGAATCGGCAGATTGCGTCCCTGGAGGGCGTGATCAACACCCCGCGCCGCGAGCTAGCGGAGTCGCGGGGCGAGCCACCCCCGGCACCGCGGCTCCGTGGCGGAGCAGCTGCGGCGGCACCAGCCGCAACGACGGCGACGGCGACGACGACCAAGACGTCAAAGTCAACTAAGACAGCGGCAGCCAATAAGGCGGCTGCACCCACGTCTCGGGCGGCCCTTAACTGGCAGCTGGCGGGACGGGACCCCAACCGGCGTCCCAGGAACGCCCAGGCGCAGCAAGCTGCAGCTGCACCTTAGAGCTCCGCGTCCGCTCCTCACAAGTCCCGTGTGCGTGGAGTGGGACCACCACTGGTAAGCGAAGCCTGAAGCACCGCAACGGGTGTCTCTGTCGATCGGGGCATCGTCCCCCCTATCCCGTTGCCTCTTCGCAGCCTTACTAGGCTCGAGAAGACATCAACATAGCCAAGGGCAGCATCAACTTGTGGGGGGTGGGGGCGTCGAAGAGGGATGTACTTTAATGGTTCAAAAGAGTGATAAAAATGATTAAGTGTTAGTCTTCATTATTTGTCAAAGGATAGGGGGGGGCTTGGCCTGGATTAAGTCTTTCACAAAAGATGTGGAAGTGACCTTTTCTTGCTGTAGTGCAGGTTTTCCCCTAGGGTGGGAGAATATTGCAGTGTTTGTTCAAAAATTTTGTGGTGACAAGCAGAACGAAAAGCAAGACATGGGGAGAATTTTATTATATAAGCAAACAACTGAAAAGTTGGGAGTCGTTTTTATATAATATGAAACATTTTAGCAGGGGAGTGTTACCACACCCCTTGAGTGGGAATGGGGTTTTTATAGCCAAATGTAGAGCAGGCTTTTCCCGAACCCCAAGGGCTAGGCACTCTTTCTGAATGTTTATGTTCTAGGCATTTAGAAAAATAAGCCAGTGACAACCCCACTAATGGGTTATCAGCCCAGCCATACCTTTGAAATTTAGAGGTATGGCTGAACTTAGTAGGGGGGTGTAATAGGATTGCCATTGGCAGGACATCACAGAAATCGCGACTGCAGAATGCCACATAGCAGCCGCGATTCGCCACTGCAGAAAGATCATAAAGTTAAAAGATTAAGAGTGGTACAGATTTATGTGGTGAATTACAGTGTTTAATATACAAGTTTTGTGTTTTTACACTTCCTGAATATCTTCGGATACAGCAAGCGTAATCATGATGAGACTGAAGTCAAGAACCAATCAAGGTCCACGACAATGAAGTCCAGTGCGGGTATTTCGTGTATGTTGTCTTGGGGATGCGTTAAAATTCGGACAAGATGAAAGTTTGAAAGATTTGGCGACAATTGGTGATTCGGAAAGTAAATAGACAACATTGTCATTACAAGCACCCGCCCCATGGTGGTATCAACGCCCCATGGTATTTATTTCAAACTTTTACGTCAAATGTGATTAACCTAAGAAGTATAGGGTCCAAGTGCACCCTAAGAAGAGAAACGTACTTTTCATTCAATGGGGCGATTCATGGTAGTCTTTGAATCCTGCTTTTCAGAGTCAACCTAATGATACTTCAACCACAACACCGAACATACATGCAACAAACACATTTAACTATCTTGCGTACGTACTTGTAGGTTTCCGTTGACGTAGTCTTCCGAGTTACAGTGACACGGGCTCAAAGATGTCCCATGTGTATGTGACCAAATGAAACATATACAAATTGCATGCCATGGGTAGTCAAATGCGGTGCGAGTTGAAAGGAAGCCGCCCTAAGGCGGCGACAATGCCTATTGACCTAACTGGCAACTTATGGTGGCTCGGCATCAAGTGGTTGCCTAGCTTCCATTTTAAACAACAACACTTCGCGTTCTTTCTATCGGGTACTATTGATTGAATGCTGAACCTTAAATGTTTGGTATTTGTTTCGCAATTTTAGCTTTTGTTAGAATTTCAAGGTTGCGCGATTTTGATCGCACTTGCCTCAACTGCTCCGGTGCTACAGCCCTTTGGCGCCGCATGCAGTGACCATGCCGAGGTGTTGCACGGAAAACAAGTCAACTCCGGATCTGCTTCCGTGGTACGGCATTGCTTACATCCAAGCAACAACTCAGCCTGCGTATACCTTTATAGCACAGCTCTAAAGTATGCCGCAATCGCAAAGTCTACCCATGCAACCTTCTGTCTCCGTTGCGGCTTCGCTAATAGCTCACGCGGCCATAAAAAATGAGTACCAACTGGAACTTGCCTACCACCGAAGTGCCGAGCTGCTTTCTGTTGATCACCTTGGCCGGGCCCTACCTCAGCCATGACCATTCTACGAATGCGTTTGCGCACAAATTCAACACTATCTGGCGACTTGCATTTGTACCTGCGCCATGAGCCAAGGTAGCAATGGCCACAACTTTTATGTGGTAACGTGTACTACACACTCTCTCAACCTTGACCGTGTAGCACCCCAAATCATCGGAGCACCTTGCCAAATGTCCTGCAGCCCCACTCTCCAAAAACAAAGAGACACAAGTTGGTATCCGATTGCCTCTCAACGGAGCAAGGTGATGTGTTAGTCTCAAAATGGCTACCGTGGACAAAGAAAAGTTAAAATTGCGGTGACCTGAAAGCATGATGCAATCACGTACCGGCCACCAAAATCATTCGCAACCTTTCGCGTGGTAACAACGGATCGGAGTGCTTGCCCAATGTCGCGGACGGGCTCAGGTAGAGATAAAGTTTTTCAAAAGCCGCTAACCGAGTCTTCTAAGCCCATCTAAGGTAAGTTCTGAAGCTCTGCAGCCTCTGCTTCCAAATGTAGCGACTATAGCTACACAGAGGACAAAAATTCTACCTCTGGGTCCGATTGAGAAAAACCACTCCGGCCATTGTAATTTTAAATATCAGACTCTTGCTGAGAATTTTAACTGCATGTATTGCGGTGTCGTTGATCATTAGAAGCACACCAAGGCCCAACAGCATGTACGTAAACGGATTTGTCGGTCATATTATGTATGCCCCACATGGGAACAACATTCACCAACCTATACAAATTTCACCGGGGGGTATATCTGAAGCCCGTTAAAAAAGTGTCCTACAGTGCCCTATTTGATACCGTCTTCGTTTCTACTAACGAGGGGTAATGAAAACTCACCTTGTAGGATTTCATTTACTTACTTTTTTACTTTCTTTTTATTTCTGTTCGTTTATTTTCTATGATTATTTTAGACTGACAAACCGAGTGACTTGGCCCACTTAGAAGCTGTATTTTCAGCGAGCCTAAGACCACAACTGAGCCTAAAACCTATGTACCATATGAGCTATCAATAAGTGTTGACACAAATTGCAGTCGAAATTCTACATGGTAAGCCACCATGGAATCCTTAAAAGTGGAGTACATGTCGGCTGACAGTGCCCGGTGAACCTCATCGCCGCACCTGGCGCTCTCGATGTCAATTTTGACACCAGTTCTGTCATTCTCTGATCCAAATTAGGGTACAAAGCACGATTTCATTACTCGGAGAGGGTGCCTTTGGAACAGCCGTTGTAGTTGGGACTCTCGGTGCACTCTGCTTTCTGGTCCAGTGCTTTGGACCACGCGAGGTTGTGGCATTAATTGAAAGCATGTTGCTGCGCTTCTCAATGTACTTCTGCATGACAGCCTCCTCGGAATACTCCGCCGGTGGATCCGTCCAAAGGTAAAAGACAAAAAAGACTACGCACGAGGCCAACTCTTGACCACATGATATTGTGCTGTAATCAAGATTCGGAACCAAGAATCGAGTCCACTCCCATCCAGGGTTTGTGCCCGTCCGGATCACTAGCAAGTCCAACATGCTAGAGTTGTATCCGGGTTGCATGTGTTGTGCACCCGAACCTCTTCGTTTAATAGAAACTTGCTCGCCCGCTTCGGAACGAGAAGCATGCTTTGGAGTGTGGCGGTGGGGAGCCGATCCGCGGACTCGGCTGTTCCAACACCTTTCAGGCATTTTTGCACGGCTATGCCGAGCGCTTCCTTGTCTATGAGAAAAAGAAGCTCAAAGTCACAAATCTTCCACCACGTGATGTCCGATGTAGACATCTTGTTCGTTGAGGAGATCGGCCTCCCTCTCGCAATTCTTACACCGTTCAATCAACTCCCTCTTACTCATTGTTGGCACAATATTGCAACCCACAGCGCACGGCGCACAAGCATTGTGGTATTGGACTGCATTGCGGTATTCTGCTCTTTAGTGGTTGGCATTGATAGTGAACGGTAACTAAGAGCGGTGGAACTATGTCTTCTTGGTTCTCCCACTGTGCTCCTCCTCTCTCTTTATGCCGGTCACACACATAAGAAGGTTTTTTTGGTGCAAGACTTGTAATGGATTCTCAGTGGTCCCGGCCTATTTGTAGAAACAACCTTGGACCAAATTTAGTGCCAAATTCAATGACAAATCCTCGATGAGAATCCTTGCCACAATTCAGCACTCGGTCGACCGAAGAGTGTTCGGTATTGCATTCAAATTTTACCTGTTGTTGGCTTGTTTTGAGCCAGTTGCATGCATTGTTTGCCTCTCCATCGATTTCCAGCCACGCACAATTAAACTTGACTCGGGTCAACCTGGCGCTTCGAAGGCGCCTCAATACCTTGGTTCTGGTTCAAGTAGGCAAGACATGACATTTAAGCAATGCTCAAGGTCAACTTGGGTTTCTCACAACATAAATATTCTGATTTCCTCCGACAATAGAATCAACGGATCTACAAGCGGGGTTGAATGGCCAACACAGTAGGACATGATTGCCACCATCGACCTCCATCCATTTGGGCAAGTGAATCTCCATGGGTCCATTGCAAACTTGTGGTTGAGGGCTCCATATGACTCACTTTGGCCCAATTGGTCCAAAATACCCATTTCTTCGGTAAAGTGTTGCCGAGCTCCAACTGAGTGTTATGTACCGTCAAATGTATCTCACCACTTATTCATATTTGTTGACACCATATTCCTCGAAGCATGCGCAAAATCACGATGATGCAAAGCAGCTTGTGCAATCTCGCAATAGCCATAATCTATCTTGCGGAAATTGCATGCTGCCACTGACAAGACGCTTCAATCCATCACTTCGTCACAGAGAAATTGGAATTGTCCAAACTCCAAAATGGGTTTGGCATGAGAGCACAATATAGAAAAAGAGTTGAAACCTCTCCTCATGTATGATCAAATAGCAAAGAAATGAAGCAAACACATGAGATACATGACAACATGCATCGACAGGCAGCCCATTTGGAATTTAGCTGCACGAGAATTGCACAGCAATAGTGACCTCAAAAGTGGACATCAAATGAAAATCGGCTATTTTCACCGCAAAATGACTGCGAAAATTGGATTTGATCTTGGACACCAAAGTGAGTTGGAGTTTCTGTTTTAAATGAAATGGTGAATGAAAATCTTATGTGTGATGAAGAATTCCATTCTCATTCATTGCAGCAAAATCCATTTTGTAGATGCATGTTCTGAAAGAGTATATCAGAGTATATCTCCAGCACACCGAGCCAGGCCTTGGCACGGATGTATGCTACGCCCTATTGTCCACCCAGCCGTCGTGCTCATTTTGCGATGCCACAACCCACAGCATATGCCCTGAATGCGGAGTTTATCATTGTGCCCTACATGCTTCCGTTTTGTGTTCATTAGAGATATGTGTGGCATTGCACAAATGGAGAGTCTAAATTACTACCTCACGTACATGCATCATATTGGAATTCATGCTGGGTGACCGCGTGCGGTTGACAAGCTGCTTTTAGTAGATGAGGTGTGTCCAAAGGTGGTGATCCGTGGAAAAGATTTTTTTGTTCCAGAGCACTGCCCCAAATATACCTCCACTAGATTGCACTATGACAAAAATTGATTCAAGAGTTGGATACCAACTCTCGCAACATGTGTAAACACCAGCCAGCAACACAACCCACCGACAAACCAACCGCCACCAAGCAACACCCCCACCTGCCCGCCCGACACACCCACCCACTGGACAGATCCGGCCTCCCGCACCCGCCCGCCTGACAGCCCCCCCCCCCCCCCCACTGCCACAAGGGGTAATCTTTTTTTTAGATGCGCTAAAATTTAAGAAAAGCGCTAAAATTTAAGCCAAAACAGCTAAAAAAAATGAGCATAAACAGCTGAAAAATGAGCAAAAACATCTAAAAAAAATTCGCATCTAAAAAAAAAAGATTGTCTACTAAAAAATAAGATTTCAACGAAACCCAAAATCTAAAAAAAAAAGTCATTCGCATGTTTAAAAACGTCAAAAAAGCAGAATCTTTTTTTTAGATGGCCAGGTAAAAAGTGAGATTTTGGTAAAACTAAAAGAACACAAAGCCAGGGGTGGGGAGGGGAGGCAGAAATGCAATTCCTAGGGGCACCCCACCGGACGAATCATCCACATTCCCGAGCGAACCCTGCAAAACAAGGCACAAAGCAAAAAACAGTAAAGAATGCCAACAAGACCGCAGCAGATGCTAAGCACTTGCAGAACATGCTGTTGCAGTACACACTACATTACGTGAAGATGATGTGACCCACTTGATGGCGTCGGGACATGCCACTGTGCAAATGATGCACAAGACACCTTCCTTGTGGAGAAGGGCTAAAATGCCGTGGATTTTGGGAAATGCCAAACAAATACAGAACCAGCATCCCTCCCTGTGTGCACCTTGGTCCGTCCATGTTGACCGCCATCTGAAGATATTTGGAACGAGCAAAACTTGAGCATGAAATTATGGGCAAAATTGTGCACAGCCAGGCCAGGTGCAAGTGGAGAATCAGTTGCGCCACACAGCAAATTGCATAAATAAATAATAATAATAATAATAAATAATAATTTGCATAAAAATGCCTACCCAATTCTGAACCGCATGCCACCACTGGCTCACAATTCACAGCATTCCACGCCCAAATGGGCTTTGGTTGGTGGGTGCAGGTGCTGTAAACTGGCCCATACATTGACATGCACACTGTGGCCAGTCGCATGTCAAGGAGCCATGGCCGTACATGCGGTTCACAGCGGTGCAGGAACAACCTGAAATTCCGAAACACGAAGCATTCTGCGAAATACATAGAGAAATGTATTGCCTTGGATGCAACAGACACAGTTGCACAGCCAGGCCAGGTGCAAGTGGAGAATCAGTTGTGCCACACAGCAAATTGCCGAACAGCATAAAAGTGCGTACCCCATTCTGAATCGCATGCCACCACTGGCTCACAGTTCACAGCATTCCACGCCCAAATGGGCTTTGGTTTCTGGGTGCAGATGCTGTAAACTGGTCCATACATTGACATGCACACTGTGGCCAGTCGCATGTCAAGGAGCCAGGGTTGGGCAGTGTGTGGTCGTGCACTTTCCCCTAACATCGGCACCCAATTCAGCGAAAGTGAGCAAAATGTCCTGCCATGAGTACAAAGGATACAAGCGGCAGTACCCCACAACACAGTCACCCACACAACAACACAATGAGCCGTAACGAAAAATTTCGGGTTGACCAAATGACGCCCCCCCCCCCCCCGAGGAACGACAAGGGGTGGGGAATGACAAGGGGGGGGGGGGTAAATGAAGATGATGTAACCCACTTGATGGCGTCGGGACATGCCGCTGTGCAAATGATGCACAAGACGCCTTCCTTGTGGAGAAGGGCTAAAATGCCGTGGATTTTGGGAAATGCCAAACAAATACAGAACCAGCACCCCTCCCTGTGCGCACCTTGGTCCGTCCCGTCCATGTTGACCGCCATCTGAAGATATTTGGAACGAGCAAAACTTGAGCATGAAATTATGGGCAAAATTGTGCAACCACTGAGTAGTGCTTGAAAACAAACTCTACGAGGCAATGCCACTCAGCTTTGTGCACCGAATGATGCCTCTAAACAAAGTTGTGAAACACAAGTTCTGCGTAATGCACCCAAGACCTTCCACATTCATGACATCCCTGCATAAGGTACCTCCTCACCGCATGCAGCAGGCAACAAGGAAAGAGGGCCACTGGGTGCATATTGGGTCAGTCCCGAAACCCAGGTTTCCCTACTGTATGAAGTTGTGAACATGGGCAGGGGTTGGCTTGATGCAGTAGCACTCCTTGTAACCCCCCCGGTGCAACTTTTTGAGACATACATGAGGATTGTGTAAAAATCTTTTTTTTAGCGCGGAATCTTTTTTTTTAGCACGGAATCTTTTTTTTAGCGCGAAATCTTTTTTTTTATGCCAAAGAAAAAGATAAGTGCTAAAAAAATAAGATTTCACATCTAAAAAAAAAAGCTTGGACCCTGACACAACCCCCTGTCCAACACACCGACCCACTAGAAAAATCTGCCTGCCCGCCACAGCCTCCTGCCCAACACCCCCCCCTCCCGCCAACACACCCGCCTGCATGACACTGCTGACCGCCCGACACACCCGCCCACCCATCACACCCGACACACACGCCCAGCCACACCCGCCCGCCTAACCCCCTTGCCCGACGCCCACCCACCCCGCCCGTCCCACTCTCTCCCCCCCCCCCCTACACACCCGCCTGCCCAACACCCCTGCCCGCCCAACATCCCCGCCCGCCCAACACCCCCACGCGTCCGACACCCCCGCCCGCCCGACACCGCCCCTCCTGCCGAAACACCGGCCTGCTCGACACCCCCGCCCGCCTAACACCCCCCCCCCAACACACACACCTGCCCGCCCGACATCCCCACCCGCTCGACACCTGCCCGCCCGATGACCTTCTCCCCTACACACTCGCCCGCCCGATGACCCCCTCCTCCCAAACACAATCGCCCGCCCGATCCCCCCCCCCCCCGCCCGCCCGACAAATCTGCCTGCCCGACACACACGCCCGCCTAACACACCTCACCGCCCAACCCCCCCCCCCCCCCCCCGACACACCGGCCGCCCGACACACCCGCCTGCCCGACACAATCGTCCACCACACCCGCCTGCCCGCCGCCCTCCCCCCCCCTCCACACACCCGCCCCTCTTACCCGCCTGCCCAATACCCCGTCGACCCCCTCACACCCCCGCCCGCCCGACAGCCCCGCCCGCCTGACACACCTGCCCGCCCGACACACCCGCCTGCCCGACACCCCTGCCCGCCCGACACCCGCCCGCCCAACACCCCCGCCCGCCTGACACAACCGCCCACCACACCCGCCTGCCCGACACTCCCCCCCCCCATGCATGAATGTCCTGGTGGACATACGAACCATGGCGGCCAATTTGAGTTTGCAAGCCATGTGTGGATGCGATGGCCCTGCCCAGGATGGAGCTGAAGAACCAGCTTCCTATGAATGGGAACATGGGTTCCACTCATCAACTCTACAACAGTGCACTCCTCAACTCCGTCTGGCTCAAGCATGGTAATCTGCTGCAACAGAAACGCCCCACACAAGGAGTGGCAACAGTGCAGGGGAGAAGGTTCAGGCAGGATTCATCAAAGACTGTCTCAGAGGCCGCGGCCAGTCACTTTCTGGACACCCTCTCAAGTGTTAGCAACAAGGCAGCAGTGCCATGGCAGATGCAACCTGAAGGGCTGGTGGGGCACCTCACCAAATTGTGGTCTCATCAACCTGGTGCTTTTGTGCCCCATCTCGCCCTCAAAACATGGTTGCCAAGGCACGGTAACGGGAACGGTGGTAGGCTCTTGGCTTTTATAAAGCTCTGATGTTTCACAGTGCAGGCAAACCCTGTGCCCACTGCATTGCACCTGAGAGTGTTTCCGCAAGACCATCAGGCATCAGTTCTGACCAAAATGCAGCAGCCCGCCCACCCTGCACTGACTTGATTGGTTATCCCAGGCAGCCCTCCTGATTGCACTCCCGGTGACCACTTCTGATCGTTTTTCGCATTTGTCGTGATTGCAATATCCGACCAAACTTTTTACAATGCTGACCGCAACCTGCGGAGCAGAGAGGAAAAGTTGGACAGAATGGTACAAGATGCTACAAAATGTTTGTGGTGGCCACGAGTTGCAAATCAGCCATGACAAGTTGCGTGCAAACGCGTCCGGAGGGAGAGGTGTAGTCTTGGGGGCCCCAACTACGTGTTGCAGTACACAGGTCAATAAGAAGGAAATTTCCCTGAAACACCAAGGCGCACGTCTCTGGCACATACCTGCATGGGGTTGCACAGGGGCCCTGCATTCGAAGGCTTTGCAGCTACGTCACAACACACAGGAGCCTTCCTGCACTTTGAAGGCATGTTGAGTCGAGGCTTGAAGCAATGCAGTGCCATGGCACATGGGGCATCCGCAGGATGGCAATCCCTTACCCCTTGGGACCCACCCCACACCGGAACGATGCTTCCAGGCCAGTGATGTGGGCAAGCAACAATCTCCATCACCAAACCCTCAACCTAATCTGATGCAGATCAATGAAAATGCAGACCAGAATCGACACGGCGGTCCTCTCATCCTACTCCCTCCGTTACAATGCCAGGAAAAAACTGAGGGGCATCAAAATTGCCCTCAAACACCGCGGTTCTCCGGGGTCTCCGCGCCATTCCGAGTGCCCTATCCCCCGCATTCACTTTGATGTGTTCATGAATTCATGAATGGTTGTCCTTCACTGACAAAACACAAAAGTCGGGGTACTGCTGGGGAGGCCGGGTTTTCGTTTGCGGGGGTGGGGGGGGGCGGGTGTTGATAGAGCCCTCCGGCCGCACCCCCCCCCCCCAAAAGGGCTCAATTGACAGGACCCCCAAATCCTACCGAGACTGACCCCCGGGCCTCGGAGGTGACCCGGACCCAAAAATCGGCAAAAAATGAAATTGGGTTTTTTGGAATCAGCGCGTCGAGGGGGTTCAGAAAAGTCATCATTTGCCATATATTTGGTGAAAAAAAATGACCAATTTTACCGGTCAAACAAATTTGCGTCGCCTTCGGCACCAGAGCTCATAATAACTGATTATGATCCTGAACCCCTCCACCCCCCGGCCCAGTTTTTTGGGGCTCTATTGACCTCCCCCCCCCACCCGCAAGTGAAAACCCAACATGCCCTGCTTGCAACCCACATGCCCCAGCACTGCTGCAGATGACAGTGTACTTGAAGCGGTTAGCAGTTGGAGATTAGCGATCGGTATTTGATGAGAGTCCGACGGCATCAGCCGAGTATTGACATCGGAGGTCACCTGTGTAAAACTGGTTGGTTAGTGACGAAATTCAGTGGATGGGATTTGCCAGCGGTTCACATGCTTGTCCTGGGGCTATCTGCCAACAACAGAGCATTGCACAAAGACCGACTGCAGGATGTCCCTTTTGAAACTAAGACTGCGAGCTGTCGGGCAGCCCAAGCTCGGCCACTTTGCTCCAATATGCCTTCTCGTTCTTGACGGCACGGCGAAGGGCCATTTTATGGTGATACTCCTTGACTTGCGCAGGCCCAGGGGCTGTGATGGTGCTGAAGAAGGAAATACAGACAGAAAGCACCGTAGAAAGACATACACAAACACCAACACCCTTCGCCGAACGAGTGCAGAGCTCATCACAGACTGTACGAATGGTGCCTACAGTATCACACACGGTGTTTTCTTTGAAATAGATACACACGCTGCGATCAATGCCAGCCAGTGAAACAGGCGCACGATTCAATGATGAAGTGCAGCTACTCTGTCAATACAAAGAGGCATTCCGCCTCTCTGATATTCTGAGGACAGACGGTTGTACGGTTCATGCCCTTCAAAGGACCACACTTGACAGCACCGGAGTCACCACGCAGGGGTTGCTTACCGGAAGAGTTGCTCATTTTCCATCCAGTATTCCCAAATCCACTTTCCAGACCGTCGCTTCGCCATGACTTCCAATGACGTAATCACCGCTGCAGCAATGCATGTCGAGGTGAGGAGCTTGGTGGAGAACCTCTCCAGGAAGCAATCTGCTGCACGGAATGCTGCGGACATCTCAACGGAAGATAAAGGTCTGAAAGAACACAGTGACAACAAATGGCTGATATCTAGCTCCAGTCGCGATGCTGTGTGGCCCTCTCTGCGTTGACTGGTGATACGCGCCAGCATGTTTGACACAAAATTGCCCAAAGTTGCCCAAGTCTGTGATGTTTAGAGGGCGCTTGGTACCCCTAGTGCAGAGGGCCAGGGTGTCCCAGATCACCAAGTGTTGCCCATCAGTGGTCATCAGTGGTGCACATCATGTCCAGGCATTTAGTCAGTGGTGTTTTCCCCACATTATTTCATCCCTGATACTGTTTCTCAGCCACTCATGATCATCCGAAGAGCTTTGCGTTGGCGCTAGTGCTTTGAAGTCTATCTTTGGGTCAAGGCCCACTTTAACATCAATATCAAAAAGCCCAAGAGACTCAAAACAAAGAGCTATTTTGGGAGCTTTAAAAGCAAAGCACGGACCAACTTAGTTAGAAATAGTAGTCAAGGGTACACCTCAGTGAATAGGTTGGATTTAGCCTCGATTAAGTACCCCACAAAAGACGTGGTACTGACTTTTTCGTACCAAAGGTGAAGTTTCACCCCAAAAATCTCAGTATACATGCAGACGACTCTCTCTTTTTCTACGTGCGTCATTTCGCTATCTAGTTGGAGATTTAATCACGGCGATTTAAATCCATTTTTAGAATTTTTACAATATTGGGCCATTACAAATATTATCCGCAAGGGTCGATTTTGATCAAAATTAGTCGCGCAATTCAATTATTCACATTTTTCTGAATCAATTTGAGAAAACCACAGTGTGCCTATGTTGAGGCACAACAGTGGCCCTCTCCATATGTAATATGGATTGGGACTGGAAAGCGTCGGCAGCAGAGACTGGAAAAATATGTTTTTGACCTCAACATCAATTTATTTCACTGCTCATTCCTGCAGGACAAACTGTGCTGATTGGCGATACCCACGGCTTCTACCGGACAAAACTTGCGCAGTAACCGCCAGCAGCTTGCGGTTAACGTTGGCCGGTAGCTGCCAGCCACTTCAGTGTGGCGGACAGACACCACCTGCCAAGGGGCGCAAATAGTGGGTCAGATCTGCCCGTGTGAATCCGCCAGTAGGGCCAGACCCGCCCTGGGGTTTGCCGATTCGGCTTGCGCTGCATTCAACAGCGTGTTCAGGCCCCCAGGCGCCGGGGAGAACGACGAGAACGGCTCCGGGGTCGTGAGCGCCGAGACCACGGAAGAGTAGACGGGCTCGGTCGCGTGCGCGTGCGTCAGGGCCGCCAGCGCCTCGTAGGGCTTCCCCTCCTCGTGCCCCGCGGCGCACACGTGCTGCAGCCCCGTCGGGGTTGGGCCCCGCACGTCGAGCCCGAGCGCAGCGTACGTGACGAACACGAGCGCCGGAGACAAATTCGCTCTGCCCTCGGCGGCGGTGCTCAGGAGAGTGCCGAGGCCCCTGAGGGCGGGAGTGCGGGCCGGAGTGGGTGCGCGCGACACGGCGGCGGAGGGGACGCCCGGCAGCGGCAGCGGCGTTGGCAGGCGGGAGCTACCGAGAGAGGAGGGGCTGAGGTACGGGGGCGTCGGCGGCATAGTGGAGGCCCAGTGCGAAGGCGTGGGGCAGGTGGGGGGTCGGGCCGCCAGGACCCACCCCGGAGTCGGGCGCGGGTGCGGGGGCGGCGTGGGGGAGGCCAAAACCGGAGCCCGCGCGGGGGCGGGCGGGGGCGGGGGGCGCTGTGCGAGGGCGCAGAGGGCGCCCAGGCCCCGGCCCGCGGCGCCAGGGCTCGCAGCCCCCAGCGCCAACAGCCCCTCGCACTTGCGCGCCGGGCTCTGGGCATCGGCGGGGCCGACCGGTCCGGACACCCCCGACGGAGGGGGGGCCGGGCCGGGCCGCGGCGGCGGCGTTGGGTGCGGGGCGCACGCGCCGCGCCCGGCGCCCGGGACGGGGGTCGCGGGCGCGGGGCCCGCGGAGCTGCGGCGGGACGACCGCGGGGCCGTCGGGGATGCGGCGACGTCGGCGGAGATGTGAAGGACGGAGAGGCCGTGGTAGAGGCCGGGGAGGCCGTCCCGGGAGACGTCCAGGAGGGCGTTGAGGCCGCTGTAGGCGGTGACGCCCGCGAGCGCCGGGTACACCGCCTGCAGCGACTGAATCCCCGTGAGGCCCTGGCCGCCCGTGAACTCCCACAGAAGCCGGAGGCCGTGCGGAGCCGACGCCGGTCCCGCGTCCCGTGGCACCGGCTTCGGCGCCGGCGGCGGCCGGGGCTGGTGTGGCGCGGCGCTGGCCGCAGGCGACGACGGCGGCAGAGGCGACGCCGGCGCAGCGGTCGGAGGGTCCTCTTCCGGCGGCCCGCGTCCCAAGAGGGCGGTGCAGTACAACAGCTGCATGCCCCCTCGCCACTTGTGGTCGGACGGCACGGCGTCCACGGCCTGGTACACCCGCCGGATGTTCGCGAACGGGGCGTTCGGGTCGAGCGCGCGCGCCTCCGGCGGCGGCAGCTCCGGGGGCTGCTGGAAGGGCCTCGGGGGCTGCGTCTTGCCCAAGGGGGACTTGGCAACCTGCTCGGCGTACCTGTTCTGCAGCCGCCTCAGCTCTTCCAGCTCCCGGGCCGCCTCCTCCCGCTCCAGCTTCTCTCGCTCCTGCTGTTGCATGCTCGCGCGGCGCTCGTCGTCGATGCGCTGCAGCCGCAGCTGCTTCACGTTGTCCCGCTCCCGCGCCGCCCGGCGCTCCGCCTCCCGAGCGGCCGCGCGCTCCTTCTCCAGCTCCCGCTTGTATGTCTCGTACCGCACCCGGCGCTCTTCCTACTGCTGATCCTCTGCTTCCACCGGCCCCGGCGTACCCCCTCGCGTGTCCGCACCCGTCGTCCCCCCTCGCATGTCGGCGCCAGGCTGCAAGTCGGCCGGCACGGGCACGCGCCCCCATTCTGGCTTTTCCCCGTCTCCGGTCTGTGGCAGCAGCCGCGTCGGGGGCGCTGCCTCCTGGGACCAGCGCCCGCGCATTCGTTGGTCGCGCGCGCGCATCCGGTCTTCGCGCGCCTTGGCCGCTTGCTTGAGCTGATCCAATTCGGGGTCCTTCGAGCGCTCGTCCTCCGGCATCATCATCTGCGCGTACTTCTGGCGGTACGCGTGAATGTCGGGCAGCATCTTGTCGCGCTTCTTGTCGGCCTTGTCGGCCTTGGGCACGGCGCTGGCGTATGACGGGCCCTTCGGGCGCTGGGGCGCGGGCACCGACGCGGGGATGTGAACATTGTTGCGGCTGCGGCGTGCGGCTGCGGCGTACATCACGGGCTAACAATGCCACGAAGGGGCCACCTCAGCGGCCTAGCAGACCATGCGCACCTTCCAAAAACGGACACGGCGCGACCAGCGAGGGGAGGTGGTGTCGCGGGCAAAGGGCTTGGGATCGCGCGAGCACGCGTACAGGTCATTCGATGCACTGTCTCGTGCACATGATCAGTGCGCAGCGCGACTGCAGACGGCGGGCGCCCAGGGCACATTGAGAACCCCCGTGGGTCCAACATCCCCGGTACCTCCTGGGGGATGAGGTTGCACCGCGTGCGCAACACGTGCACGGTCATCCCCCTGAACACTCACACCGACCCGTCCCTCCAAGTCGAATACCAATGCATCGCCCATCCTGCCGGGACATCACCATTCGCAGCAGGTGTGTGGGATTCAGGGATGCACTCATCCAGTGTTGGGGCTGCAGATGAGTCTGTATGCAGTGATTGTCCAGTTTCTTGAGGTGGGCGTGTGTCACCAGTCCTACCATCGGGTAAGGGGGAGAATACGTTTCCTACAGCGTGCTGCACACAATGCATTGTGGCAACACCGAACACTCAAAAACTCTGAATTGTACCCCCCCCTCCCCTTGCGAGAGCAACACTGAAGTTCCAAAGTTTGACGCAAACAACACGTAGTGTTGCTCTGACAAGGGTGTCGTTTGAATGCGCCGTGGGAAGACACCAGCGATGACCATTGCATTATGAATGTACTACTCGTCAGTTGATGAACCAATCTCCACTTCCAAAGGACAACAAGGGGTGGAAGTGGGTGGCAGGACAGCAACCAATATCCTGAAAACCCCATTTGAGCCTCAAATCATAGGAGACTTTTAATATTCATGTACCACCAGAAAATGGAACCGTGCATATAGCACTACATTGCATATCAAGGGCACAGAACAGTGCACCACACACGCTGGCTTGTGCGTCTGAGCCCAGGGTTGCGGAGATCGACCACCATATGTGGAGGGAGAGGATGTGTGACATGGGGCCGGGACGTATGGGCAGCAAGGACGACGTACCTCTTGTGGACGCTCGGTTCGAGCGTTTGCTGAGGAAAACCAAGGCGGGGGGGAATGCTTTTCGCTCTCCCATGGTTCTAGCAGACACATCCACCCACTCAGCCACCAACCCCCCCACCACATGGTACCGTGGAGATGATGGTGAATGATTCGTCGCTCTTGAGGGCCCCCGAAATGGCGGGTCATAATCATCCTGCCCCCTCTCCTCCGCTGCGTGAACTAGAAGCTTTTTTTTTTGGCAATGGTGTTGCAACTCTCAGCTCTCCTGTCCCCACCCTCCACCCCTTCTAATTGAAGCCTACCTCCCCCCTCTCAGGGTCTCAAGATGTTTTGCACGCAAGAGGTACTAGACGGGCCATTCAATGTGTTGGCCGGACATCACACACAGTTGTTGGTCTCTTGGACCATCTTAGATGCTCCCAACATCAAACGCTTTATGCACTTCGTCCTAATCATTCAATGTTGGGCAAACAACACCTAGCATGAGAGCCTAGTGCAGCACGCCAACATAGACTAATAACCACCCACTTCCCAATTCCCGTGTTATGAACCCCCCGCCCCTGTCGCCCCCTTAGGGAGTACTGCAAAGGGGGCACTACAAACAACACTGAACTGCAAACCATCAACAACACCACTTGGTTTGCTAAAGATTGAGTGACAACGCCGCGAGACATTGGCCTCGAGGGTTTGGAAGCTTCCTACCAAGCACAAGAAGAGGCTTTGTGGGGCTTGTGCACCCTTCAGGCATGTAAGTGTAATCGCCACGATCCCCCACGACCTTGTTTCCGAGGTTGAGGCACAAGCATCGCAGGAGGCGGGAGTGCTTGACTTTGGCAAGCTGCTCCACTCCTCCGGGGCACAAGAGGTTGGACGCCATATGAAGGAACAACTCGCGCAGGTGCGGTGCCGGCGGGGGGGGGGGGGCGTAGGGGGCCAGCTAGAGGGGGTAGGGGTGCTCCAGACCCCTACATATATGGTGTGAAATGGCCGCCTCATCACACTGATCACTTTGAGGTACAGATGCAGGAGCAAAAAAATTGCAACAAGGGGGGGGGGGGCATGGTAGGCCCCCATGGAGTTCACTCCTACCACTCAAGTGAGCGGAGGTATCCTCCTTCATGGAGGTATTACCGAAATAAACTGGGCACTTCATGCCTTTTTCCTTAGAGGTTAAGCCTAGTGGTCTCCCACCTCAGGACCTAGATACTGAAATGTTTCATCTACTTAATCTGGTACTACTGTTTAACTGATTCTGAATTCAGTTGCTTAGGCCAAACTCATGTCAGTTTTCACTACAAAATCAATTGCTTTGTTTATAAAAGATTGAAGCTTTGTATTTACACCCGCATTGTTCATTGTGCAGCCTGAATCTAGGAATCCATTCGATGTCTCCGGATCGCCGGGAGTGCTTCATATCCCGAGATTTGGTACTTCTACTGTTCATACTTTAATTACTGCATTCTATCTGTGCTTTGACCGACTTCAGCCGTTCACCAGTGGAACGCATGCATTCAGCCATCCGGTGTACAATCATTAGCCTCACGGGGGGGGGGGGGGGACCCCCCTCTAGTCCCCCCTCGTGGGGGTAGGCCACTTATGGGTGGCTGGGTTTTGGGACCCGGCGCCAAAGATGGTGACAATGTTTTTCCTTTTGCTTACTGAGTGGCTGTCAAGGTTGTTTGTCCTGTTGGGTGGGTTGGCAGGTGCAAGACTACCCCCCCCCCCGCCTCGTCCGTGGGTTAGGCCATTTTTGGCTGGATGGGTCAGCCCGGAGTTCCTGACGGGTTGATCTCCCAAACAACCTCCCCCCACCCACCCTAGAAACCCAAGCGTACCAATGGTAAATGTGCTTCACGGTTCAGTTGAGGTCTGGGGAAGGTTCAAGAGGTTCGAACGGGTTGGCGCATGTCCGTTGCGTAGTTTACTTGCACTGTGGAATCGCAGTTGTCCAATTCTGCTGCACCTACAATTGTATCTTGCCAATCTTGGCATGAACATTTCTTACCGATGGTCCCTCTGTACATGCACATAGCGAGTTACCGTATCCGTCATGTGACCATTACAACAAGACAAAAAACCTTGACAAGAAAAAAAACTTGTTAGCGCCTTTGCCGCCGGGTCCCAAAACCCAGCCACCCATCCAGCAGTGGCCCACCCCCACGAGGGGAGGTGCGAGGGGGGGAGAGGTCACCTACCCACCCATCATCTCCCACCCCCCTGTGGCCAATGATTGTACTTGGAATAGATAGATCTTATCCATGTACATCATTGGGTCATTTTCCGGTGATTTCTTCCCAAATTTTACCTGTAGTGTCCGTGTGCATTTAGTGTGCATTCAATGCATGTTTGTGTTCAGGGTCAGAGGTCGAATAACACCACGGGTTTGCTTTCGTCAAGGGGCGAAGGGTTCATGAATTATGAATTTTCATTGAACTACCCCCCCACACCCCCCCGGGGCTATAGCATTCCAGATGGCTGCCCGAGCGGGGGGGGGGGGGTTATAGGTGGGGGGTGGGGGGGTTATAGGTCCGGACTTTGTCCAATTTTGCCTTCGGCGCTCCGCGCCATTTGTTGTTTGTTTTGTGTTTTTAGTTTTTGCTCAATCTCTCCTCATGGACAGTGATGACAATGATTTACTACCAGTACCAGCAACAGCACCAGCACCACTAGCACGACCACCACCAGCTGCTGTGCTTCATCTGTTGGTTGTTCTGTATGTTCAGTTTCCCCTTAATTTCTGCTCATGGATATTGAAATAAATATGCCCCACGTTGTGCCTGATGACAGTGATGACGATGAGGGTGATGACCCCTCTGACAAAAACGAAAGGTCACAGTTGAAATTCACTGACAAGGGGGGGGGGGGTTATAGGTCCCGGGATGACTGCAAACAACAAGGGGGGCCTCAATTGGTCAGGTGTGGACCCGCCACTTAGCTCCAGCCGCGCCTGCCTCACGACCTTCATCGCCTTCTCAGTTCCATGACTGTCCTTGTCACGCAGACAGTGCTTTGCAGTTCGTCCCTTCCCTCGTCCCTGGATGGGGTAAGAGTCGGGCTGC
Source organism: Eutreptiella sp. 'Long Island Sound 2002' (assembly GCA_964036045.1). Taxonomy (NCBI): domain Eukaryota; phylum Euglenozoa; class Euglenophyceae; order Eutreptiales; family Eutreptiaceae; genus Eutreptiella; species Eutreptiella sp. 'Long Island Sound 2002'. The sequence goes on along the minus strand of OZ038399.1, from coordinate 8,955,064 downwards.
TTCTACAGGGTTCAGGGCATTGAGTTTGGGGCGTAGCGTTTGATGTGTCCCACTTTGGCTCCCTCCGTCGCCCTGGCATGCTCGCTTGCGCTGGCCCCTCTCGGCCACACACCTGTGTTACCGGGTCACCTGGTCGTGGGGGGTGGGGCGGTCAGAGGTCACCCTTGTGGGCCGCTGCCACCGGCCCTGGGCTATTTAGGTCCTTAGGATTTAAAAACCCCAGTGGGTACTGGCTTTTCGGAGGTCAACATACAGCCATACAGGGGAGGGGTGTGGGCAGCGCCTGGGCGCCTGCATGTGCAGTCTGTGTGTGTGCTGGTGCATACAGGGTGGCCTGGCGGAAAAATGGCCAGCCCAACGATGAACGGGCCGCCTCCTCCGTCGCCTCCACGGTGGGCATCGAACCTACGCCCGCGTGACGAGGCCCCCGTGCACTTCCAGTATGCTATGCTGACGATGTGGTGGGGAACCCCACCCATACCACCAGGTGTCTATATCCGGCTGTCTCTGGGGGGGACTCGGTTCTCCCCCCCCCGCCAAGGAGGCCCGCTACACCAACATCAACGCGGTGATCGGGCGGCCTGCGCCGTCGCCTCCACGAGCCGCGGTGACGCAGCGCACTGCGGGGCTGGGCCCCCGTGCACTGGGATGACTGCACCGGGATGACTGCAAACAACAAGGGGGGGGGGGGTTATAGGTGGGGGGGGAGGGGGTTATTGCACAGGCTGAAAATGGCACTGAACTGGAAGATGCAGGTGACCCATAAACCAGAGAATGTTAATGCAGAGGGTTAGGTGCACTGTAATCAAAAAATAAGTTTCAAAATCTGTGTTCTGCTAGAATTGGCCAAAAAAAAAATCCCATAGGGCCCCGATCCACTGACCTCCAAATAGCACCCTCTCATCAAGGTGATTTCCAGGACTCAATAGAACGGCGAGACTGGGATTCAGTAATTAGAGGGACGGGTGCCCCATACGCACTCATCCAAAATGAAGCAGATCTACCCTGGGGAGTGTCTAGATCACCTCCTGCTTCCATTTCTTGGATGCTACCATTGTGCCACTCATATCCCAAAGCCCCCCCCCCCAAAAAAAACATGGTCATTTGTTTCCTTCAGCACTCAAGGCTGCTGCCGTTTTTAACTGGAGTATTTGAGGTTACCAGACCTGGGGCAGGGATTTTGAATACATTGCATTGGGGAAATTGTGAGCTAGACCTCCGGACACCGTTGACTACCACCATGCTCTTGTCTCATCTTCCTTCTCTGTCCCTTTGACATTGCATGTTGCTTTTGCTGTCAACCTATCCCAATTTTAATTATTTATTCGTGCTGCATTGCAACTTCCACCAATTCTAATCATTCAGCGCCCACAAGGTAGGGTCAAACAATGTCAGAGAACATCCTGGCACTCGAATTCCCTTTGAAATTGTATGTGTCTTCTGCATTCAACCTCTCCCAAGTTTTATCATTCAACGCCGAAAGGGTGGGGTCAAACTATTTCATTTAGTCGCAGGAAAAAACTTCTGGCACTTCTGTGTTCCTTGGCTCGCCCCTACGAATCGAATGTTTCTTCTGTATTTTGTCTGTCTCCCTCCAACAACCACCCAAGGGCACCCATCCACACTGCGACCTCATGTAATCCAGCACTGTGCTTTTCTTCATACCTACTTACTTGCGGCAAATCAGAAGAAAACCTGCCAGGACTGCGGCGATATCACCATTCCCACACCTCTTAATCCTGCTAACTATGCTAGTTGGCAGGATGAAACCTTCAGCAGGCAGACAGTGAATTGCCAATCAATCCAACAATGCTCACTGCGCAGAAGTCAGACATGCGCTACGACGGTTGCTTCTGATCAACATCATGTGTGGAGCGACATCTAATCAACGTCATGGAGCGACATCTGCCGGTCGGAAGGTACATTAAGAGTTCTGCATGTCCTACACTCGTGTACACGAAGTAATCACGAGTTTAGGAGCAGCATGCCACCAAGGGCAGAAGAACTCAACCTTCCAGGGCCACTGACCTGCAGGCGCGGGACATTTGCCAACTCCACATCCCTCCACACAACCCACGTTTTTGCCTAGGATAGTGAGTTTCCCTGCTGCAGAACTGGTGTGGCAGATTGTAGCAGATTCATCTCTATGCCGTGTGTGGTGATCTATCAAGACGTTCATACAATTACCTACACAATGCGTCGAGTTATCATCCATTGAGACGGATGGGCGGCGCCTAAGAGCACCGGGCTGTAGTAATATACACATATATGGTGAATAGGGTGCACCAAGTCGTCGTCGAAGACGAGTTGGAGTCAACTCGTCTGCGAAGACGATCTGGAGCACTGAGATGTTATAATCAGGTAAAACTTACGGAGGGGCTTCGATAATTCAGGCCTGATGTGCGAGTTTGTAAACTTCTGTCAGTCGTACGCAGAGGTCTCACTTTCCATACTCTTGGCATGTAAACCCTCCGAAGAGTCCGGCTCGCTTTTTGCAGGTGCAATACCCAGGTTTGTTCCAACCTTCAAGTTTCATGCATTCTGCGTTGTTGCCAGTAACTGAGTTGCAGCACGGTCCCGGTTCCCAACCATCTCCTCCGTAGCCAAGGCGAGGGTAACAGGTATCTCCCTCAATCTTGTGATAGCGGCAAATTGAGTTTATCCTCTTGAAGCCTTCGCTTCCAACGGAGTAAGCGGTAGTAGCTGCTGCAGCGGCCATGATGGAGTATTCTGTAGAGCACACCGAAACTTAGTGGCAAGGTCTGCAAGGTGGTCCTCAACCCTGAATGTCTAATAACTTTTGATGGCGGTACTGTGGTATCGGTTACCCGATGCTGGGAGTTGGGTTGTTCATGTTGCTTGCATTCAGATGACGCGCATGATATTCCTAACAAGACTGGCAGGACGTAGGGAATGTGCTTTTTGAGTGTCCTCTTGCGCACTGTTTACGCAATTAAGACGCAGGGGGACAAACGTGATCGATTGGCTGGTGCGCGCCTGTTTGATGGTGTTTGGTGAGCACTGGGAACCCAAGCCCCCTCTGGCAATCAGCACGCACTTGAAGTCAACCTAGAATCTTGGAGTAACCTTGCAACGGCCACGGGCAACCAAGGCAGGAACCTCAGGGCAACGTAGAGCAGAAGATGACACATGGCACTGATGAACAAATCCTGAACCTAACGTTCAAACCCAAAGTAATCTTGTTCACATGGTTTGTCGGCGGGAGGACAAAGAGATGTTTGATGCTTTAATAATAATTCTGATGAAGCAAGAAATCAATCAGCGTATGTTTGATTTTTGGATAATAATTCTGGTAGGTAGTCTGAAAGGTACGGGTTGGAGCGACGCCATTCATGTACCGATGCTTTTAAAACTGCAACTGTCAAAGAGGCCTACTTTGCAGACAAGCGCGACCATTGAAGAAGCTACGTAATTCAAAACATTGTGAACTACTTGATCAACATTATTTTCACAGTTCACTGCCAAACGGTGACACCAGCCATCAAACCTGTTCTGCCGAAAAAAGCGAGAGGAAAGTTGGTTCAAAAGATCCAATGGACGCAAGTGGAGGATGTTCGGCAACATACGAATACTAGGAGCACGAGTGTTTTGTCGTGCGGTGTGCAACTGATGGACAGGTGCACGACCTTGTGGGCAACCACTCCCTCGTGTCCGATGGCCGACTGAGAGCACCGATATCAGCCCGCCTTGCCAACGTGGCTGTCAACATTTGTCAACGTCGTTGTCAAATTGGGTGTGGCCGTCAGCGGGTAACGGACGCACCCAAAAGTCAACACACGCAAACGTACGGGTACACACAACAAAACGGACGCTACTGCCATGTATGGAAAGGCGGGGCTCGGGAAAAGATCTTTCGAGCAAACGAGAACGATTTCGTTCCAGTCTGGTGGACACTTGCGGTGGCTGTATTAGAGTCATAAGCCATTGCTCAGCCCGAATCTTGAGCCACCTGGTATGATTGGGGCACGCAACAAGACAAAAAACCTTGACAAGAACAAAAACTTGTCAGCGCCTTTGCCGCCGGGTCCCAAAACCCAGCCACCCATCCAGCAGTGGCCCACCCCCACGAGGGGAGGTGCGAGGGGGGGAGAGGTCACCTACCCACCCATCATCTCCCACCCCCCTGTGGCCAATGATTGTACTTGGAATAGATAGATCTTATCCATGTACATCATTGGGTCATTTTCCGGTGATTTCTTCCCAAATTTTACCTGTAGTGTCCGTGTGCATTTAGTGTCCATTCAATGCATGTTTGTGTTCAGGGTCAGAGGTCGAATAACACCACGGGTTTGCTTTCGTCAAGGGGCGAAGGGTTCATGAATTATGAATTTTCATTGAACTACCCCCCCACACCCCCCCGGGGCTATAGCATTCCAGATGACTGCCCGAGCGGGGGGGGGGGGGGGTTATAGGTGGGGGGTGGGGGGGTTATAGGTCCGGACTTTGTCCAATTTTGCCTTCGGCGCTCCGCGCCATTTGTTGTTTGTTTTGTGTTTTTAGTTTTTGCTCAATCTCTCCTCATGGACAGTGATGACAATGATTTACTACCAGTACCAGCAACAGCACCAGCACCACTAGCACGACCACCACCAGCTGCTGTGCTTCATCTGTTGGTTGTTCTGTATTTTCAGTTTCCCCTTAATTTCTGCTCATGGATATTGAAATAAATATGCCCCACGTTGTGCCTGATGACAGTGATGACGATGAGGGTGATGACCCCTCTGACAAAAACGAAAGGTCACATTTGAAATTCAGTGACAAGGGGGGGGGTTATAGGTCCCGGGATGACTGCAAACAACAAGGGGGGGGGGGGTTATAGGTGGGGGGGAAGGGGGTTTTTGCACAGGCTGAAAATGGCACTGAACTGCAAAATGCAGGTGACCCATAAACCAGAGAATGTTAATGCAGAGGGTTAGGTGCACTGTAATCAAAAAATAAGTTTCAAAATCTGTGTTCTGCTAGAATTGGCCAAAAAAAAAAATCCCATAGGGCCCCGATCCACTGACCTCCAAATAGCACCCTCTCATCAGGGTGATTTCCAGGACTCAATAGAACGGCGAGACTGGGATTCAGTAATTAGAGGGACGGGTGCCCCATACGCACTCATCCAAAATGAAGCAGATCTACCCTGGGGAGTGTCTAGATCGCCTCTTGCTTCCATTTCTTGGATGCTACCATTGTGCCACTCATATCCCAAAGCCCCCCCCAAAAAAAACATGGTCATTTGTTTCCTTCAGCACTCAAGGCTGCTGCCGTTTTTAACTGGAGTATTTGAGGTTACCAGACCTGGGGCAGGGATTTTGAATACATTGCATTGGGGAAATTGTGAGCTAGACCTCCGGACACCGTTGACTACCACCATGCTCTTGTCTCATCTTCCTTCTCTGTCCCTTTGACATTGCATGTTGCTTTTGCTGTCAACCTATCCCAATTTTAATTATTTATTCGTGCTGCATTGCAACTTCCACCAATTCTAATCATTCAGCGCCCACAAGGTAGGGTCAAACAATGTCAGAGAACATCCTGGCACTCGAATTCCCTTTGAAATTGCATGCGTCTTCTGCATTCGACCTCTCCCAATTTTTATCATTCAAAGCCGAAAGGGTGGGGTCAAACTATTTCATTTAGTCGCAGGAAAAAACTTCTGGCACTTCTGTGTTCCTTGGCTCGCCCCTACGAATCGAATGTTTCTTCTGTATTTTGTCTGTCTCCCTCCAACAACCACCCAAGGGCACCCATCCACACTGCGACCTCATGTAATCCAGCACTGTGCTTTTCTTCATACCTACTTACTTGCGGCAAATCAGAAGAAAACCTGCCAGGACTGCGGCGATATCACCATTCCCACACCTCTGAATCCTGCTAACTATGCTAGTTGGCAGGATGAAACCTTCAGCAGGCAGACAGTGAATTGCCAATCAATCCAATAGTGCTCACTGCGCAGAAGTCAGACATGCGCTACGACGGTTGCTTCTGATCAACATCATGTGTGGAGCGACATCTAATCAACGTCATGGAGCGACATCTGCCGGTCGGAAGGTACATTAAGAGTTCTGCATGTCCTACACTCGTGTACACGAAGTAATCACGAGTTTAGGAGCAGCATGCCACCAAGGGCAGAAGAACTCAACCTTCCAGGGCCACTGACCTGCAGGCGCGGGACATTTGCCAACTCCACATCCCTCCACACAACCCACGTTTTTGCCTAGGATAGTGAGTTTCCCTGCTGCAGAACTGGTGTGGCAGATTGTAGCAGATTCATCTCTATGCCGTGTGTGGTGATCTATCAAGACGTTCATACAATTACCTACACAATGCGTCGAGTTATCATCCATTGAGACGGATGGGCGGCGCCTAAGAGCACCGGGCTGTAGTAATATACACATATATGGTGAATAGGGTGCACCAAGTCGTCGTCGAAGACGAGTTGGAGTCAACTCGTCTGCGAAGACGATCTGGAGCACTGAGATGTTATAATCAGGTAAAACTTACGGAGGGGCTTCGATAATTCAGGCCTGATGTGCGAGTTTGTAAACTTCTGTCAGTCGTACGCAGAGGTCTCACTTTCCATACTCTTGGCATGTAAACCCTCCAAAGAGTCCGGCTCGCTTTTTGCAGGTGCAATACCCAGGTTTGTTCCAACCTTCAAGTTTCATGCATTCTGCGTTGTCGCCAGTAACTGAGTTGCAGCACGGTCCCGGTTCCCAACCATCTCCTCCGTAGCCAAGGCGAGGGTAACAGGTATCTCCCTCAATCTTGTGATAGCGGCAAATTGAGTTTATCCTCTTGAAGCCTTCGCTTCCAACGGAGTAAGCGGTAGTAGCTGCTGCAGCGGCCATGATGGAGTATTCTGTAGAGCACACCGAAACTTAGTGGCAAGGTCTGCAAGGTGGTCCTCAACCCTGAATGTCTAACAACTTTTGATGGCGGTACTGTGGTATCGGTTACCCGATGCTGGGAGTTGGGTTGTTCGTGTTGCTTGCATTCAAATGACGCGCATGATATTCCTAACAAGCCTGGCAGGACGTAGGGAATGTGCTTTTTGAGTGTCCTCTTGCGCACTGTTTACGCAATTAAGACGCAGGGGGACAAACGTGATCGATTGGCTGGTGCGCGCCTGTTTGATGGTGTTTGGTGAGCACTGGGAACCCAAGCCCCCTCTGGCAATCAGCACGCACTTGAAGTCAACCTAGAATCTTGGAGTAACCTTGCAACGGCCACGGGCAACCAAGGCAGGAACCTCAGGGCAACGTAGAGCAGAAGATGACACATGGCACTGATGAACAAGTCCTGAACCTAACGTTCAAACCCAAAGTAATCTCGTTCACATGGTTTGTCGGCGGGAGGACAAAGAGATGTTTGATGCTTTAATAATAATTCTGATGAAGCAAGAAATCAATCAGCGTATGTTTGATGTTTTGATAATAATTCTGGTAGGTAGTCTGAAAGGTACGGGTTGGAACGACGCCATTCATGTACCGATGCTTTTAAAACTGCAATGGTCAAAGAGGCCTACTTTGCAGACAAGCGCGACCATTGAAGAAGCTACGTAATTCAAAACATTGTGAACTACTTGATCAACATTATTTTCACAGTTCACTGCCAAACGGTGACACCAGCCATCAAACCTGTTCTGCCGAAAAAAGCGAGAGGAAAGTTGGTTCAAAAGATCCAATGGACGCAAGTGGAGGATGTTCGGCAACATACGAATACCAGGAGCACGAGTGTTTTGTCGTGCGGTGTGCAACTGATGGACAGGTGCACGACCTTGTGGGCAACCACTCCCTCGTGTCCGATGGCCGACTGAGAGCACCGATATCAGCCCGCCTTGCCAACGTGGCTGTCAACATTTGTCAACGTCGTTGTCAAATTGGGTGTGGCCGTCAGCGGGTAACGGACGCACCCAAAAGTCAACACACGCAAACGTACGGGTACACACAACAAAACGGACGCTACTGCCATGTATGGAAAGGCGGGGCTCGGGAAAAGATCTTTCGAGCAAACGAGAACGATTTCGTTCCAGTCTGGTGGACACTTGCGGTGGCTGTATTAGAGTCATAAGCCATTGCTCAGCCCGAATCTTGAGCCACCTGGTATGATTGGGGCACGCAACAAGACAAAAAACCTTGACAAGAACAAAAACTTGTCAGCGCCTTTGCCGCCGGGTCCCAAAACCCAGCCACCCATCCAGCAGTGGCCCACCCCCACGAGGGGAGGTGCGGGGGGGGGAGAGGTCACCTACCCACCCATCATCTCCCACCCCCCTGTGGCCAATGATTGTACTTGGAATAGATAGATCTTATCCATGTACATCATTGGGTCACTTTCCGGCGATTTCTTCCCAAATTTTACCTGTAGTGTCCGTGTGCATTTATTGTGCATTCAATGCATGTTTGTGTTCAGGGTCAGAGGTCGAATAACACCACGGGTTTGCTTTCGTCAAGGGGCGAAGGGTTCATGAATTATGAATTTTTATTGAACTACCCCCCCACACCCCCCCGGGGCTATAGCATTCCAGATGGCTGCCCGAGCTGGGGGGGGGGGGGGTTATAGGTGGGGGGTGGGGGGGTTATAGGTCCGGACTTTGTCCAATTTTGCCTTCGGCGCTCCGCGCCATTTGTTGTTTGTTTTGTGTTTTTAGTTTTTGCTCAATCTCTCCTCATGGACAGTGATGACAATGATTTACTACCAGTACCAGCAACAGCACCAGCACCACTAGCACGACCACCACCAGCTGCTGTGCTTCATCTGTTGGTTGTCCTGTATTTTCAGTTTCCCCTTAATTTCTGCTCATGGATATTGAAATAAATATGCCCCACGTTGTGCCTGATGACAGTGATGACGATGAGGGTGATGACCCCTCTGACAAAAACGAAAGGTCACAGTTGAAATTCACTGACAAGGGGGGGGGGGTTATAGGTCCCGGGATGACTGCAAACAACAAAGGGGGGGGGGTTATAGGTGGGGGGGGGGGGGTTATTGCACAGGCTGAAAATGGCCCTGAACTGCAAAATGCAGGTGACCCATAAACCAGAGAATGTTAATGCAGAGGGTTAGGTGCACTGCAATCAGAAAATAAGTTTCAAAATCTGTGTTCTGCTAGAATTGGCCAAAAACAAAAAAATCCCATAGGGCCCCGATCCACTGACCTCCAAATAGCACCCTCTATCAGTCACCCTCTCATCAGGGTGATTTCCAGGACTCAATAGAACGGCGAGACTGGGATTCAGTAATTAGAGGGACGGGTGCCCCATACGCACTCATCCAAAATGAAGCAGATCTACCCTGGGGAGTGTCTAGATCGCCTCCTGCTTCCATTTCTTGGATGCTACCATTGTGCCACTCATATCCCAAAGCCCCCCCAAAAAAAACATGGTCATTTGTTTCCTTCAGCACTCAAGGCTGCTGCCGTTTTTAACTGGAGTACTTGAGGTTACCAGACCTGGGGCAGGGATTTTGAATACATTGCATTGGGGAAATTGTGAGCTAGACCTCCGGACACCGTTGACTACCACCATGCTCTTGTCTCATCTTCCTTCTCTGTCCCTTTGACATTGCATGTTGCCTTTGCTGTCAACCTATCCCAATTTTAATTATTTATTCGTGCTGCATTGCAACTTCCACCCATTCTAATCATTCAGCGCCCACAAGGTAGGGTCAAACAATGTCAGAGAACATCCTGGCACTCGAATTCCCTTTGAAATTGCATGTGTCTTCTGCATTCGACCTCTCCCAATTTTTATCATTCAACGCCGAAAGGGTGGGGTCAAACTATTTCATTTAGTCGCAGGAAAAAACTTCTGGCACTTCTGTGTTCCTTGGCTCGCCCCTACGAATCGAATGTTTCTTCTGTATTTTGTCTGTCTCCCTCCAGCAACCACCCAAGGGCACCCATCCACACTGCGACCTCATGTAATCCAGCACTGTGCTTTTCTTCATACCTACTTACTTGCGGCAAATCAGAAGAAAACCTGCCAGGACTGCGGCGATATCACCATTCCCACACCTCTTGATCCTGCTAACTATGGGGGAATGTTTGCCCGGCGCGCTACTTTTAGACTATGTTCCCCCCGAAGAGCCCCCAAGCACACCCCTTGGAAACGCCCTTAGAATTAGGTGACCCAAACTGCCCCAGCTCAAGAAAGTTGCAAACTGGGGTACACAATACCACTCTCGCTCCTTTAAGGGCGATCTTGGTCAACACCTTAGCAAGTTGGGAGAATGGGGGGTTAGGATAGCACAACCGCATCGATCTCCAGTAGAAGCGATAGGTGTCTTTGAGGTATCACGAACAGTAGAGCTGCATCATAACATTGGTCCCACAAGTGTGGGTGTCAATACATTCAATACAACAGTGCTCCTTAGACTCATCACAAACTGCGACGCCGGAGGGTTCTGGCAACACAACACACACACTTCTGCCTCATCCTCTGCCTGATCTTGCGTGCCACAACCGAGCAAACAGCTGCTCAATGTGTGCCCTATACCACCCGTGCACGTCATTGTAACATTGTTGGCGGGCTGTAAAAGCGCCATTCTTTCTTCCAATGAATGGCACAATGACATGAATCCGGCCCTTATAAGCACCATCATGGCCCCCAACTTCGAAATCAAAGAAATCACCTCGGGTACGAGAAGATCCATACCCATCCCAAATCAAAACATCTGCTGATGTCCCGGGGGCCAAGGGGCAATTCCATATAATGTTGCCCAACATATCAACGGCAACAGTCCACCGGTAGGGCACGGGTCACAAAAGATGCCCGGCGCGCGCCCGGCGCGCTAACGTTCCCCCTATGCTAGTTGGCAGGATGAAACCTTCAGCAGGCAGACAGTGAATTGCCAATCAATCCAATAGTGCTCACTGCGCAGAAGTCAGACATGCGCTACGACGGTTGCTTCTGATCAACATCATGTGTGGAGCGACATCTAATCAACGTCATGGAGCGACATCTGCCGGTCGGAAGGTACATTAAGAGTTCTGCATGTCCTACACTCGTGTGCACGAAGTAATCACGAGTTTAGGAGCAGCATGCCACCAAGGGCAGAAGAACTCAACCTTCTAGGGCCACTGACCTGCAGACGCGGGACATTTGCCAACTCCACATCCCTCCACACAACCCACGTTTTTGCCTAGGATAGTGAGTTTCCCTGCTGCAGAACTGGTGTGGCAGATTGTAGCAGATTCATCTCTAGGCTGTGTGTGGTGATCTATCCAGACGTTCATACAATTACCTACACAATGCGTCGAGTTATCATCCATTGAGACGGATGGGCGGCGCCTAAGAGCACCGGGCTGTAGTAATATACACATATATGGTGAATAGGGTGCACCAAGTCGTCGTCGAAGACGAGTTGGAGTCAACTCGTTTGCGAAGACGATCTGGAGCACTGAGATGTTATAATCAGGTAAAACTTACGGAGGGGCTTCGATAATTCAGGCCTGATGTGCGAGTTTGTAAACTTCTGTCAGTCGTGCGCAGAGGTCTCACTTTCCATACTCTTGGCATGTAAACCCTCCGAAGAGTCCGGCTCGCTTTTTGCAGGTGCAATACCCAGGTTTGTTCCAACCTTCAAGTTTCATGCATTCTGCGTTGTCGCCAGTAACTGAGTTGCAGCACGGTCCCGGTTCCCAACCATCTCCTCCGTAGCCAAGGCGAGGGTAACAGGTATCTCCCTCAATCTTGTGATAGCGGCAAATTGAGTTTATCCTCATGAAGCCTTCGCTTCCAACGGAGTAAGCGGTAGTAGCTGCTGCAGCGGCCATGATGGAGTATTCTGTAGAGCACACCGAAACTTAGTGGCAAGGTCTGCAAGGTGGTCCTCAACCCTGAATGTCTAACAACTTTTGATGGCGGTACTGTGGTATCGGTTACCCGATGCTGGGAGTTGGGTTGTTCATGTTGCTTGCATTCAGATGACGCGCATGATATTCCTAACAAGACTGGCAGGACGTAGGGAATGTGCTTTTTGAGTGTCCTCTTGCGCACTGTTTACGCAATTAAGACGCAGGGGGGCAAACGTGATCGATTGGCTGGTGCGCGCCTGTTTGATGGTGTTTGGTGAGCACTGGGAACCCAGGCCCCCTCTGGCAATCAGCACGCACTTGAAGTCAACCTAGAATCTTGGAGTAACCTTGCAACGGCCACGGGCAACCAAGGCAGGAACCTCAGGGCAACGTAGAGCAGAAGATGACACATGGCACTGATGAACAAGTCCTGAAACTAACGTTCAAACCCAAAGTAATCTCGTTCACATGGTTTGTCGGCGGGAGGACAAAGAGATGTTTGATGCTTTAATAATAATTCTGATGAAGCAAGAAATCAATCAGCGTATGTTTGATGTTTTGATAATAATTCTGGTAGGTAGTCTGAAAGGTACGGGTTGGAGCGACGCCATTCATGTACCGATGCTTTTAAAACTGCAACTGTCAAAGAGGCCTACTTTGCAGACAAGTACGACCATTGAAGAAGCTACGTAATTCAAAACATTGTGAACTACTTGATCAGCATTATTTTCACAGTTCACTGCCAAACGGTGACACCAGCCATCAAACCTGTTCTGCCGAAAAAAGCGAGAGGAAAGTTGGTTCAAAAGATCCAATGGACGCAAGTGGAGGATGTTCGGCAACATACGAATACCAGGAGCACGAGTGTTTTGTCGTGCGGTGTGCAACTGATGGACAGGTGCACGACCTTGTGGGCAACCACTCCCTCGTGTCCGATGGCCGACTGAGAGCACCGATATCAGCCCGCCTTGCCAACGTGGCTGTCAACATTTGTCAACGTCGTTGTCAAATTGGGTGTGGCCGTCAGCGGGTAACGGACGCACCCAAAAGTCAACACACGCAAACGTACGGGTACACACAACAAAACGGACGCTACTGCCATGTATGGAAAGGCGGGGCTCGGGAAAAGATCTTTCGAGCAAACGAGAACGATTTCGTTCCAGTCTGGTGGACACTTGCGGTGGCTGTATTAGAGTCATAAGCCAGTGCTCAGCCCGAATCTTGAGCCACCTGGTATGATTGGGGCACGCAACAAGACAAAAAACCTTGACAAGAACAAAAACTTGTCAGCGCCTTTGCCGCCGGGTCCCAAAACCCAGCCACCCATCCAGCAGTGGCCCACCCCCACGAGGGGAGGTGCGGGGGGGGGAGAGGTCACCTACCCACCCATCATCTCCCACCCCCCTGTGGCCAATGATTGTACTTGGAATAGATAGATCTTATCCATGTACATCATTGGGTCATTTTCCGGTGATTTCTTCCCAAATTTTACCTGTAGTGTCCGTGTGCATTTAGTGTCCATTCAATGCATGTTTGTGTTCAGGGTCAGAGGTCGAATAACACCACGGGTTTGCTTTCGTCAAGGGGCGAAGGGTTCATGAATTATGAATTTTCATTGAACTACCCCCCCCCACACCCCCCCGGGGCTATAGCATTCCAGATGACTGCCCGAGCGGGGGGGGGGGGGGTTATAGGTGGGGGGTGGGGGGGTTATAGGTCCGGACTTTGTCCAATTTTGCCTTTGGCGCTCCGCGCCATTTGTTGTTTGTTTTGTGTTTTTAGTTTTTGCTCAATCTCTCCTCATGGACAGTGATGACAATGATTTACTACCAGTACCAGCAACAGCACCAGCACCACTAGCACGACCACCACCAGCTGCTGTGCTTCATCTGTTGGTTGTCCTGTATTTTCAGTTTCCCCTTAATTTCTGCTCATGGATATTGAAACAAATATGCCCCACGTTGTGCCTGATGACAGTGATGACGATGAGGGTGATGACCCCTCTGACAAAAACGAAAGGTCACAGTTGAAATTCACTGACAAGGAGGGGGGGTTATAGGTCCCGGGATGACTGCAAACAACAAGGGGGGGGGGGGGGGGGGTTATAGGTGGGGGGGGAGGGGGTTATTGCACAGGCTGAAAATGGCCCTGAACTGGAAGATGCAGGTGACCCATAAACCAGAGAATAGTAATGCAGAGGGTTAGGTGCACTGCAATCAAAAAATAAGTTTCAAAATCTGTGTTCTGCTAGAATTGGCCAAAAACAAAAAAATCCCATAGGGCCCCGATCCACTGACCTCCAAATAGCACCCTCTATCAGTCACCCTCTCATCAGGGTGATTTCCAGGACTCAATAGAACGGCGAGACTGGGATTCAGTAATTAGAGGGACGGGTGCCCCGTACGCACTCATCCAAAATGAAGCAGATCTACCCTGGGGAGTGTCTAGATCGCCTCCTGCTTCCATTTCTTGGATGCTACCATTGTGCCACTCATATCCCAAAGCCCCCCCCCAAAAAAAACATGGTCATTTGTTTCCTTCAGCACTCAAGGCTGCTGCCATTTTTAACTGGAGTATTTGAGGTTACCAGACCTGGGGCAGGGATTTTGAATACATTGCATTGGGGAAATTGTGAGCTAGACCTCCGGACACCGTTGAGTACCACGATGCTCTTGTCTCATCTTCCTTCTCTGTCCCTTTGACATTGCATGTTGCTTTTGCTGTCAACCTATCCGAATTTTAATTATTTATTCGTGCTGCATTGCAACTTCCACCAATTCTAATCATTCAGCGCCCACAAGGTAGGGTCAAACAATGTCAGAGAACATCCTGGCACTCGAATTCCCTTTGAAATTGCATGTGTCTTCTGCATTCGACCTCTCCCAATTTTTATCATTCAACGCCGAAAGGGTGGGGTCAAACTATTTCATTTAGTCGCAGGAAAAAACTTCTGGCACTTCTGTGTTCCTTGGCTCGCCCCTACGAATCGAATGTTTCTTCTGTATTTTGTCTGTCTCCCTCCAACAACCACCCAAGGGCACCCATCCACACTGCGACCTCATGTAATCCAGCACTGTGCTTTTCTTCATACCTACTTACTTGCGGCAAATCAGAAGAAAACCTGCCAGGACTGCGGCGATATCACCATTCCCACACCTCTTGATCCTGCTAACTATGCTAGTTGGCAGGATGAAACCTTCAGCAGGCAGACAGTGAATTGCCAATCAATCCAATAGTGCTCACTGCGCAGAAGTCAGACATGCGCTACGACGGTTGCTTCTGATCAACATCATGTGTGGAGCGACATCTAATCAACGTCATGGAGCGACATCTGCCGGTCGGAAGGTACATTAAGAGTTCTGCATGTCCTACACTCGTGTGCACGAAGTAATCACGAGTTTAGGAGCAGCATGCCACCAAGGGCAGAAGAACTCAACCTTCCAGGGCCACTGACCTGTAGACGCGGGACATTTGCCAACTCCACATCCCTCCACACAACCCACGTTTTTGCCTAGGATAGTGAGTTTCCCTGCTGCAGAACTGGTGTGGCAGATTGTAGCAGATTCATCTCCAGGCTGTGTGTGGTGATCTATCCAGACGTTCATACAATTACCTACACAATGCGTCGAGTTATCATCCATTGAGACGGATGGGCGGCGCCTAAGAGCACCGGGCTGTAGTAATATACACATATATGGTGAATAGGGTGCACCAAGTCGTCGCCGAAGACGAGTTGGAGTCAACTCGTTTGCGAAGACGATCTGGAGCACTGAGATGTTATAATTCGATAATTCAGGCCTGATGTGCGAGTTTGTAAACTTCTGTCAGTCGTACGCAGAGGTCTCACTTTCCATACTCTTGGCATGTAAACCCTCCAAAGAGTCCGGCTCGCTTTTTGCAGGTGCAATACCCAGGTTTGTTCCAACCTTCAAGTTTCATGCATTCTGCGTTGTCGCCAGTAACTGAGTTGCAGCACGGTCCCGGTTCCCAACCATCTCCTCCGTAGCCAAGGCGAGGGTAACAGGTATCTCCCTCAATCTTGTGATAGCGGCAAATTGAGTTTATCCTCTTGAAGCCTTCGCTTCCAACGGAGTAAGCGGTAGTAGCTGCTGCAGCGGCCATGATGGAGTATTCTGTAGAGCACACCGAAACTTAGTGGCAAGGTCTGCAAGGTGGTCCTCAACCCTGAATGTCTAACAACTTTTGATGGCGGTACTGTGGTATCGGTTACCCGATGCTGGGAGTTGGGTTGTTCATGTTGCTTGCATTCAGATGACGCGCATGATATTCCTAACAAGACTGGCAGGACGTAGGGAATGTGCTTTTTGAGTGTCCTCTTGCGCACTGTTTACGCAATTAAGACGCAGGGGGGCAAACGTGATCGATTGGCTGGTGCGCGCCTGTTTGATGGTGTTTGGTGAGCACTGGGAACCCAGGCCCCCTCTGGCAATCAGCACGCACTTGAAGTCAACCTAGAATCTTGGAGTAACCTTGCAACGGCCACGGGCAACCAAGGCAGGAACCTCAGGGCAACGTAGAGCAGAAGATGACACATGGCACTGATGAACAAGTCCTGAAACTAACGTTCAAACCCAAAGTAATCTCGTTCACATGGTTTGTCGGCGGGAGGACAAAGAGATGTTTGATGCTTTAATAATAATTTTGATGAAGCAAGAAATCAATCAGCGTATGTTTGATGTTTTGATAATAATTCTGGTAGGTAGTCTGAAAGGTACGGGTTGGAGCGACGCCATTCATGTACCGATGCTTTTAAAGCTGCAACTGTCAAAGAGGCCTACTTTGCAGACAAGCGCGACCATTGAAGAAGCTACGTAATTCAAAACATTGTGAACTACTTGATCAACATTATTTTCACAGTTCACTGCCAAACGGTGACACCAGCCATCAAACTTGTTCTGCCGAAAAAAGCGAGAGGAAAGTTGGTTCAAAAGATCCAATGGACGCAAGTGGAGGAGGTTCGGCAACATACGAATACCAGGAGCACGAGTGTTTTGTCGTGCGGTGTGCAACTGATGGACAGGTGCACGACCTTGTGGGCAACCACTCCCTCGTGTCTGTTGGCCGACTGAGAGCACCGATATCAGCCCGCCTTGCCAACGTGGCTGTCAACATTTGTCAACGTCGTTGTCAAATTGGGTGTGGCCGTCAGCGGGTAACGGACGCACCCAAAAGTCAACACACGCAAACGTACGGGTACACACAACAAAACGGACGCTACTGCCATGTATGGAAAGGCGGGGCTCGGGAAAAGATCTTTCGAGCAAACGAGAACGATGTCGTTCCAGTCTGGTGGACACTTGCGGTGGCTGTATTAGAGTCATAAGCCATTGCTCAGCCCGAATCTTGAGCCACCTGGTATGATTGGGGCACGCAACAAGACAAAAAACCTTGACAAGAACAAAAACTTGTCAGCGCCTTTGCCGCCGGGTCCCAAAACCCAGCCACCCATCCAGCAGTGGCCCACCCCCACGAGGGGAGGTGCGAGGGGGGGAGAGGTCACCTACCCACCCATCATCTCCCACCCCCCTGTGGCCAATGATTGTACTTGGAATAGATAGATCTTATCCATGTACATCATTGGGTCATTTTCCGGTGATTTCTTCCCAAATTTTACCTGTAGTGTCCGTGTGCATTTAGTGTCCATTCAATGCATGTTTGTGTTCAGGGTCAGAGGTCGAATAACACCACGGGTTTGCTTTCGTCAAGGGGCGAAGGGTTCATGAATTATGAATTTTCATTGAACTACCCCCCCACACCCCCCCGGGGCTATAGCATTCCAGATGACTGCCCGAGCTGGGGGGGGGCGTGGGGGTTATAGGTGGGGGGTGGGGGGGTTATAGGTCCGGACTTTGTCCAATTTTGCCTTCGGCGCTCCGCGCCATTTGTTGTTTGTTTTGTGTTTTTCGTTTTTGCTCAATCTCTCCTCATGGACAGTGATGACAATGATTTACTACCAGTACCATCAACAGCACCAGCACCACTAGCACGACCACCACCAGCTGCTGTGCTTCATCTGTTGGTTGTCCTGTATTTTCAGTTTCCCCTTAATTTCTGCTCATGGATATTGAAATAAATATGCCCCACGTTGTGCCTGATGACAGTGATGACGATGAGGGTGATGACCCCTCTGACAAAAACGAAAGGTCACAGTTGAAATTCACTGACAAGGGGGGGGGGGGTTATAGGTCCCGTGATGACTGCAAACAACAAGGGGGGGGGGTTTATAGGTGGGGGGGGGTGGTTATTGCACAGGCTGAAAATGGCCCTGAACTGCAAAATGCAGGTGACCCAGAAACCAGAGAATGTTAATGCAGAGGGTTAGGTGCACTGCAATCAAAAAATAAGTTTCAAAATCTGTGTTATGCTAGAATTGGCCAAAAACAAAAAAATCCCATAGGGCCCCGATCCACTGACCTCCAAATAGCACCCTCTATCAGTCACCCTCTCATCAGGGTGATTTCCAGGACTCAATAGAACGGCGAGACTGGGATTCAGTAATTAGAGGGACGGGTGCCCCATACGCACTCATCCAAAATGAAGCAGATCTACCCTGGGGAGTGTCTAGATCGCCTCCTGCTTCCATTTCTTGGATGCTACCATTGTGCCACTCATATCCCAAAGCCCTCCCCCAAAAAAAACATGGTCATTTGTTTCCTTCAGCACTCAAGGCTGCTGCCGTTTTTAACTGGAGTATTTGAGGTTACCAGACCTGGGGCAGGGATTTTGAATACATTGCATTGGGGAAATTGTGAGCTAGACCTCCGGACACCGTTGACTACCACCATGCTCTTGTCTCATCTTCCTTCTCTGTCCCTTTGACATTGCATGTTGCCTTTGCTGTCAACCTATCCCAATTTTAATTATTTATTCGTGCTGCATTGCAACTTCCACCCATTCTAATCATTCAGCGCCCACAAGGTAGGGTCAAACAATGTCAGAGAACATCCTGGCACTCGAATTCCCTTTGAAATTGCATGTGTCTTCTGCATTCGACCTCTCCCAATTTTTATCATTCAACGCCGAAAGGGTGGGGTCAAACTATTTCATTTAGTCGCAGGAAAAAACTTCTGGCACTTCTGTGTTCCTTGGCTCGCCCCTACGAATCGAATGTTTCTTCTGTATTTTGTCTGTCTCCCTCCAACAACCACCCAAGGGCACCCATCCACACTGCGACCTCATGTAATCCAGCACTGTGCTTTTCTTCATACCTACTTACTTGCGGCAAATCAGAAGAAAACCTGCCAGGACTGCGGCGATATCACCATTCCCACACCTCTTAATCCTGCTAACTATGCTAGTTGGCAGGATGAGACCTTCAGCAGGCAGACAGTGAATTGCCAATCAATCCAACAATGCTCACTGCGCAGAAGTCAGACATGCGCTACGACGGTTGCTTCTGATCAACATCATGTGTGGAGCGACATCTAATCAACGTCATGGAGCGACATCTGCCGGTCGGAAGGTACATTAAGAGTTCTGCATGTCCTACACTCGTGTACACGAAGTAATCACGAGTTTAGGAGCAGCATGCCACCAAGGGCAGAAGAACTCAACCTTCCAGGGCCACTGACCTGCAGGCGCGGGACATTTGCCAACTCCACATCCCTCCACACAACTCACATTGGTGCCTAGGATAGTGAGTTTCCCTGCTGCAGAACTGGTGTGGCAGATTGTAGCAGATTCATCTCTATGCCGTGTGTGGTGATCTATCCAGACGTTCATACAATTACCTACACAATGCGTCGAGTTATCATCCATTGAGACGGATGGGCGGCGCCTAAGAGCACCGGGCTGTAGTAGTATACACATATATGGTGAATAGGGTGCACCAAGTCGTCGTCGAAGACGAGTTGGAGTCAACTCGTTTGCGAAGACGATCTGGAGCACTGAGATGTTATAATCAGGTAAACCTTACGGAGGGGCTTCGATAATTCAGGCCTGATGTGCGAGTTTGTAAACTTCTGTCAGTCGTACGCAGAGGTCTCACTTTCCATACTCTTGGCATGTAAACCCTCCGAAGAGTCCGGCTCGCTTTTTGCAGGTGCAATACCCAGGTTTGTTCCAACCTTCAAGTTTCATGCATTCTGCGTTGTCGCCAGTAACTGAGTTGCAGCACGGTCCCGGTTCCCAACCATCTCCTCCGTAGCCAAGGCGAGGGTAACAGGTATCTCCCTCAATCTTGTGATAGCGGCAAATTGAGTTTATCCTCTTGAAGCCTTCGCTTCCAACGGAGTAAGCGGTAGTAGCTGCTGCAGCGGCCATGA
Source organism: Eutreptiella sp. 'Long Island Sound 2002' (assembly GCA_964036045.1). Lineage (NCBI taxonomy): Eukaryota > Euglenozoa > Euglenophyceae > Eutreptiales > Eutreptiaceae > Eutreptiella > Eutreptiella sp. 'Long Island Sound 2002'. Next base: position 8,934,970 of record OZ038399.1, on the reverse strand, counting down.
TGGAGTATTCTGTAGAGCACACCGAAACTTAGTGGCAAGGTCTGCAAGGTGGTCCTCAACCCTGAATGTCTAACAACTTTTGATGGCGGTACTGTGGTATCGGTTACCCGATGCTGGGAGTTGGGTTGTTCATGTTGCTTGCATTCAGATGACGCGCATGATATTCCTAACAAGACTGGCAGGACGTAGGGAATGTGCTTTTTGAGTGTCCTCTTGCGCACTGTTTACGCAATTAAGACGCAGGGGGGCAAACGTGATCGATTGGCTGGTGCGCGCCTGTTTGATGGTGTTTGGTGAGCACTGGGAACCCAGGCCCCCTCTGGCAATCAGCACGCACTTGAAGTCAACCTAGAATCTTGGAGTAACCTTGCAACGGCCACGGGCAACCAAGGCAGGAACCTCAGGGCAACGTAGAGCAGAAGATGACACATGGCACTGATGAACAAGTCCTGAAACTAACGTTCAAACCCAAAGTAATCTCGTTCACATGGTTTGTCGGCGGGAGGACAAAGAGATGTTTGATGCTTTAATAATAATTCTGATGAAGCAAGAAATCAATCAGCGTATGTTTGATGTTTTGATAATAATTCTGGTAGGTAGTCTGAAAGGTACGGGTTGGAGTGACGCCATTCATGTACCGATGCTTTTAAAACTGCAACTGTCAAAGAGGCCTACTTTGCAGACAAGTACGACCATTGAAGAAGCTACGTAATTCAAAACATTGTGAACTACTTGATCAGCATTATTTTCACAGTTCACTGCCAAACGGTGACACCAGCCATCAAACTTGTTCTGCCGAAAAAAGCGAGAGGAAAGTTGGTTCAAAAGATCCAATGGACGCAAGTGGAGGAGGTTCGGCAACATACGAATACCAGGAGCACGAGTGTTTTGTCGTGCGGTGTGCAACTGATGGACAGGTGCACGACCTTGTGGGCAACCACTCCCTCGTGTCTGTTGGCCGACTGAGAGCACCGATATCAGCCCGCCTTGCCAACGTGGCTGTCAACATTTGTCAACGTCGTTGTCAAATTGGGTGTGGCCGTCAGCGGGTAACGGACGCACCCAAAAGTCAACACACGCAAACGTACGGGTACACACAACAAAACGGACGCTACTGCCATGTATGGAAAGGCGGGGCTCGGGAAAAGATCTTTCGAGCAAACGAGAACGATGTCGTTCCAGTCTGGTGGACACTTGCGGTGGCTGTATTAGAGTCATAAGCCATTGCTCAGCCCGAATCTTGAGCCACCTGGTATGATTGGGGCACGCAACAAGACAAAAAACCTTGACAAGAACAAAAACTTGTCAGCGCCTTTGCCGCCGGGTCCCAAAACCCAGCCACCCATCCAGCAGTGGCCCGACCCCACGAGGGGAGGTGCGAGGGGGGGAGAGGTCACCTACCCACCCATCATCTCCCACCCCCCTGTGGCCAATGATTGTACTTGGAATAGATAGATCTTATCCATGTACATCATTGGGTCATTTTCCGGTGATTTCTTCCCAAATTTTACCTGTAGTGTCCGTGTGCATTTAGTGTCCATTCAATGCATGTTTGTGTTCAGGGTCAGAGGTCGAATAACACCACGGGTTTGCTTTCGTCAAGGGGCGAAGGGTTCATGAATTATGAATTTTCATTGAACTACCCCCCCACACCCCCCCCGGGGCTATAGCATTCCAGATGACTGCCCGAGCTGGGGGGGGGCGTGGGGGTTATAGGTGGGGGGTGGGGGGGTTATAGATCCGGACTTTGTCCAATTTTGCCTTCGGCGCTCCGCGCCATTTGTTGTTTGTTTTGTGTTTTTAGTTTTTGCTCAATCTCTCCTCATGGACAGTGATGACAATGATTTACTACCAGTACCAGCAACAGCACCAGCAGCACTAGCACGACCACCACCAGCTGCTGTGCTTCATCTGTTGGTTGTTCTGTATTTTCAGTTTCCCCTTAATTTCTGCTCATGGATATTGAAATAAATATGCCCCACGTTGTGCCTGATGACAGTGATGACGATGAGGGTGATGACCCCTCTGACAAAAACGAAAGGTCACAGTTGAAATTCACTGACAAGGGGGGGGGGTTATAGGTCCCGGGATGACTGCAAACAACAAGGGGGGGGGGGGTTTATAGGTGGGGGGGGTGGTTATTGCACAGGCTGAAAATGGCCCTGAACTGCAAAATGCAGGTGACCCAGAAACCAGAGAATGTTAATGCAGAGGGTTAGGTGCACTGTAATCAAAAAATAAGTTTCAAAATCTGTGTTCTGCTAGAATTGGCCAAAAACAAAAAAAATCCCATAGGGCCCCGATCCACTGACCTCCAAATAGCACCCTCTATCAGTCACCCTCTCATCAGGGTGATTTCCAGGACTCAATAGAACGGCGAGACTGGGATTCAGTAATTAGAGGGACGGGTGCCCCATACGCACTCATCCAAAATGAAGCAGATCTACCCTGGGGAGTGTCTAGATCGCCTCCTGCTTCCATTTCTTGGATGCTACCATTGTGCCACTCATATCCCAAAGCCCTCCCCCAAAAAAAACATGGTCATTTGTTTCCTTCAGCACTCAAGGCTGCTGCCGTTTTTAACTGGAGTATTTGAGGTTACCAGACCTGGGGCAGGGATTTTGAATACATTGCATTGGGGAAATTGTGAGCTAGACCTCCGGACACCGTTGACTACCACCATGCTCTTGTCTCATCTTCCTTCTCTGTCCCTTTGACATTGCATGTTGCTTTTGCTGTCAACCTATCCGAATTTTAATTATTTATTCGTGCTGCATTGCAACTTCCACCAATTCTAATCATTCAGCGCCCACAAGGTAGGGTCAAACAATGTCAGAGAACATCCTGGCACTCGAATTCCCTTTGAAATTGCATGTGTCTTCTGCATTCGACCTCTCCCAATTTTTATCATTCAACGCCGAAAGGGTGGGGTCAAACTATTTCATTTAGTCGCAGGAAAAAACTTCTGGCACTTCTGTGTTCCTTGGCTCGCCCCTACGAATCGAATGTTTCTTCTGTATTTTGTCTGTCTCCCTCCAACAACCACCCAAGGGCACCCATCCACACTGCGACCTCATGTAATCCAGCACTGTGCTTTTCTTCATACCTACTTACTTGCGGCAAATCAGAAGAAAACCTGCCAGGACTGCGGCGATATCACCATTCCCACACCTCTTAATCCTGCTAACTATGCTAGTTGGCAGGATGAAACCTTCAGCAGGCAGACAGTGAATTGCCAATCAATCCAACAATGCTCACTGCGCAGAAGTCAGACATGCGCTACGACGGTTGCTTTTGATCAACATCATGTGTGGAGCGACATCTAATCAACGTCATGGAGCGACATCTGCCGGTCGGAAGGTACATTAAGAGTTCTGCATGTCCTACACTCGTGTACACGAAGTAATCACGAGTTTAGGAGCAGCATGCCACCAAGGGCAGAAGAACTCAACCTTCCAGGGCCACTGACCTGCAGGCGCGGGACATTTGCCAACTCCACATCCCTCCACACAACCCACATTGGTGCCTAGGATAGTGAGTTTCCCTGCTGCAGAACTGGTGTGGCAGATTGTAGCAGAGTCATCTCTATGCCGTGTGTGGTGATCTATCAAGACGTTCATACAATTACCTACACAATGCGTCGAGTTATCATCCATTGAGACGGATGGGCGGCGCCTAAGAGCACCGGGCTGTAGTAGTATACACATATATGGTGAATAGGGTGCACCAAGTCGTCGTCGAAGACGAGTTGGAGTCAACTCGTTTGCGAAGACGATCTGGAGCACTGAGATGTTATAATCAGGTAAACCTTACGGAGGGGCTTCGATAATTCAGGCCTGATGTGCGAGTTTGTAAACTTCTGTCAGTCGTACGCAGAGGTCTCACTTTCCATACTCATGGCATGTAAACCCTCCGAAGAGTCCGGCTCGCTTTTTGCAGGTGCAATACCCAGGTTTGTTCCAACCTTCAAGTTTCATGCATTCTGCGTTGTCGCCAGTAACTGAGTTGCAGCACGGTCCCGGTTCCCAACCATCTCCTCCGTAGCCAAGGCGAGGGTAACAGGTATCTCCCTCAATCTTGTGATAGCGGCAAATTGAGTTTATCCTCTTGAAGCCTTCGCTTCCAACGGAGTAAGCGGTAGTAGCTGCTGCAGCGGCCATGATGGAGTATTCTGTAGAGCACACCGAAACTTAGTGGCAAGGTCTGCAAGGTGGTCCTCAACCCTGAATGTCTAACAACTTTTGATGGCGGTACTGTGGTATCGGTTACCCGATGCTGGGAGTTGGGTTGTTCATGTTGCTTGCATTCAGATGACGCGCATGATATTCCTAACAAGACTGGCAGGACGTAGGGAATGTGCTTTTTGAGTGTCCTCTTGCGCACTGTTTACGCAATTAAGACGCAGGGGGGCAAACGTGATCGATTGGCTGGTGCGCGCCTGTTTGATGGTGTTTGGTGAGCACTGGGAACCCAGGCCCCCTCTGGCAATCAGCACGCACTTGAAGTCAACCTAGAATCTTGGAGTAACCTTGCAACGGCCACGGGCAACCAAGGCAGGAACCTCAGGGCAACGTAGAGCAGAAGATGACACATGGCACTGATGAACAAGTCCTGAAACTAACGTTCAAACCCAAAGTAATCTCGTTCACATGGTTTGTCGGCGGGAGGACAAAGAGATGATTGATGCTTTAATAATAATTCTGATGAAGCAAGAAATCAATCAGCGTATGTTTGATGTTTTGATAATAATTCTGGTAGGTAGTCTAAAAGGTACGGGTTGGAGTGACGCCATTCATGTACCGATGCTTTTAAAACTGCAACTGTCAAAGAGGCCTGTTTTGCAGACAAGCGCGACCATTGAAGAAGCTACGTAATTCAAAACATTGTGAGCTACTTGACTCGGGGATCCCCACCGCTTCAGAGCGGGGAGACAAAATCAGAAGTGGCCCACTTGTGGGCAAAATGGCTACGTCACCCCCGCCGTCTCGGGGATCCCCACCGCTTCAGAGCGGGGCGACAAAATCAGGAGTGGCCCACTTGTGGGCAAGGTGGCTACGTCACCCCTGCCGTCTCGGAGATCCCCACCGCTTCAGAGCGGGGGGACAAAATCAGAACTGGCCCACTGGTGGGAAAAATGGCTACGGCACCCCTGCCGTCTCGGGGATCCCCACCGCTTCAGAGCGGGGGGACAACATCAGAAGTGGCCCACTTGTGGGCAAGGTGGCTACGTCACCCCTGCCGCCTAGGGGATCCCCACCGCTTCAGAGCGGGGGGACAAAATCAGAACTGGCCCACTTGTGGGCAAAATGGCTACGCCACCCCTGCCGTCTCGGGGATCCCCACCGCTTCAGAGCGGGGGGACAAAGTCAGAAGTGGCCCACTTGTGGCCAAAATGGCTACGTCACCCCTGCCGTCTCGGGGATCCCCACCGCTTCAGAGCGGGGGGACAAAATCAGATGTGGGCCACTTGTGGGCAAAATGGCCACGTCACCCCTGCCGTCTCGGGGATCCCCACCGCTTCAGAGCGGGGGGACAAAATCAGATGTGGGCCACTTGTGGGCAAAATGGCTATGCCACTCCTGCCGTCTCGGGGATCCCCACCGCTTCAGAGCGGGGGGACAAAATCAGAAGTGGCCCACTTGTGGGCAAAATGGCCACGTCACCCCTGCCGTCTCGGGGATCCCCACCGCTTCAGAGCGGGGGGACAAAATCAGATGTGGGCCACTTGTGGGCAAAATGGCTATGCCACTCCTGCCGTCTCGGGGATCCCCACCGCTTCAGAGCGGGGGGACAAAATCACAAGTGGCCCACTTGTGGGCAAAATGGCTACGTCACCCCTGCCGTCTCGGGGATCCCCACCGCTTCAGAGCAGGGGGACAAAATCAGAAGTGGCCCACTTGTGGGCAAAATGGCTACGTCACCCCCGCCGTCTCGGGGATCCCCACCGCTTCAGAGCGGGGGGACAAAATCAGAAGTGGCCCACTTGTGGGCAAGGTGTCTACGTCACCCCTGCCATCCCAGGGATCCCCACCGCTTCAGAGCAGGGGAACAAAATCAGAAGTGGCCCACTTGTGGGCAAGGTGGCTACGTCACCCATGCCGTCTCGGGGATCCCCACCGCTTCAGAGCGGGGGGACAAAATCAGAACTGGCCCACTTGTGGACAAGGTGGCTACGTCACGCCTGCCGTCTCGGTGATCCCCACCGCTTCAGAGCGGGGGGACAAAATCAGAAGTGGCCCACTTGCGGGCAAAGTGGCTACGTCACCCCTGCCGTCTCGGGGATCCCCACCGCTTCAGAGCGGGGGGACAAAATCAGAAGTGGCCCACTTGTGGCCAAAATGGCTACGTCACCCCTGCCGTCTCGGGGATCCCCACCGCTTCAGAGCCGGGGGGACAAAATCAGAAGTGGCCCACTTGTGGCCAAAATGGCTACGTCACCCCTGCCGTCTCGGGGATCCCCACCGCTTCAGAGCGGGGGGACAAAATCAGAAGTGGCCCACTTGTGGGCAAAATGGCTACGTCACCCCTGCCGTCTCGGGGATCCCCACCGCTTCAGAGCGGGGGGACAAAATCAGAAGTGGCCCACTTGTGGGCAAAATGGCCACGTCACCCCTGACGTCTCGGGGATCCCCACCGCTTCAGAACGGGGGGACAAAATCAGAAGTGGCCCACTTGTGGGCAAGGTGGCTACGTCACCCCTGCCGTCTTGGGGATCCCCACCGCTTCAGAGTGGGGGGACAAAATCACAAGTGGCCCACTTGTGGGAAAAATGGCTACGTCACCCCTGCCGTCTTGGGGATCCCCACCGCTTCACAGCGGGGGGACAAAATCAGAAGTGGCCCACTTGTCGGCAAAATGGCTACGTCACCCCTGCCGTCTCGGGGATCCCCACCGCTTCAGAGCGGGGCGACAAAATCAGAAGTGGCCCACTTGTGGGCAAGGTGGCTACGTCACCCCTGCCGTCTCGGGGATCCCCACCGCTTCAGAGCGGGGGGACAAAATCAGAAGTGGCCCACTTGTGGGCAAAATGGCTACGTCACCCCTGCCGTCTCGGGGATCCCCACCGCTTCAGAGCGGGGGCAAACTCAGAAGTGGCCCACTTGTGGGCAAAATGGCCACGTCACCCCTGACGTCTCGGGGATCCCCACCGCTTCAGAGCGGGGGGACAAAATCAGAAGTGGCCCACTTGTGGGCAAGGTGGCTACGTCACCCCTGCCGTCTTGGGGATCCCCACCGCTTCAGAGTGGGGGGACAAAATCAGAAGTGGCCCACTTGTGGGAAAAATGGCTACGTCACCCCTGCCGTCTTGGGGATCCCCACAGCTTCACAGCGGGGGGACAAAATCAGAAGTGGCCCACTTGTCGGCAAAATGGCTACGTCACCCCTGCCGTCTCGGGGATCCCCACCGCTTCAGAGCGGGGCGACAAAATCAGAAGTGGCCCACTTGTGGGCAAGGTGGCTACGTCACCCCTGCCGTCTCGGGGATCCCCACCGCTTCAGAGCGGGGGGACAAAATCAGAAGTGGCCCACTTGTGGGCAAAATGGTTACGTCACCCCTGCCGTCTCGGGTATCCCCACCGCTTCAGAGCGGGGGGACAAAATCAGATGTGGGCCACTTGTGGGCAAAATGGCTACGTCACCCCTGCCGTCCCGGGGATCCCCACCGCTTCAGAGCGGGGGGACAAAATCAGAAGTGGCCCACTTGTGGCCAAAATGGGTACGTCACCCCTGCCGTTTCGGGGATCCCCACCGCTTCAGAGCGGGGGGACAAAATCAGAAGTGGCCCACTTGTGGGCAAAATGACCACGTCACCCCTGCCGTCTCAGGGATCCCCACCGCTTTAGAGCGGGGGGACAAAATCAGATGTGGGCCACTTGTGGGCAAAATGGCTACGTCACCCCTGCCGTCTCGGGGATCCCCACCGCTTCAGAGCGGGGGGACAAAATCAGAAGTGGCCCACTTGTGCCCAAAATGGCTACGTCACCCCTGCCGTCTCGGGGATCCCCACCGCTTCAGAGCGGGGGGACAAAATCAGAAGTGGCCCACTTGTGGGCAAGGTGGCTACGTCACCCCTGCCGTCTCGGGGATCCCCACCGCTTCAGAGCGGGGGAACAAAATCAGAAGTGGCCCACGTGTGGGCAAAATGGCTACGTCACCCCTGCCGTCTTGGGGATCCCCACCGCTTCAGAACCGGGGGACAAAATCAGAAGTGGCCCACTTGTGGGCAAGGTGTCTACGTCACCCCTGCCATCTCAGGGATCCCCACCGCTTCAGAGCAGGGGAACAAAATCAGAAGTGGCCCACTGGTGGGCAAGGTGGCTACGTCACCCATGCCGTCTCGGGGATCCCCACCGCTTCAGAGCGGGGGGACAAAATCAGAAGTGGCCCACTTGCGGGCAAAATGGCTACGTCACCCCTGCCGTCTCGGGGATCCCCACCGCTTCAGAGCGGGGGGACAAAATCAGAAGTGGCCCACTTGTGGGCAAAATGGCTACGTCACCCCTGCCGTCTCGGGGATCCCCACCGCTTCAGAGCCGCGGGGACAAAATCAGAAGTGGCCCACTTGTGGGCAAAATGGTTACGTCACCCCTGCCGTCTCGGGGATCCCCACCGCTTCAGAGCGGGGGGACAAAATCAGAAGTGGCCCACGTGTGGGCAAAATGGCTACGTCACCCCTGCCGTCTCGGGGATCCCCACCGCTTCAGAGCGGGGGGACAAAATCAGAAGTGGCCCACTTGTGCCCAAGATGGCTACGTCACCCCTGCCGTCTCGGGGATCCCCACCGCTTCAGAGCGGGGGGACAAAATCAGAAGTGGCCCACTTGTGGACAAGGTGGCTACGTCACCCCTGCCGTCTCGGGGATCCCCACCGCTTCAGAGCGGGTAGACAAAATCAGAAGTGGCCCAGTTGTGGGCAAGGTGGCTACGTCACCCCTGCCGTCTCGGGGATCCCCACCATTTCTGAGCGGGGGGACAAAATCAGAAGTGGCCCACTTGTAGGCAAAATGGCTACGTCACCCCTGCCGTCTCGGGGATCCCCACCGCTTCAGAGCGGGGGGACAAAATCAGAAGTGGCCCACTTGTGGCCAAAATGGCTACGTCACCCCCGCCGTCTCGGGTATCCCCACCGCTTCAGAGCAGGGGGACAAAATCAGAAGTGGCCCACTGGTGGGCAAAATGGCTACGTCACCCCTGCCGTCTCGGGGATCCCCACCGCTTCAGAGCGGGGGGACAAAATCAGAAGTGGCCCACTTGTGGGCAAGGTGGCTACGTCACCCCTGCCATCTTGGGGATCCCCACCGCTTCAGAGCGGGGGGACAAAATCAGAAGTGGCCCACTTGTGGGCAAAATGGCTACGTCACCCCTGCCGTCTCGGGGATCCCCACCGCTTCAGAGCGGGGGGACAAAATCAGAAGTGGCCCACTTGTGGGCAAGGTGGCTACGTCAACCCTGCCGTCTCGGGTATCCCCACCGCTTCGTAGCGGGGGGACAAAATCAGAAGTGGCCCACTTGTGGCCAAAATGGCTACGTCACGCCTGCCGTCTCGGGGATCCCCACCGCTTCAGAGCGGGGGGACAAAATCAGAAGTGGCCCACTTGTGGGCAAAATGCCTACGTCACCCCATGCCGTCTCGGGGATCCCCAGCGCTTCACAGCGGGGGGACAAAATCAGAAGTGGCCCACTTGTGGGCAAGGTGGCTACGTCACCCCTGCCGTCTCGGGGATCACCACCGCTTCAGAGCGGGGGGACAAAATCAGAAGTGGCCCACTTGTGGACAAGGTGGCTACGTCACCCCTGCCGTCTCGGGGATGCCCGCCGCTTCACAGCGGGGGGACAAAATCAGAAGTGGCCCACTTGTGGGCAAGGTGGCTACGTCATCCCTGCCGTCGCGGGGATCCCCACCGCTTCAGAGCGGGGGGACAAAATCAGAAGTGGCCCACTTGTGGGCAAAATGGCTACGTCACCCCTGCCGTCTCGGGGATCACCACCGCTCCAGAGCGGGGGGACAAAATCAGAAGTGGCCCACTTGTGGACAAAGTGGCTACGTCACGCCTGCCGTCTCGGGGATCCCCACCGCTTCAGAGCGGGGGGACAAAATCAGAAGTGGCCCACTTGTGGCCAAAATGGCTACGTCACCCCTGCCGTCTCGGGGATCCCCACCGCTTCAGAGCGGGGGGACAAAATCAGAAGTGGCCCACTTGTGGGCAAGGTGGCTACGTCACCCCTGCCGTCTCGGGGATCCCCACCGCTTCAGAGCGGGGGGACAAAATCAGAAGTGGCCCACTTGTGGGCAAGGTGGCTACGTCACCCCTGCCGTCTCGGGGATGCCCGCCGCTTCAGAGCGGGGGGACAAAATCAGAAGTGGCCCACTTGTGGGCAAGGTGGCTACGTCACCCCTGCCGTCTCGGGGATCCCCACCGCTTCAGAGCGGGGCGACAAAATCAGAAGTGGCCCACTTGTGGGCAAGGTGGCTACGTCACCCCTGCCGTCTCGGGGATCCTCACCGCTTCAGAGCGGGGCGACAAAATCAGAAGTGGCCCACTTGAGGGCAAGGTGGCTACGTCACCCCTGCCGTCTCGGGGATCCCCACCGCTTCAGAGCCGGGGGGACAAAATCAGGAGTGGCCCACTTGTGGACAAGGTGGCTACGTCACCCCTGCCGTCTCGGGGATCCCCACCGCTTCAGAGCGGGGAGACAAAACCAGAAGTGGCCCAGTTGTGGGCAAGGTGGCTACGTCACCCCTGCCATCTCGGGGATCCCCACCGTTTCTGAGCGGGGGGACAAAATCAGAAGTGGCCCACTTGTAGGCCACGTGGCTACGTCACCCCTGCCGTCTCGCGGATCCCCACCGCTTCAGAGCGGGGGGACAAAATCAGAAGTGGCCCACTTGTGGCCAAAATGGCTACGTCACCCCCGCCGTCTCGGGTATCCCCACCGCTTCAGAGCAGGGGGACAAAATCAGAAGTGGCCCACGTGTGGGCAAAATGGCTACGTCACCCCTGCCGTCTCGGGGATCCCCACCGCTTCAGAGCGGGGGGACAAAATCAGAAGTGGCCCACTTGTGCCCAAGATGGCTACGTCACCCCTGCCGTCTCGGGGATCCCCACCGCTTCAGAGCGGGGGGACAAAATCAGAAGTGGCCCACTTGTGGACAAGGTGGCTACGTCACCCCTGCCGTCTCGGGGATCCCCACCGCTTCAGAGCGGGTAGACAAAATCAGAAGTGGCCCAGTTGTGGGCAAGGTGGCTACGTCACCCCTGCCGTCTCGGGGATCCCCACCATTTCTGAGCGGGGGGACAAAATCAGAAGTGGCCCACTTGTAGGCAAAATGGCTACGTCACCCCTGCCGTCTCGGGGATCCCCACCGCTTCAGAGCGGGGGGACAAAATCAGAAGTGGCCCACTTGTGGCCAAAATGGCTACGTCACCCCCGCCGTCTCGGGTATCCCCACCGCTTCAGAGCAGGGGGACAAAATCAGAAGTGGCCCACTGGTGGGCAAAATGGCTACGTCACCCCTGCCGTCTCGGGGATCCCCACCGCTTCAGAGCGGGGGGACAAAATCAGAAGTGGCCCACTTGTGGGCAAGGTGGCTACGTCACCCCTGCCATCTTGGGGATCCCCACCGCTTCAGAGCGGGGGGACAAAATCAGAAGTGGCCCACTTGTGGGCAAAATGGCTACGTCACCCCTGCCGTCTCGGGGATCCCCACCGCTTCAGAGCGGGGGGACAAAATCAGAAGTGGCCCACTTGTGGGCAAGGTGGCTACGTCAACCCTGCCGTCTCGGGTATCCCCACCGCTTCGTAGCGGGGGGACAAAATCAGAAGTGGCCCACTTGTGGCCAAAATGGCTACGTCACGCCTGCCGTCTCGGGGATCCCCACCGCTTCAGAGCGGGGGGACAAAATCAGAAGTGGCCCACTTGTGGGCAAAATGCCTACGTCACCCCATGCCGTCTCGGGGATCCCCAGCGCTTCACAGCGGGGGGACAAAATCAGAAGTGGCCCACTTGTGGGCAAGGTGGCTACGTCACCCCTGCCGTCTCGGGGATCACCACCGCTTCAGAGCGGGGGGACAAAATCAGAAGTGGCCCACTTGTGGACAAGGTGGCTACGTCACCCCTGCCGTCTCGGGGATGCCCGCCGCTTCACAGCGGGGGGACAAAATCAGAAGTGGCCCACTTGTGGGCAAGGTGGCTACGTCATCCCTGCCGTCGCGGGGATCCCCACCGCTTCAGAGCGGGGGGACAAAATCAGAAGTGGCCCACTTGTGGGCAAAATGGCTACGTCACCCCTGCCGTCTCGGGGATCACCACCGCTCCAGAGCGGGGGGACAAAATCAGAAGTGGCCCACTTGTGGACAAAGTGGCTACGTCACGCCTGCCGTCTCGGGGATCCCCACCGCTTCAGAGCGGGGGGACAAAATCAGAAGTGGCCCACTTGTGGCCAAAATGGCTACGTCACCCCTGCCGTCTCGGGGATCCCCACCGCTTCAGAGCGGGGGGACAAAATCAGAAGTGGCCCACTTGTGGGCAAGGTGGCTACGTCACCCCTGCCGTCTCGGGGATCCCCACCGCTTCAGAGCGGGGGGACAAAATCAGAAGTGGCCCACTTGTGGGCAAGGTGGCTACGTCACCCCTGCCGTCTCGGGGATGCCCGCCGCTTCAGAGCGGGGGGACAAAATCAGAAGTGGCCCACTTGTGGGCAAGGTGGCTACGTCACCCCTGCCGTCTCGGGGATCCCCACCGCTTCAGAGCGGGGCGACAAAATCAGAAGTGGCCCACTTGTGGGCAAGGTGGCTACGTCACCCCTGCCGTCTCGGGGATCCTCACCGCTTCAGAGCGGGGCGACAAAATCAGAAGTGGCCCACTTGAGGGCAAGGTGGCTACGTCACCCCTGCCGTCTCGGGGATCCCCACCGCTTCAGAGCGGGGAGACAAAACCAGAAGTGGCCCAGTTGTGGGCAAGGTGGCTACGTCACCCCTGCCATCTCGGGGATCCCCACCGTTTCTGAGCGGGGGGACAAAATCAGAAGTGGCCCACTTGTAGGCCACGTGGCTACGTCACCCCTGCCGTCTCGCGGATCCCCACCGCTTCAGAGCGGGGGGACAAAATCAGAAGTGGCCCACTTGTGGCCAAAATGGCTACGTCACCCCCGCCGTCTCGGGTATCCCCACCGCTTCAGAGCAGGGGGACAAAATCAGAAGTGGCCCACTGGTGGGCAAAATGGCTACGTCACCCCTGCCGTCTCGGGGATCCCCACCGCTTCAGAGCGGGGGGACAAAATCAGAAGTGGCCCACTTGTGGGCAAGGTGGCTACGTCACCCCTGCCATCTTGGGGATCCCCACCGCTTCAGGGCGGGGGGACAAAATCAGAAGTGGCCCACTTGTGGGCAAAATGGCTACGTCACCCCTGCCGTCTCGGGGATCCCCACCGCTTCAGAGCGGGGGGACAAAATCAGAAGTGGCCCACTTGTGGGCAAGGTGGCTACGTCAACCCTGCCGTCTCGGGTATCCCCACCGCTTCAGAGCGGGGGGACAAAATCAGAAGTGGCCCACTTGTGGCCAAAATGGCTACGTCACGCCTGCCGTTTCGGGGATCCCCACCGCTTCAGAGCGGGGCGACAAAATCAGAAGTGGCCCACTTGTGGGCAAAATGCCTACGTCACCCCATGCCGTCTCGGGGATCCCCAGCGCTTCACAGCGGGGGGACAAAATCAGAAGTGGCCCACTTGTGGGCAAGGTGGCTACGTCACCCCTGCCGTCTCGGGGATCACCACCGCTTCAGAGCGGGGGGACAAAATCAGAAGTGGCCCACTTGTGGACAAGGTGGCTACGTCACCCCTGCCGTCTCGGGGATGCGCGCCGCTTCAGAGCGGGGGGACAAAATCAGAAGTGGCCCACTTGCGGGCAAAATGGCTACGTCATCCCTGCCGTCTCGGGGATCCCCACCGCTTCAGAGCGGGGGGACAAAATCAGAACTGGCCCACTTGTGGGCAAAATGGCTACGTCACCCCTGCCGTCTCGGGGATCACCACCGCTTCAGAGCGGGGGGACAAAATCAGAAGTGGCCCACTTGTGGACAAGGTGGCTACGTCACCCCTGCCGTCTCGGGGATCCCCACCGCTTCAGAGCGGGGGGACAAAATCAGAAGTGGCCCACTTGTGGGCAAGGTGGCTACGTCACCCCTGCCGTCTCGGGGATCCCCACCGCTTCAGAGCGGGGGGACAAAATCAGAAGTGGCCCACTTGTGGGCAAGGTGGCTACGTCACCCCTGCCGTCTCGGGGATCCCCACCGCTTCAGAGCGGGGGGACAAAATCAGAAGTGGCCCACTTGTGGGCAAAATGGCTACGTCACCCCTGCCGTCTCGGGGATCACCACCGCTTCAGAGCGGGGCGACAAAATCAGAAGTGGCCCACTTGTGGGCAAAATGGCTACGTCACCCCTGCCGTCTCGGGGATCACCACCGCTCCAGAGCGGGGGGACAAAATCAGAAGTGGCCCACTTGTGGACAAAGTGGCTACGTCACGCCTGCCGTCTCGGGGATCCCCACCGCTTCAGAGCGGGGGGACAAAATCAGAAGTGGCCCACTTGTGGCCAAAATGGCTACGTCACCCCTGCCGTCTCGGGGATCCCCACCGCTTCAGAGCGGGGGGACAAAATCAGAAGTGGCCCACTTGTGGGCAAGGTGGCTACGTCACCCCTGCCGTCTCGGGGATCCCCACCGCTTCAGAGCGGGGGGACAAAATCAGAAGTGGCCCACTTGTGGGCAAGGTGGCTACGTCACCCCTGCCGTCTCGGGGATGCCCGCCGCTTCAGAGCGGGGGGACAAAATCAGAAGTGGCCCACTTGTGGGCAAGGTGGCTACGTCACCCCTGCCGTCTCGGGGATCCCCACCGCTTCAGAGCGGGGCGACAAAATCAGAAGTGGCCCACTTGTGGGCAAGGTGGCTACGTCACCCCTGCCGTCTCGGGGATCCTCACCGCTTCAGAGCGGGGCGACAAAATCAGAAGTGGCCCACTTGAGGGCAAGGTGGCTACGTCACCCCTGCCGTCTCGGGGATCCCCACCGCTTCAGAGCCGGGGGGACAAAATCAGGAGTGGCCCACTTGTGGACAAGGTGGCTACGTCACCCCTGCCGTCTCGGGGATACCCACCGCTTCAGAGCGGGGAGACAAAACCAGAAGTGGCCCAGTTGTGGGCAAGGTGGCTACGTCACCCCTGCCGTCTCGGGGATCCCCACCGTTTCTGAGCGGGGGGACAAAATCAGAAGTGGCCCACTTGTAGGCCACGTGGCTACGTCACCCCTGCCGTCTCGCGGATCCCCACCGCTTCAGAGCGGGGGGACAAAATCAGAAGTGGCCCACTTGTGGGCAAAATGGCTACGTCACCCCCGCCGTCTCGGGTATCCCCACCGCTTTAGAGCAGGGGGACAAAATCAGAAGTGGCCCACTGGTGGGCAAAATGGCTACGTCACCCCTGCCGTCTCGGGGATCCCCACCGCTTCAGAGCGGGGGGACAAAATCAGAAGTGGCCCACTTGTGGGCAAGGTGGCTACGTCACCCCTGCCATCTTGGGGATCCCCACCGCTTCAGGGCGGGGGGACAAAATCAGAAGTGGCCCACTTGTGGGCAAAATGGCTACGTCACCCCTGCCGTCTCGGGGATCCCCACCGCTTCAGAGCGGGGGGACAAAATCAGAAGTGGCCCACTTGTGGGCAAGGTGGCTACGTCAACCCTGCCGTCTCGGGTATCCCCACCGCTTCAGAGCGGGGGGACAAAATCAGAAGTGGCCCACTTGTGGCCAAAATGGCTACGTCACGCCTGCCGTTTCGGGGATCCCCACCGCTTCAGAGCGGGGCGGCAAAATCAGAAGTGGCCCACTTGTGGGCAAAATGCCTACGTCACCCCATGCCGTCTCGGGGATCCCCAGCGCTTCACAGCGGGGGGACAAAATCAGAAGTGGCCCACTTGTGGGCAAGGTGGCTACGTCACCCCTGCCGTCTCGGGGATCACCACCGCTTCAGAGCGGGGGGACAAAATCAGAAGTGGCCCACTTGTGGACAAGGTGGCTACGTCACCCCTGCCGTCTCGGGGATGCGCGCCGCTTCAGAGCGGGGGGACAAAATCAGAAGTGGCCCACTTGCGGGCAAAATGGCTACGTCATCCCTGCCGTCTCGGGGATCCCCACCGCTTCAGAGCGGGGGGACAAAATCAGAACTGGCCCACTTGTGGGCAAAATGGCTACGTCACCCCTGCCGTCTCGGGGATCACCACCGCTTCAGAGCGGGGGGACAAAATCAGAAGTGGCCCACTTGTGGACAAGGTGGCTACGTCACCCCTGCCGTCTCGGGGATCCCCACCGCTTCAGAGCGGGGGGACAAAATCAGAAGTGGCCCACTTGTGGGCAAGGTGGCTACGTCACCCCTGCCGTCTCGGGGATCCCCACCGCTTCAGAGCGGGGGGACAAAATCAGAAGTGGCCCACTTGTGGGCAAGGTGGCTATGTCACCCCTGCCGTCTCGGGGATCCCCACCGCTTCAGAGCGGGGCGACAAAATCAGAAGTGGCCCACTTGTGGGCAAGGTGGCTACGTCAACCCTGCCGTCTCGGGTATCCCCACCGCTTCAGAGCGGGGGGACAAAATCAGAAGTGGCCCACTTGTGGGCAAAATGGCTACGTCACCCCTGCCGTCTCGGGGATCACCACCGCTTCAGAGCTGGGGGACAAAATCAGAAGTGGCCCACTTGTGGACAAGGTGGCTACGTCACCCCTGCCGTCTCGGGGATCCCCACCGCTTCAGAGCGGGGGGACAAAATCAGAAGTGGCCCACTTGTGGGCAAGGTGGCTACGTCACCCCTGCCGTCTCGGGGATCCCCACCGCTTCAGAGCGGGGGGACAAAATCAGAAGTGGCCCACTTGTGGGCAAGGTGGCTACGTCACCCCTGCCGTCTCGGGTATCCCCACCGCTTCAGAGCGGGGCGACAAAATCAGAAGTGGCCCACTTGAGGGCAAGGTGGCTACGTCACCCCTGCCGTCTCGGGGATCCCCACCGCTTCAGAGCGGGGGGACAAAATCAGAAGTGGCCCACTTGTGGACAAGGTGGCTACGTCACCCCTGCCGTCTCGGGGATCCCCACCGCTTCAGAGCGGGGCGACAAAATCAGAAGTGGCCCACTTGTGGGCAAGGTGGCTACGTCACCCCTGCCGTCTCGGGGATCCCCACCGCTTGAGAGCGGGGCGACAAAATCAGAAGTGGCACACTTGAGGGCAAGGTGGCTACGTCACCCCTCCCCTCTCGGGGATCCCCACCGCTTCAGAGCGGGGGGACAAAATCAGAAGTGGCCCACTTGTGGGCAAGGTGGCTACGTCACCCCTGCCGTCTCGGGGATCCCCACCGCTTCAGAGCGGGGGGACAAAATCAGAAGTGGCCCACTTGTGGGCAAGGTGGCCACGTCACCCCTGCCGTCTCGGGGATCCCCACCGCTTGAGAGCGGGGCGACAAAATCAGAAGTGGCCCACTTGAGGGCAAGGTGGCTACGTCGCCCCTCCCGTCTCGGTGATCCCCACCGCTTCAGAGCGGGGCGACAAAATCAGAAGTGGCCCACTTGTGGGCAAGGTGGCTACGTCACCCCTGCCGTCTCGGGGATCCCCACCGCTTCAGAGCGGGGGGACAAAATCAGAAGTGGCCCACTTGTGGGCAAGGTGGCTACGTCACCCCTGCCGCCTCGGGGATCCCCACCGCTTCAGAGCGGGGGGACAAAATCAGAAGTGGCCCACTTGTGGGCAAGGTGGCTACATCACCCCTGCCGTCTCGGGGATGCCCACCGCTTCAGAGCGGGGGGACAAAATCAGAAGTGGCCCACTTGTGGCCAAAATGGCTACGTCACCCCTGCCGTCTCGGGGATCCCCACCGCTTCAGAGCGGGGGGACAAAATCAGAAGTGGCCCACTTGTGGGCAAGGTGGCTACGTCACCCCTGCCGTCTCGGGGATCACCACCGCTTCAGAGCGGGGGGACAAAATCAGAAGTGGCCCACTTGTGGAAAAGGTGGCTACGTCACCCCTGCCGTCTCGGGGATCCCCACTGCTTCAGAGCGGGGGGACAAAATCAGAAGTGGCCCACTTGTGGGCAAGGTGGCTACGTCACCCCTGCCGTCTCGGGGATCCCCACCGCTTCAGAGCGGGGGGACAAAATCAGAAGTGGCCCACTTGTGGGCAAGGTGGCTACGTCACCCCTGCCGTCTCGGGGATCCCCACCGCTTCAGAACGGGGGGACAAAATCAGAAGTGGCCCACTTGTGGGCAAGGTGGCTACGTCACCCCTGCCGTCTCGGGGATCCCCGCCGCTTCAGAACGGGGGGACAAAATCAGAAGTGGCCCACTTGTGGGCAAGGTGGCTACGTCACCCCTGCCGTCTCGGGGATCCCCACCGCTTCAGAGCGGGGCGACAAAATCAGAAGTGGCCCGTTTGTGGGCAAGGTGGCTACGTCACCCCTGCCGTCTGGGGTATCCCCACCGCTTCAGAGCGGGGGGACAAAATCAGAAGTGGCCCACTTGTGGGCAAAATGGCTACGTCACCCCTGCCGTCTCGGGGATCCCCACCGCTTCAGAGCGGGGGGACAAAATCAGAAGTGGCCCACTTGTGGGCAGGCTGGCTACGTCACCCCTGCCGTCTCGGGGATCACCACCGCTTTAGAGCGGGGGGACAAAATCAGAAGTGGCCCACTTGTGGACAAGGTGGCTACGTCACCCCTGCCGTCTCGGTGATCCCCACCGCTTCAGAGCGGGGGGACAAAATCAGAAGTGGCCCACTTGTGGGCAAGGTGGCTACGTCACCCCTGCCGTCTCGGGGATCCCCACCGCTTCAGAGCGGGGCGACAAAATCAGAAGTGGTCCACTTGAGGGCAAGGTGGCTACGTCACCCCTGCCGTCTCGGGGATCCCCACCGCTTCAGAGCGGGGGGACAAAATCAGAAGTGGCCCACTTGTGGGCAAGGTGGCTACGTCACCCCTGCCGTCTCGGGGATCCCCACCGCTTCAGAGCGGGGGGACAAAATCAGAAGTGGCCCACTTGTGGGCAAGGTGGCTACGTCACCCCTGCCGTCTCGGGGATGCCCGCCGCTTCAGAGCGGGGGGACAAAATCAGAAGTGGCCCACTTGTGGGCAAGGTGTCTACGTCACCCCTGCCATCTTGGGGATCCCCACCGCTTCAGAGCGGGGGGACAAAATCAGAAGTGGCCCACTTGTGGGCCAGGTGGCTACGTCACCCATGCCGTCTCGGGGATCCCCACCGCTTCAGAGCGGGGGGACAAACTCAGAAGTGGCCCACTTGTGGGCAAGGTGGCTACGTCACCCCTGCCATCTCGGGGATCCCCACCGCTTCAGAGCGGGGCGACAAAATCAGAAGTGGCCCACTTGTGGGCAAGGTGGCTACGTCACCCCTGCCGTCTCGGGGATCCCCACCGCTTCAGAGCGGGGGGACAAAATCAGAAGTGGCCCACTTGTGGGCAAAATGGCTACGCCACCCCAGCCGTCTCGGGGATCCCCACCGCTTCAGAGCGGGGGGACAAAATCAGAAGTGGCCCACTTGTGGGCAAAATGGCTACGTCACGCCTGCCGTCTCGGGGATCCCCACCGCTTCAGAGCGGGGCGACAAAATCAGAAGTGGCCCACTTGTGGGCAAGGTGGCTACGTCACCCCTGCCGTCTTGGGGATCCCCACCGCTTCACAGCGGGGCGACAAAATCAGAAGTGGCCCACTTGTGGGCAAGGTGGCTACGTCACCCCTGCCGTCTCGGGGATCCCCACCGCTTCAGAGCGGGGGGACAAAATCAGAAGTGGCCCACTTGTGTGCAAGGTGGCTATGTCACCCCTGCCGTATCGGGGATCCCCACCGCTTCAGAGCGGGGGGACAAAATCAGAAGTGGTCCACTTGTGGGCAAGGTGGCTACGTCACCCCTGCCGTCTCGGGGATCCCCACCGCTTCAGAGCGGGGGGACAAAATCAGAAGTGGCCCACTTGTGGGCAAGGTGGCTACGCCACCCCTGCCGTCTCGGGGATCCCCGCCGCTTCAGAACGCGGGGACAAAATCAGAAGTGGCCCACTTGTGGGCAAGGTGGCTACGTCACCCCTGCCGTCTCGGGGATCCCCACCGCTTCAGAGCGGGGCGACAAAATCAGAAGTGGCCCACTTGTGGGCAAAATGGCTACGTCACCCCTGCCGTCTCGGGGATCCCCGCCGCTTCAGAGCGGGGGGACAAAATCAGAAGTGGCCCACTTGTGGGCAGGCTGGCTACGTCACCCCTGCCGTCTCGGGGATCACCACCGCTTTAGAGCGGGGGGACAAAATCAGAAGTGGCCCACTTGTGGACAAGGTGGCTACGTCACCCCTGCCGTCTCGGTGATCCCCACCGCTTCAGAGCGGGGGGACAAAATCAGAAGTGGCCCACTTGTGGGCAAGGTGGCTACGTCACCCCTGCCGTCTCGGGGATCCCCACCGCTTCAGAGCGGGGGGACAAAATCAGAAGTGGTCCACTTGAGGGCAAGGTGGCTACGTCACCCCTGCCGTCTCGGGGATCCCCACCGCTTCAGAGCGGGGGGACAAAATCAGAAGTGGCCCACTTGTGGGCAAGGTGGCTACGTCACCCCTGCCGTCTCGGGGATCCCCACCGCTTCAGAGCGGGGGGACAAAATCAGAAGTGGCCCACTTGTGGGCAAGGTGGCTACGTCACCCCTGCCGTCTCGGGGATGCCCGCCGCTTCAGAGCGGGGGGACAAAATCAGAAGTGGCCCACTTGTGGACATGGTGGCTACGTCACCCCTGCCATCTCAGGGATCCCCACCGCTTCAGAGCGGGGGGACAAAATCAGAAGTGGCCCACTTGTGGGCCAGGTGGCTACGTCACCCATGCCGTCTCGGGGATCCCCACCGCTTCAGAGCGGGGGGACAAACTCAGAAGTGGCCCACTTGTGGGCAAGGTGGCTACGTCACCCCTGCCATCTCGGGGATCCCCACCGCTTCAGAGCGGGGCGACAAAATCAGAAGTGGCCCACTTGTGGGCAAGGTGGCTACGTCACCCCTGCCGTCTCGGGGATCCCCACCGCTTCAGAGCGGGGGGACAAAATCAGAAGTGGCCCACTTGTGGGCAAAATGGCTACGTCACGCCTGCCGTCTCGGGGATCCCCACCGCTTCAGAGCGGGGCGACAAAATCAGAAGTGGCCCACTTGTGGGCAAGGTGGCTACGTCACCCCTGCCGTCTTGGGGATCCCCACCGCTTCAGAGCGGGGCGACAAAATCAGAAGTGGCCCACTTGTGGGCAAGGTGGCTACGTCACCCCTGCCGTCTCGGGTATCCCCACCGCTTCAGAGCGGGGGGACAAAATCAGAAGTGGCCCACTTGTGGGCAAAATGGCTACGTCACCCTTGCCGTCTCGGGGATCCCCACCGCTTCAGAGCGGGGCGGAAAAATCAGAAGTGGCCCACTTGTGGGCAAGGTGGCTACGTCACCCCTGCCGTCTTGGGGATCCCCACCGCTTCAGAGCGGGGCGACAAAATCAGAAGTGGCCCACTTGTGGGCAAAATGCCTACGTCACCCCATGCCGTCTCGGGTATCCCCACCGCTTCAGAGCGGGGGGACAAACTCAGAAGTGGCCCACTTGTGGGCAAAATGGCTACGCCACCCCAGCCGTCTCGGGGATCCCCACCGCTTCAGAGCGGGGGGACAAAATCAGAAGTGGCCCACTTGTGGGCAAAATGGCTACGTCACGCCTGCCGTCTCGGGGATCCCCACCGCTTCAGAGCGGGGCGACAAAATCAGAAGTGGCCCACTTGTGGGCAAGGTGGCTACGTCACCCCTGCCGTCTTGGGGATCCCCACCGCTTCAGAGCGGGGCGACAAAATCAGAAGTGGCCCACTTGTGGGCAAGGTGGCTACGTCACCCCTGCCGTCTCGGGTATCCCCACCGCTTCAGAGCGGGGGGACAAAATCAGAAGTGGCCCACTTGTGGGCAAAATGGCTACGTCACCCCTGCCGTCTCGGGGATCCCCACCGCTTCAGAGCGGGGGGACAAAATCAGAAGTGGCCCACTTGTGGGCAGGGTGGCTACGTCACCCCTGCCGTCTCGGGGATCACCACCGCTTCAGAGCGGGGGGACAAAATCAGAAGTGGCCCACTTGTGGACAAGGTGGCTACGTCACCCCTGCCGTCTCGGTGATCCCCACCGCTTCAGAGCGGGGGGACAAAATCAGAAGTGGCCCACTTGTGGGCAAGGTGGCTACGTCACCCCTGCCGTCTCGGGGATCCCCACCGCTTCAGAGCGGGGCGACAAAATCAGAAGTGGCCCACTTGAGGGCAAGGTGGCTACGTCACCCCTGCCGTCTCGGGGATCCCCACCGCTTCAGAGCGGGGGGACAAAATCAGAAGTGGCCCACTTGTGGGCAAGGTGGCTACGTCACCCCTGCCGTCTCGGGGATCCCCACCGCTTCAGAGCGGGGGGACAAAATCAGAAGTGGCCCACTTGTGGGCAAGGTGGCTACGTCACCCCTGCCGTCTCGGGGATGCCCGCCGCTTCAGAGCGGGGGGACAAAATCAGAAGTGGCCCACTTGTGGGCAAGGTGGCTACGTCACCCCTGCCATCTCAGGGATCCCCACCGCTTCAGAGCGGGGGGACAAAATCAGAAGTGGCCCACTTGTGGGCCAGGTGGCTACGTCACCCATGCCGTCTCGGGGATCCCCACCGCTTCAGAGCGGGGGGACAAACTCAGAAGTGGCCCACTTGTGGGCAAGGTGGCTACGTCACCCCTGCCATCTCGGGGATCCCCACCGCTTCAGAGCGGGGCGACAAAATCAGAAGTGGCCCACTTGTGGGCAAGGTGGCTACGTCACCCCTGCCGTCTCGGGGATCCCCACCGCTTCAGAGCGGGGGGACAAAATCAGAAGTGGCCCACTTGTGGGCAAAATGGCTACGCCACCCCAGCCGTCTCGGGGATCCCCACCGCTTCAGAGCGGGGGGACAAAATCAGAAGTGGCCCACTTGTGGGCAAAATGGCTACGTCACGCCTGCCGTCTCGGGGATCCCCACCGCTTCACAGCGGGGGGACAAAATCAGAAGTGGCCCACTTGTGGGCAAGGTGGCTACGTCACCCCTGCCGTCTCGGGGATCCCCACCGCTTCAGAGCGGGGCGACAAAATCAGAAGTGGTCCACTTGAGGGCAAGGTGGCTACGTCACCCCTGCCGTCTCGGGGATCCCCACCGCTTCAGAGCGGGGGGACAAAATCAGAAGTGGCCCACTTGTGGGCAAGGTGGCTACGTCACCCCTGCCGTCTCGGGGATCCCCACCGCTTCAGAGCGGGGGGACAAAATCAGAAGTGGCCCACTTGTGGGCAAGGTGGCTACGTCACCCCTGCCGTCTCGGGGATGCCCGCCGCTTCAGAGCGGGGGGACAAAATCAGAAGTGGCCCACTTGTGGACAAGGTGGCTACGTCACCCCTGCCATCTCAGGGATCCCCACCGCTTCAGAGCGGGGGGACAAAATCAGAAGTGGCCCACTTGTGGGCAAGGTGGCTACGTCACCCCTGCCATCTCGGGGATCCCCACCGCTTCAGAGCGGGGCGACAAAATCAGAAGTGGCCCACTTGTGGGCAAGGTGGCTACGTCACCCCTGCCGTCTCGGGGATCCCCACCGCTTCAGAGCGGGGGGACAAAATCAGAAGTGGCCCACTTGTGGGCAAAATGGCTACGTCACGCCTGCCGTCTCGGGGATCCCCACCGCTTCAGAGCGGGGCGACAAAATCAGAAGTGGCCCACTTGTGGGCAAGGTGGCTACGTCACCCCTGCCGTCTTGGGGATCCCCACCGCTTCAGAGCGGGGCGACAAAATCAGAAGTGGCCCACTTGTGGGCAAGGTGGCTACGTCACCCCTGCCGTCTCGGGTATCCCCACCGCTTCAGAGCGGGGGGACAAAATCAGAAGTGGCCCACTTGTGTGCAAAATGGCTACGTCACCCTTGCCGTCTCGGGGATCCCCACCGCTTCAGAGCGGGGCGGAAAAATCAGAAGTGGCCCACTTGTGGGCAAGGTGGCTACGTCACCCCATGCCGTCTCGGGTATCCCCACCGCTTCAGAGCGGGGGGACAAAATCAGGAGTGGCCCACTTGTGGGCAAAATGGCTACGTCACCCTTGCCGTCTCGGGGATCCCCACCGCTTCAGAGCGGGGCGGAAAAATCAGAAGTGGCCCACTTGTGGGCAAGGTGGCTACGTCACCCCTGCCGTCTTGGGGATCCCCACCGCTTCAGAGCGGGGCGACAAAATCAGAAGTGGCCCACTTGTGGGCAAGGTGGCTACGTCACCCCTGCCGTCTCGGGTATCCCCACCGCTTCAGAGCGGGGGGACAAAATCAGAAGTGGCCCACTTGTGGGCAAAATGGCTACGTCACCCCTGCCGTCTCGGGGATCACCACCGCTTCAGAGCGGGGGGACAAAATCAGAAGTGGCCCACTTGTGGGCCAGGTGGCTACGTCACCCCTGCCGTCTCGGGGATCCCCACCGCTTCAGAGCGGGGGGACAAACTCAGAAGTGGCCCACTTGTGGGCAAGGTGGCTACGTCACCCCTGCCATCTCGGGGATCCCCACCGCTTCAGAGCGGGGCGACAAAATCAGAAGTGGCCCACTTGTGGGCAAGGTGGCTACGTCACCCCTGCCGTCTCGGGGATCCCCACCGCTTCAGAGCGGGGGGACAAAATCAGAAGTGGCCCACTTGTGGGCAAAATGGCTACGCCACCCCAGCCGTCTCGGGGATCCCCACCGCTTCAGAGCGGGGGGACAAAATCAGAAGTGGCCCACTTGTGGGCAAAATGGCTACGTCACGCCTGCCGTCTCGGGGATCCCCGCCGCTTCACAGCGGGGGGACAAAATCAGAAGTGGCCCACTTGTGGGCAAGGTGGCTACGTCACCCCTGCCGTCTCGGGGATCCCCACCGCTTCAGAGCGGGGCGACAAAATCAGAAGTGGTCCACTTGAGGGCAAGGTGGCTACGTCACCCCTGCCGTCTCGGGGATCCCCACCGCTTCAGAGCGGGGGGACAAAATCAGAAGTGGCCCACTTGTGGGCAAGGTGGCTACGTCACCCCTGCCGTCTCGGGGATCCCCACCGCTTCAGAGCGGGGGGACAAAATCAGAAGTGGCCCACTTGTGGACAAGGTGGCTACGTCACCCCTGCCATCTCAGGGATCCCCACCGCTTCAGAGCGGGGGGACAAAATCAGAAGTGGCCCACTTGTGGGCAAGGTGGCTACGTCACCCCTGCCATCTCGGGGATCCCCACCGCTTCAGAGCGGGGCGACAAAATCAGAAGTGGCCCACTTGTGGGCAAGGTGGCTACGTCACCCCTGCCGTCTCGGGGATCCCCACCGCTTCAGAGCGGGGGGACAAAATCAGAAGTGGCCCACTTGTGGGCAAAATGGCTACGTCACGCCTGCCGTCTCGGGGATCCCCACCGCTTCAGAGCGGGGCGACAAAATCAGAAGTGGCCCACTTGTGGGCAAGGTGGCTACGTCACCCCTGCCGTCTTGGGGATCCCCACCGCTTCAGAGCGGGGCGACAAAATCAGAAGTGGCCCACTTGTGGGCAAGGTGGCTACGTCACCCCTGCCGTCTCGGGTATCCCCACCGCTTCAGAGCGGGGGGACAAAATCAGAAGTGGCCCACTTGTGTGCAAAATGGCTACGTCACCCTTGCCGTCTCGGGGATCCCCACCGCTTCAGAGCGGGGCGGAAAAATCAGAAGTGGCCCACTTGTGGGCAAGGTGGCTACGTCACCCCTGCCGTCTTGGGGATCCCCACCGCTTCAGAGCGGGGCGACAAAATCAGAAGTGGCCCACTTGTGGGCAAAATGCCTACGTCACCCCATGCCGTCTCGGGGATCCCCACCGCTTCAGAGCGGGGGGACAAAATCAGGAGTGGCCCACTTGTGGGCAAAATGGCTACGTCACCCTTGCCGTCTCGGGGATCCCCACCGCTTCAGAGCGGGGCGGAAAAATCAGAAGTGGCCCACTTGTGGGCAAGGTGGCTACGTCACCCCTGCCGTCTTGGGGATCCCCACCGCTTCAGAGCGGGGCGACAAAATCAGAAGTGGCCCACTTGTGGGCAAAATGCCTACGTCACCCCATGCCGTCTCGGGTATCCCCACCGCTTCAGAGCGGGGGGACAAACTCAGAAGTGGCCCACTTGTGGGCAAAATGGCTACGCCACCCCAGCCGTCTCGGGGATCCCCACCGCTTCAGAGCGGGGGGACAAAATCAGAAGTGGCCCACTTGTGGGCGAAATGGCTACGTCACGCCTGCCGTCTCGGGGATCCCCACCGCTTCAGAGCGGGGGGACAAAATCAGAAGTGGCCCACTTGTGGGCAAGGTGGCTACGTCACCCCTGCCGTCTTGGGGATCCCCACCGCTTCAGAGCGGGGCGACAAAATCAGAAGTGGCCCACTTGTGGGCAAGGTGGCTACGTCACCCCTGCCGTCTCGGGTATCCCCACCGCTTCAGAGCGGGGGGACAAAATCAGAAGTGGCCCACTTGTGGGCAAAATGGCTACGTCACCCCTGCCGTCTCGGGGATCCCCACCGCTTCACAGCGGGGGGACAAAATCAGAAGTGGCCCACTTGTGGGCAGGGTGGCTACGTCACCCCTGCCGTCTCGGTGATCCCCACCGCTTCAGAGCGGGGGGACAAAATCAGAAGTGGCCCACTTGTGGGCAAGGTGGCTACGTCACCCCTGCCGTCTCGGGGATCCCCACCGCTTCAGAGCGGGGCGACAAAATCAGAAGTGGCCCACTTGAGGGCAAGGTGGCTACGTCACCCCTGCCGTCTCGGGGATCCCCACCGCTTCAGAGCGGGGGGACAAAATCAGAAGTGGCCCACTTGTGGGCAAGGTGGCTACGTCACCCCTGCCGTCTCGGGGATCCCCACCGCTTCAGAGCGGGGGGACAAAATCAGAAGTGGCCCACTTGTGGGCAAGGTGGCTACGTCACCCCTGCCGTCTCGGGGATGCCCGCCGCTTCAGAGCGGGGGGACAAAATCAGAAGTGGCCCACTTGTGGGCAAGGTGGCTACGTCACCCCTGCCATCTCAGGGATCCCCACCGCTTCAGAGCGGGGGGACAAAATCAGAAGTGGCCCACTTGTGGGCCAGGTGGCTACGTCACCCATGCCGTCTCGGGGATCCCCACCGCTTCAGAGCGGGGGGACAAACTCAGAAGTGGCCCACTTGTGGGCAAGGTGGCTACGTCACCCCTGCCATCTCGGGGATCCCCACCGCTTCAGAGCGGGGCGACAAAATCAGAAGTGGCCCACTTGTGGGCAAGGTGGCTACGTCACCCCTGCCGTCTCGGGGATCCCCACCGCTTCAGAGCGGGGGGACAAAATCAGAAGTGGCCCACTTGTGGGCAAAATGGCTACGTCACCCCTGCCGTCTCGGGGATCCCCACCGCTTCAGAGCGGGGGGACAAAATCAGAAGTGGCCCACTTGTGGGCAAAATGGCTACGTCACGCCTGCCGTCTCGGGGATCCCCACCGCTTCACAGCGGGGGGACAAAATCAGAAGTGGCCCACTTGTGGGCAAGGTGGCTACGTCACGCCTGCCGTCTCGGGGATCCCCACCGCTTCAGAGCGGGGGGACAAAATCAGAAGTGGCCCACTTGTGGGCAAGGTGGCTACGTCACCCCTGCCGTCTTGGGGATCCCCACCGCTTCAGAGCGGGGCGACAAAATCAGAAGTGGCCCACTTGTGGGCAAGGTGGCTACGTCACCCCTGCCGTCTCGGGTATCCCCACCGCTTCAGAGCGGGGGGACAAAATCAGAAGTGGCCCACTTGTGGGCAAAATGGCTACGTCACCCCTGCCGTCTCGGGGATCCCCACCGCTTCACAGCGGGGGGACAAAATCAGAAGTGGCCCACTTGTGGGCAGGGTGGCTACGTCACCCCTGCCGTCTCGGTGATCCCCACCGCTTCAGAGCGGGGGGACAAAATCAGAAGTGGCCCACTTGTGGGCAAGGTGGCTACGTCACCCCTGCCGTCTCGGGGATCCCCACCGCTTCAGAGCGGGGCGACAAAATCAGAAGTGGCCCACTTGAGGGCAAGGTGGCTACGTCACCCCTGCCGTCTCGGGGATCCCCACCGCTTCAGAGCGGGGGGACAAAATCAGAAGTGGCCCACTTGTGGGCAAGGTGGCTACGTCACCCCTGCCGTCTCGGGGATCCCCACCGCTTCAGAGCGGGGGGACAAAATCAGAAGTGGCCCACTTGTGGGCAAGGTGGCTACGTCACCCCTGCCGTCCCGGGGATGCCCGCCGCTTCAGAGCGGGGGGACAAAATCAGAAGTGGCCCACTTGTGGGCAAGGTGGCTACGTCACCCCTGCCATCTCAGGGATCCCCACCGCTTCAGAGCGGGGGGACAAAATCAGAAGTGGCCCACTTGTGGGCCAGGTGGCTACGTCACCCATGCCGTCTCGGGGATCCCCACCGCTTCAGAGCGGGGGGACAAACTCAGAAGTGGCCCACTTGTGGGCAAGGTGGCTACGTCACCCCTGCCATCTCGGGGATCCCCACCGCTTCAGAGCGGGGCGACAAAATCAGAAGTGGCCCACTTGTGGGCAAGGTGGCTACGTCACCCCTGCCGTCTCGGGGATCCCCACCGCTTCAGAGCGGGGGGACAAAATCAGAAGTGGCCCACTTGTGGGCAAAATGGCTACGTCACCCCTGCCGTCTCGGGGATCCCCACCGCTTCAGAGCGGGGGGACAAAATCAGAAGTGGCCCACTTGTGGGCAAAATGGCTACGTCACGCCTGCCGTCTCGGGGATCCCCACCGCTTCACAGCGGGGGGACAAAATCAGAAGTGGCCCACTTGTGGGCAAGGTGGCTACGTCACCCCTGCCGTCTCGGGGATCCCCACCGCTTCAGAGCGGGGCGACAAAATCAGAAGTGGCCCACTTGTGGGCAAGGTGGCTACGTCACCCCTGCCGTCTCGGTGATCCCCACCGCTTCAGAGCGGGGGGACAAAATCAGAAGTGGCCCACTTGTGGGCAAGGTGGCTACGTCACCCCTGCCGTATCGGGGATCCCCACCGCTTCAGAGCGGGGGGACAAAATCAGAAGTGGCCCACTTGTGGGCAAGGTGGCTACGTCACCCCTGCCGTCTCGGGGATCCCCACCGCTTCAGAGCGGGGGGACAAAATCAGAAGTGGCCCACTTGTGGGCAAGGTGGCTACGTCACCCCTGCCGTCTCAGGGATCCCCACCGCTTCAGAGCGGGGGGGCTAAATCAGAAGTGGCCCACAAGTGGTCAAAAATGCTATATAGTGGTAATGTGAGGTGCGCTAAGCAAATCCTTCCCCCCCAAAAAGGGGGGGGTTTCGGTTATGTGAAAACCCTACTTTTGCCTAAAAATTTTGGCCAAAGAAAAAGGGGGGGGGGGGTTATATAAAACCCCCCATGTTGTTGTTCTCGCAGAAACGCCCCCTTCCCCTGGCGGCTACATCAACGCTACTTGCTCGCGGGCCCAAAAGTGGGTGGAATGGCTACGTAACCGCTGCGTTCTCGGGGGTCCCCAGAATAGGGGACGAAATCAGAAGTGGCTACATCAACCCTACCTTTTCGGAGCCCAAAAGTGGGCGGGATAGCGACGTAACCACTGCCTTCTTGGGGGTCCCCAGAAAAGGGGACAAAATCAGAAGAGGCTACATCAACGCTACCTTCTCGGGGGCCCAAAATCGGGCGGAATGGTGATGTAACCCCTGCTTTCTCGGGAGTCCCCACAAAAGGGGACAAGATCAGAATTGGTTACACCAACCCTCCCTTCTCAAGGCCCTAGAAGTGGGCAGATTTCCTACATAACGCCTAAATACGCTACTGTCCCCATAAGAGGGGACAAAATCAGAAGTGTGTACGTCAGCCCGTTCTTCTCGGGGGCGGAATTGCTCCGCAACCTCTGCATTCTCGGGGGTCCCCACAAGAGGGGACAAAATCAGAAGTGGCTACATCAACCATGCCTTCTGGGGCATCAAAGTGGGCGGTGTTGGTACGTACGCCCTGAATTCGCGGGCATCCCCAAAAGAGGGGGAAAAATAGACTTGCCTACATCACCCTTGCCTTCTGAAGGGCCCAAAAATGGGAGGAACGGCTACGTAAGCCCTACGTTCTCGCGCGTCCCTAGAAGAGGGGACAAAATCAGAAGTAGCTACATCACCCCCGCCTTCTTGGGGGCCCATTAGTGGGCAGATTTACTACCTAAGCCCTGCGTTCTCTGGGGTCCGCATAAAGGAGAACAACATTGAAGATGGCTGCATTAACCCTGCCTTCTCCGGGGCCCAAGAGTGGGCGGAATTCCTACGTAACCCCTGCTTTCACGGGAGTCCCAAAGATAAGGCCCAAAATCAGAAGTGGCTACATCAACCATACCTTCTCGGGGGGCCAAAAATGGGCAGAATCACTCGGTGACCCTTCGTTTCTCGCTGGTCCCCGGAAGAGGGGACAAAATCAGAAGTGGCTCCATCAACCCTGCCTTCTCGGGGGCCCAACAGTGGCTGGATTTGCTACATAAACCCTTCTTTTTAAGAGGTCCCTAGAAGAGGGTACATCATCAAAAGTGGCTGCATCAACCCTACCTTCTGAGGGGCCCAGAAATGGGCGAAATTGCTATGTAACCCCTGCGTTCTCGGGCGTCCTCACAAGAGGGAACAACATTAGAGGTGGCTACATCACCCTTGCGATCTGGGGGCCCAAAAGTGGGCAGAATTGTTGTGTAACCCTTGCGTTCTCAGGTGTCCTAACAAGAGGGAACAAAATCAGAGGTGGCTACATCACCCTTGCAATTTGGGGTCCCAAAAGTGGGCGGTATTGCTACGTATCCCTTGCTTTCCCAGGGGTCGCCAAAACAGGGGACAAGATCCGAAGTGGCTGCATCACCCCTGCCTTGTCCACAGCCCCAAAGAGAGGACAAAATCAGAAGTGGCTACATCACCCCTACTTTGTAGGGAGGGGGGCCAAAAGTGGGTAGAATCGCTGTGTAACCCTTGCTTTCTCGGGGGTGCCCTGAAGAGGGGACAAGATCAGAGGTGGCTACATCACCCCTGCCTTCATGGGGGCCCAAAAGTGGGCGGAATCGCTCCGCAACTCCGGCTTTCTCGGGGGTCCCCCCAAAAGGGGACAAAATCAGAGGTGGCTACATCACCCTTGCCTTCTTACGGGCCCACAAGCGGGCGAAATTGCTACGAAACCAATATATTCTCGGGGGTGCCCCGAACACGAGAGAAAAATGGAAGTGGCTACATCACCCGTGCCTTCTAGGGGGCCCAACAGTGGGCAGAATTGTTCACCCATGTGTTCCCTAGAGTTCCCAAGATGAGGGAACAAAATCAGAAGTGGCTACATCACCATTGCCTTCTCGGGGGGCGAGAATTGGGCGGAAATGATAGCAACCCCTATGTTTACCCAAAGCAAAAAAAGCACCAAGACTGTGGCTAATTCCATGCTTCGGAGCCTCAAATGTAATTATGTCTGAATACAATGCAAAGCACAATATATCAGACCAACTAGGCTCGTGCCGAATTCACGGCCGGAGTCACCAAGACACAGTACACGAATCATAGTCACTCGCCCCTAATGTTGTGGCTTGCTGATGGGATCCCAAAGGGCACACAAACACCCACACCCCAGGTCCCGAAAATAGATGAACAAAAGGATGGCAAGCCAAATCTGAAATTAAATGAAACCATGTACACAAAATGCGATCTCTGCTGAATCTGAGTGTCAAAGATAAAAGGGGCGAAAGGAGCGCAAGCCAGAGACAGGTGGGTAGGGTTGTACAAAACAATCAAAGAGACCCTGAGGCAAAACGGTAAACAGTGTTTGCCATGACAAATACAAGATCTCAGGGGTTCCCAGAAGAGGGGACAAAATCAGAAGGTGCTATATCACTCACTCCTTCTCGGGGGTAACCATAGTGGGGGAGGATCAAAGTGGTTACATAGCCCCTGCAATCTCGAGGTTTCCCAGAGTGGGGGGAAATGAACAAGAGACAAAGCGGTGCCTCTTGTCCAAGAGTGGTGCCTGTCAATTGAGCCCTTTCCAACCCCCCCCCCCCCGCCACGTGATTTTGCGGGCTCCATTGAGCCCCCCGGGTGAAAATGCGCCAGCCCCAACCATGGATTGTTTTAGTCCATCATGAGTCATTGACATTGATGGGACTAGGATCATAGTGCTCTCGCCCATTAGAGGGAACACATGTTGTTGACATAAGCCAACGGTACCCGTTTAAACATGATGCTATATAGCATTTCTCTTCATGTGCACAACCCAAATAAGACATAATTGGGTGCATTGTGACTAACACGCGTCGAATAGAGCTTTTTGCCAACCTCGCGCCTCATCTTGAATAGCTAGACATGCTTGCCTTTTGCGGTTGGCTAGGGGACTGGTCTAGTTTGCAAATGACCTTGCACACACAGGGATAAAGCCTTCACCTCAAAGAGGTCCCTCAGTGTTTCACGGACAATATAATGCATGACGTCCGCAATTATGTTCCCTTTCAATGAAATTGTAGTTAGGACACCACTGTGCATGCAGTAGCGAGTATCTTTTTGCAGGTGTTGGTCAATTTAGCATACCCCCCTGGACACAAGAGCACATCAAATTATAGCTACACCAACACTTCACCCATATCGACTCTTCCTGCAGCAGGCACAAAGCTACATACCACACTCGCCATTGGATTGGAATCGCAAAAACATGGTTCCAAAAAGGGCCCAAAAGTGCAGAAACGTGGGGTTGCCGTGCTTCGACATGCCCCTGTTCGGCCATAAATCAGCAATGTGACTACCCTCCACAATCACTCTAGCATTCAACTTAGTGCAGCATGCATCAAAGCGGCAAAGCCCCAACACATAATGTTCAAGCTGTCTAGCAAGGCGCCGTTAGGTGTTGTCACACACTGTTTGAGCTGTCCTAAGGGGCGCCACTG
Source organism: Eutreptiella sp. 'Long Island Sound 2002' (assembly GCA_964036045.1). Lineage (NCBI taxonomy): Eukaryota > Euglenozoa > Euglenophyceae > Eutreptiales > Eutreptiaceae > Eutreptiella > Eutreptiella sp. 'Long Island Sound 2002'. The sequence continues at coordinate 8,901,990 of OZ038399.1, read as the reverse complement.
GCGCCCCCACCATTTGGACTTGAGGTCTAAGCACAGCCTTTGGGCCAAGTCAAGAGGAATATTGACTACTTGCCCTACGCCTTTCGTGTGGTGTCACTCACGTCCGTATTTATGGAGGTCCTCACTGTCGCTGCCCCTTATCAATTCCACGTTGCTGGAGCCACATGAGAAGTCCCCGCCCTCCCGATTCTGCATCGGAGGTCACCTGCAACTGCTCTCACTCTGCCATGGCTTCCAGGCCTAGGGCATCCCACTCCATCACTCTGCGGCGTTTTGACAGCGGTCACAAATTATTCAGATTCTGTTGCCTCCCTCATCGCCCTCTACATTTAGGTGGGACGGCACCCACCCAATCTGCACCATCTCCCCCGCTCCTTCTCTGAGCCAAAGTATTCGCCCCCACAGATGTCGGTGTCCCACCTTCCCTGATGACGTCTTCCAGCTGTGGTGGCGCCATTTCGCCAAAAACTCCACAATACCTTTGTACACATACTGCCCTGTTAGGACAAGGCCGGGGAGGGGGGCGCTTGTCAAATGAGTCCCCAATCTCCACCTCCAGAGGACAGGAAGTGGCCCCGCAAATACCATCCTGCTGCCAAATCAGAAACAACCTTGATCTTCAGACAAAATGCAATTATAGAAAGATGACAAGTGAACAAAACAAACATTTGTTGCACTTTAACGCAAAACGACTGCTACTTGGAAACTCGTCCAATCCTTTTCATGGAAATGCCATCTTCGGGTACCCTCTGAGGCCATGCCATCATGCCATCTTCATCTTATGCATGGCAAAAACTCCAAAACGGTGTGCAATATGGGTGGTTGTTTGTTTTTTTTTTGGGGGGGGGGGCATGGAAGGCCAACGGAACCTCACATGGTGGGAGCCCGAGTTTTGCAAAGCACTAAGGAAACCCAGCAACCAACAACAGGATTTTGGCCTCTCTTCGACGCACACCGCGCACACCCAGCATGCCACCACCCCTGCCAAAGCAGCACAAACACGGAGAAAATAAATCGTTCAAAATAATGTGTATCAGGGACATAAATTGTAGGTGTTTCCGTATATAGAATGCCCAAATCAATTAAAGTGAATGCGAAGGACAATAAAGACGGACGCTCCGTTCAGGGTTTGAGTTCAGAACAATGGTGCCTCGCCTACTTTTGCTCTTCTATTTGTGCCACCCTCCCAGGAGGGCCACACTGGGTGCTCGAGGAAATTTTGTTGGCCAACAGAATGGACTAAAAGTTGCTCCATGGGTGGCTGCCTGTTTTGCCCTGTACCAGCGATTGAGGTCGCACGCTTGCAACAACTTGTGGGGTCCTAGTGGACCTTCACACCAGTGTCCACGGAACCAGCCCACAGTGGCACCCTGTTGTACAATAGGGCTCACAAACTTTTTGGCGAATTTGGACAACACATACAAATACCCGGTATCAACTGCATACTCGTTTGGTTTTTATGGCACAGCCCCCCGCCCCCCGCCCGCCCCTCCCCTGTCTAGTGGGCACCAGGGGTGGATATAGTGGGGGGGGTCCCCCCCTCAGCCCCCCCCCCCCCCCCCCCCCCGATGACGATTACGATTACAATTTACCCGTGTGACTGAACGGCAGTTTTGCCAGCAGTCTGACAACAGGACTGATGGCCAAAAAAGGCTCCAGGGTCATGTACTATCCTGAGTTCGAACCCAGGACCAGTAAGTCCCAAGACTGAGCATATACCACTGTACTACTGAGCCAATCTGCCTTCCCTGACACAAGACACTACAGTGCACAGGGCTTTATGTATCCCATGAAGACAGTCCACAGAGTGCAATTATTTCTTGACACATTTTGCCAGAATGGCTTGCGAACACACATACCTGTAAAGCGAAAAAGGAGCAAATCGTAATCGTCATTCCGTGATCACTGCCTCCCGGCTCAACGCCCCCCCCCCCCACCCCCACCCTGGTAATGTCGTCACTATTATATGCACCCCTGGTGGGCACCACAGTCCTTGAAGCACCAGGAGCATTCGGGAAAGTCGCACGCAATTGCCTAACTTTGAAAAGGGCCAGACCGGCCTGGTTGTGCATACCAGACCAGCCTATCTGTTGATCTTTGAAAGAGGGAATCCTCCACCTGTTGATTATGTGTGTTTGTGTGGGGGGGGGGGGGGGGGAGCGGTGTGGGTACGCCAGTGACCCCAAAATCTCGGGCAAAATATTTTTGACAGGTGAGAAGAGTGGGCTCCCCTGGTGCCCCCCCCCATCAACCCCCCGCAGCTCCCTGCGCATCTCCCATACAGCACCCCGCCCCATCCCGCCTGTGCAGGTGCAACTGGAAATCCTATGCCATCAAGACGAAAGTCCAAAGGGGGTGATCCGTGGCATCCCAGGGGCGCCTTTCAATGACCAGGGGACGAATCCAAAAATAGTCAAGCTGTGTGAAGCAATTTTTTGAAGTACTGCTGATGGTATCTGGAACCTGTATTTCTCTGATCTTGCTGAGCGCGCACACGCACAGGGCCGGAACATACACCATCATGCTACACACCACCCCATCCAAGTCCACTCCGAGCCCCATCCAGACCCAAAAAAAGTACACGCTCAACCCACACCGAATCCACGCCCAAGCCACGTCGGACATGGCTTGAGCAAGAGGTCCGCAGTGCAAATCCTGGTAGGGGGATGGGTGGTGGCACTGAGCTGGTGGGGCGTGCATTGGTATGTATTGGCGAGATTGAACGTGGATTGGCCATGGCTTGGCGTGCATTGGGCGTGGGTTGGCAGTGGGTTGGACATGGGATTGGGTGTTGGTACAAGAATCAAGGAGGTGCCAGGCAGAGCATACGTGAATGTTTCCCCAATGCAATGTCCCCACCCCCTTCGTTTGAATTGCTTCTATTGAATTCCAACACGCGCTTGTTTCAAGGCATGTATCGGGGCAAGCGCCAAATCTGCACAAGATGCGAGCGCACTGCACACCAGGTTGTACTCTGCAGACTGGGGATACACCACCGAAACCCCCGGTTGCGAGCCCAGCACCTCCAGTCCGCGAGGCAGCAACCCCTTCGTAAAGAGGCCGTGCGCCAGCCTCTGCATGGGCCCTTCCGCGACTCTTCAGGTGGAACTTAAGGATGTACTGGTATTGGTACCCGCAGGAGTGAATGTGGGCAAGCACCAGTAGGAAGGGACCCACATCCAGGCCTTTGTTGCGCACCACAACGGGATGGATGGGCAAACGCAACTCGGCGGCGGACTCTCCAACTCTCCAACTGCGACACCTCGAAGCACGTGATCCAGACGTGTGCATGCCTCAGCGCTTGAGGGACCAGAGCCAGCAAACTCAGTGCCCGTTCCGGGGGATTGCTGCCCAGATGGAAGACCACTGCAAGCTCTGTTGCAGGCCCCTGTGGCGGGCACGTGCTCAGAGTCTGGGGCTGCGGAACTGGGGCTGGGACTTAGTCTCTCTGCACATGACCATGTGAATATACAGTGAAACGCAAAAAGCAACGGGGGGGCATGGGGGAGAACGATTCGGCTGAAATATGTGTGGACCTCGGTGCCAACTTTCGCCCCCAATCCAAAGTAGCACCCCATCAATTTTCAGGGGATCAAAGGGAACTTCTTCAAGCAGACGGCCAGTTCCGTGCTTCTGTTGGCCCCCAATTGCACACGACTCTTTGTGGCGGCTACACCTTGAACCGCTTCACCAACCACAAGTAACTGTGGTTGCAACCGCCCTTGAAAAAATGCTGTAGCCTCCCTCCCCTTACGCGCATCCCTCCCCCAACCCGGCGAAGTCGAAAAGTCAAGTTCCCATGCGTTGGGGGAGAGAAAATGGGGCCCTAGGTTTGGGGGGAGGGGGGGCAGAGTGAAGAAGCTACCCTCAAACAACGCATTGTTTGGACGTTTGATCTGGAAGTCTGGGACACGTTCTGCAGGGCTGAAGGCGTTTCAAAATGGGTTTGCCAGTCACACCCGCTGTTCCACTGCGGCCGCCTGCAGCATCCGAAGGGCCACGTCGGTCTCGGCGCGGTACCGCTCCGCCAGCGCCAGCATCTCCGTGCGCAGCCGGGCCGCAGGGCCGAGTGGGTGCTGGACGTGCTGCACGATGGCTTGGGCCCAGGGCGCCGCGCTGTCGAGGGGCAAAACCGTCCGGGGCACACCGTCGGTGGCGGACGCCCCCCCGGCACGCCGGCCATCAGGGCCTCGAACACGTTCACAGGGGCGACTTCGGCGGTGGAAGTGGACAAGTGCAGGTCGGCAACGGCCGCGCGCGCACTGACGTTGGCATGCGGTACGTGTCCCTTGAACAGGACCTGGGCCCCTTCACACAACAGCGCGGCGTCCGTGAGCTGGTCTGTGTACGCGGCCACCTGCATTGTCCCCCAGCAGCACAAGCCTCACGTGGAGCATTGGGGCCATGCGGGACGCTGCACAAACCGCCTGAACCGCCAGCAGCTGGTTCTTCCGCGGACCGACGGAACCCACGACTGTGATCATGAAGTCACTGTCGCCGACGCCAAGTGACTGTCGGGTAATAGGGCGGTGGGGCACAGATGGACCGCGGTGGTCGGGGACGATGCCGGGCACCACTTGGAAACTCTGTGGCACAAACCCCCAGAGGGGTCAGCATCCGGGCATAGCCCGCGAGGCTGACGCCGGTGGTGCTCCACACGTGGTCGAAGCGGAGCAGGTTCTCCGCGTCGACGGCGGCCCCAGTGAAGGCCTGAGCGTTGGCTGCGCCCTCGTGAAGCCACAGCACAGAGACGGCCCCGGGGACGGCGGCCGGGTAGAGCCTGGCGTTGTACGTCAAAGTGTTCCAGATGACCACGTCGAAGTGCAGCCGCAGGGGCAGATTGAGGAGGATCTCGGCCTACAGCATGAGGAACGCCCCTGTCCAGGCAACTAAAGCAAAACCCACCACCTGCCCACCCACCCCCCCAAGGGTCTTTGGGAATCTACTGACATACCTACCCCGCGACCCCCATCCAACACCTCGTGTGACACAAATTCTTTCGGGTGTACCTTTCGGACATATCCGCACAACTGACCCCACAATGTTTGCCTGCCATATCTTTATGCACATCTGCATCTTCGTTCCCCTCTTCGGTCTGCGACAGACTCACGGGTTCCGCAGGCTCGCTCACCACCTCAAGCGGCAGCGCGAAAATACGTAAGAGGCCTGACACAAGACACTGTGCAGGCGGTTGCACGCGCTCGATGGCGAAGACAGAGTCCGCATTTCTTCAGGTTTCATGAATGAGAGTCGGACAATTATTCCATTGCTCATCTGCACAGCAGAACGCCCCCCCCACACAGCCCGGAGGCCCGCCTCCACCATACACGTCTGAGTGCGCTGGTCATTTGGTAGCCTGCTTCGTACATCAGCGTCGCCAAGCGGGCCTCTTGAGTCCATGCAACTCTTGGCCGTGAACAAGTTTCCTGCCTCCAAGACTTGCAATCCTTCTGCATCTGTAGCCATCTGCACGCGCACATTGAACCAGATGGGTGCGGGTGTTGCGTTGTCGGGGTCGCTGGGGCTGTGGTTGCGGTTGCGGCTGCGGTCGCGGTTGTGGACGGCATTGGGTGGCAATGATGGCGTGGGTTCGTCACATTGCAGGAAAATCTCGCCGCTGTTGTTGCGACCAAACTTGATGAAGTCCACATTTCCGTTGAGAAGGCTTTTTGCGCGCCGCAGGTGCGCCGTAGTCGCCGCAGGGTCATGGGGGGTCAAAGCGGGATCGGGGACCGCCCCCCCCCTCCCCAGAACCCGTGGGAGCTGATTTATCAATTGGCACTCTGGGGCCTTGAGAAATCGCTGGTAATCAGGTCCGAGGCCGTTTCGTCCTTATCCTCATCGTCGGGGCCCGCGACGTCCACAGGATTGCCCTGCTTGATGCGGGCCAGGCCATCCAGCAGCTCGCCATCGGACATGTACTGCACCATCTGCAGGCTTCGGAGCTGAATGGAGTCCGGGTTGCTGTCGAACTCCTGCAGCCGGCGGGGTGCGGCCTGGCCCTACGAGCACTGGGGCCCTTCAGGGGGTGGTGCTGAGTCTTTAGACGTGCCGAAGGCGCCGAACAAAATTTTTTGTCTGAACTATCGGGCCGTCGGGCAATCGATCGGCCCGCCGTCGGTTACCCGTCCATTATCCCGATCCACTCGGGGAAAAAAAAGGAAATGCGGATCCTTAGAGGCGCCCCAATCCCCGCGCACTCTGTTCCGAGGGGCCGTACAGGGCAGGGGATGGTGTCACCGCCCCCCCCCCCCCCCGGATGCCCGTAAAGGCCCAGTAAATGTGCCGGTTCGTACTTCCGGGTGTTCGGGCTGGCTTGAGTTTTCAGGAAGAGATTGTCCCAAGTCACTGGGAAAGAATTTGTGCCCCAACGCGGGGGAGCGGATGACCCCCGGGGCGGGGCCATGACGTCAGGTTTTGAAATCACCCGCACGATCCTGACCTCATGCCAGGCCCTATCAGTGCACCACTTCTCAACTGTTCCGCAATCACAAATTACTTTGCCGTGCCGCTCTCGCAGCGCAAACCAGACCAGCACCGAATGTTGCCTTGAGGTCACCGCTCTGACACGGCTATCGAATGTGTCCTGGGCTGTCTCGTCCCCCTGCCAAGGCTTCCCCCGACCCCCACCACCCGGGGTGTTGGGGGGGAGGGATTGCCCTGGGCCCTATGTGCCCCTGTCCAACGCACTCGACGGCGGCGCACCTGCACGGGGCTCTGCGGCAGCAGGCGGTCCGCGTGCTGCGAGCAGTCGACGCCATAGTACCGGGGCTTGCACACGCACCTCCGGTCGTCCACGCACTTCCCGTGGCCGCTGCACACGCGACCGCCCGGCGTCGCCGCGCAGAACGCCGGGCACTCCGGCGCGCCATCGGCCGTGGCCGTCATGGCGTAGGGCTGGGGGCTCAGGACGGCCACACCGCTGACGAAGAGGCTGTACACGCCCGACACGGCGTCCGCGATGCGCACCTTCTCGACGTTGTTGTTGCGATCGTGGGCCGGGTACGCGCTCGGCCGCTGGTTGCCCACTACGATGCGCCCGAACGGGTCCCGCACCGTCAGGTCGAGGTCGTGCTGCACCTTCCAAAAGGCGTGCGCCGCGGCCCGGGGCTCATCCCACACCAGCGTGGCCTTGAAGCTGCGCTCCGGCGCCTCCTCGAATCTGCGGTGTCGACAGCCGTTGAGGATTCCTCGAGGCCGCAATGCGTTTGTGGGACTTAACACGACGTGACATTATGCATCGCACCAACGCCACGTAGGGGGGGGGGGGGGGCGGATTTCGTGCCAAGTCAAGTTCGCGGCGGCAAATTTCGCTGCGGGAAATTTCGCGAAAGCCCTTTGATTTTGTGTGGTAAATTTCGCGGACACTCCCAGAAATATTGTGGTGTGTAGGGCTTTGCAGGCTCGGGGGAGCTTAGCCACGGGTGCCACTGTCGCAGAATACTGAATTTTGTGGGGGAAATGTCGCCGCCAATTGGAAACGCAACACTTCCCACACGAAGCTGACTGCCCCCGAAACCCCCCCTCCCCTTGCAATGACGCCCCTCATCCACCCACCCATCGACCCTCATCTACCCCCTGCCCCCCTGTCCAAGCCACGCCACAGTCCCAACTGGTCCCAAATAAGGCAGGTGCCACGCCCCCCGCAGCCTGGACAGGGTGTACCTTGCGCGCCTTGGGCACAACACCAACAACACAACTGCACTCGTGGGGCATCCCATGCCTGAGGTCCTGTATCCCAAAGCCACCCAAGCACTGCACAACAACAACAGCACACGAACGATGAGTTGCAGAGTCACTGGCCATCTGAGTAGGCCATGAAGAGTGAACCCCAAAAGATGTAGCACCTGAAATGTCAACAATCCTCAACAACTGCCAACGCCCCTCATCAACCCTCAACGGCCCTTGATAAACCTCACCGCCCCACGGCAACCAGCAACAACCCTCATCACCCCACAGCCACCCTGAACGCCCCTCAACCCTCAATGGCCCTCCACACTGCCTTATCGTTCGGTTGGTCACCAAAGGAGAGGACGGCCACCGACAGACAGAAACGGAGGCCAGCCACGCCGGGACAGCCCCAGGATCAGCGACAGCCGCCACAATTGTGAGGCAAGGCAGGCTCGTGCCCAGAGACTCGCTGGCGGATACGCCCCAGGGGGCAGATGTGCCGCCAAAGGAAGTACGGTAGCCGGGTCGGTTGCAGTGAGGGGGGCTGACAAGCTCCAAATACCGGGGGCGGGGCAAAATTAGGAGCATGCGAGATTTGGAATGGCGAAATTGGGTGCAGAGAAAATATGGCACCATTTCTTAAACACGCCGGCAAATTTTGGCACAAAGTCCCAAACTGTGGCACAGGTGGTTGTTATTTCCCATGGGCCTTGGGTGGGTTGCTGTAAATTGTTTGAGGCTTCTGGATGGCTGCTCTTATTTCCTGGGGGCTGTTGGGCACAATGGGAGTGTGCATGCCAAGAGGGCTACAAATGACACCCAGAAAACCGGCTTCGGACCTTCAAATACCGGGGGAGGGGGGGATTAGGAACATGCGAAATTCGGAACGGCGCAAATTCCTAAATACCACTGCAAAACTGGGTACAAATTCCCACAACCTTCACCGGCCCCTGTTCACCCTCAACGATCCTGACCAAATGCTTCTACGAACCTCCACAAGACTGCCCCCCAAGTCGGCGACATGCGGCCGCCGACTCGCGGATGGGATGGGAGGCGTCCACCATCAGTCTTGACGGATCCTGAAGCACCAGTCACCGGGGACCACAGAGCAGATCTATCAGGGCGCCTCAGGCTCCCGCGCGTTGGACTCGGGGCTACAAGCCACCGCAGCCCCTGGGCGACCCAGGCGCAGTGAGACCCGACACACCCCGGCCACCGGTGGTTTGTCGCTCCGTGCGACCCACGGACCACCCCGCGCAAAGCGCTGTGCCATTCTCTCGCCAATCCCCTGCAGATTGTTGGTGGTTGTTCTTGGGTGATTGCCACGGATACAGACGTCCGTTGTCGAACCGGTTGGCACCCTGGGTCACACAGCGGAGGTGCGTAGGTTACAGCGCCGACTCGCAGGGGGCCAGCGGAGGGGGGGGGGGGGCATCAAACTGGCTGGGGTGGGCGGGCTTTCAACTTGGGGGAGGGGGTGTGCAGGGGTTCGATACAGCCCCCTGGCTAGACCCCCTGCCCAAAAAGGGCGCAATTGAGGGGCCCCGAAAATCCCACCGAGACTGACCCCCAGGCCCCGGGGATGATCCGGACCCAAAATGCGGCAAAAAAAAAAAGTGGGATTTTGGAATCAGCGCATCGAGGGGGTTCAGGATATCATCATTTGCCACGTATTTGGTGAAAAATTTTTTCGACTATTTTCAATACTCAAAAAAGTTTTAGGCGCCAAAAATCATAATAACTGATTAATGGTCCTGTACATTGACCCCTTTTCCCGAACGCCCGTCCCCCCCAAGTTTTGGGGGGCTCGATCGACCCCCCCTCCCCCCAAGTTGAAAATCCGACTACCCCTGCAAAGGGGGACTGCGGGCGCGATCTCGATGCACGTCCACAAGGGGAGGCTGGGGGGGGGGGGGGGGGCACACCACAACAGGGCCGGGGGGACGGCACACCGCAGGCAGTACTTCTTCACCTGCCCCTCGGCGATGGGCGCGGGCTGGTCCCGGAACCAGAGCTGCGTGCGGTTGTGCTGGGTCCACAGGGGCAGCACCGTGTGGGCCTGCGGGACCCCGTGCCCCTGCTGCACGCTGGGGACCTCGGCCAGGGGGACCCAGTGGCTGTGCCCGTTCTGGTTCACGGCCCCGGCGACGGGCTCGGCCGCGTTGACCATCAGGGCCTTGAGGAACCGGGCGGAGGGCGTGTGGGGCGTGCCCTGGCCCCGCCGGCCCCCGGGGTACCAGCCCTGCCGGAAGTACTGCCGCAGCAGCACCGCCAGCCCGGCCACGAAGGGGGCGGCCATGGACGTGCCCTTCTGCAGGATGAGGTCGCAGTTGCGGGTGCGGGTGTCGCCGTCGCTGCGCGCGGACCGGACCCACTCCCCCGGCGCCACGACGTCGGGCTCGATGCGGAGGTCCGGCGTGGGGCCCCGCGACGAGAAGGACGCGACGTTGTGCTGGTGCTTGTGCCCGCGGTCGGGGGCCGGGTGCGGGAAGCTGCACAGTGCAAAGAGGCGGCGTCGCGCGGAACGGGAAGGTCAGAGATATCACTGACATGGGGTACGTAGAGAGTGGCCCTACGCACAACCCCCACGGCCCATGCAGCGCCCGGACGGCCTGGGCACAGCCGCTTGAGCGACTGAGTGGCTGAGGCAGTCACCACCGCTGCCAAGGCACAGGTCAGTACAGCAGCAGCCGGCAGCGGTACCACATGCACAGCCCCGCCAAAGGTCAATGCGGCGGTAGGCAGCAGCACCGCAACCACCGCCAGCCCAAAGCAGACACATCGCGTTGCGGTGATTTCAGTCGACGGGCGTTGGACGGATGGCCCACAGCCCATGCCCCGCTGGCACTCTCCATGCGCTGCCCCGCCCCCCGATGCACGGCCTCCAACCCCTATGCACGGCCCCCGCTGCGCATGGACTGTGGGTGCTGTGGTGCATGGGATGATGGGGTCATGGTGTTGTCCACTTTGGGGAGATCAGACAGAAACGTGGGGCGTTGAGTGGGCACGTCTCCAAAATGTGTGGGCCTGGGGTATGTCGTGTGCAGGGGCTGAGACCATATGGCGGGTCCATCGGAAATAAGGGGGGGGGGGATAATGTAACGGTGTAATTAAACCCCGAGCCCTGCATTCCGGAGGCAGACAAGCAGCTCCGGACGGCCGGCGGTGGTTCCGAGGAGCGCCCTGTCTGAGGCACCGCACTGGGCACACATGAACCCCCCACAGGCGACTTCATGGCTGTGGGTCGGACACACCTGCCATCGCCATCGGGGACCACCGTTTCTGGGGTGGGGACATGATGCGACGGCAGAGCAGCCCCCACTCCACGCGGTGGTCGCTTGCTTCTGCAGAACGGGACGGGGCCCATTGCTGCGCATGGCCTCGACAGGTGCAGCGAGAAGAGTCTGCACCGGCGGTGCACAACCACCGCAGGAACATCGTGACCTGCGTCTGAATCGCGGACTATCACCCGAAAATCGCGGGTGTGACCGCGATTCCTACTTCGTGCGCGGGCAGTTCCTACTGCCATGGCGTGCGCACAGTGCAGACTCTTCCCGCAAACCCTCGTCGGTGGCCGACGCACGCTCGCGTGCTCACGGAGTCTCATACAGCGCTATCACTCGGAGGAATCCCCAAAGAATATCGGACGCTCAAAACCGCCCACTCAGGGCGGACCCTCCACTCAGGACGACGACACACCCGCCCGTGGGACGCTCGCCCGACGTCCTTGCAAAACACACGCCACCGCCACCCCACTACCAACGCCCACAGCCGCACAGACCCCCCACCTCCCAGACCACCGGGTTCACCGATCCTGCACACCGCCCCCATCAGCCCCGGTCAACGAGAGGATTTCTGTTCTGAACGACGATGAAGACAGGCCCCCATCGAGCCACTGGTTGTGTGTGTAGCCTGAACCATTCAGCACCATTCAGCCGCTTGACAAACATTTCGTTGAGGAGGGGGGGAAGGGTAAGGGGCACGACGACCTTCCACAGGGGACAGGGGGTAGGGGGTGGAGGCAGGGGGGGCGATGAAACCAGGACCACCAACATTGAGAAAACGCCACAACATGGCGGGCGATCTGGCGCAATTTTCCGCATTTCCTCACGTTTTCACATGACAGTGCACCCTGAAAAAGCAAGCCGTGTTATGGCAGTGCAAAGGCACGCTGGGCAACACCTGACGGTCACGGGGCCGCGGCTGAAGAGGTACTTGAGGAGACCGCCCCCCTTCCGCGAAATCGAGAAGATCGGGATCTTGAGGACGTGGTCCGTGGGGGCCTCCATGACGAAGGCCTCGCCAGCGCTGTTGTCGACCACCAGGACCGCCCGAGCCCCCGCACGCAGGGCAAGGCCGGCTTTTTGGGGGAAGTAGCAGTTGCCGCGTTGCACCATCAGAATCGCCCCGCGCACGTACCCGCGGGGGAACGAGCAGCCGTCGCGAGGCATGCCCCATACCAGACGGGCCTCGATCACCTTTGGAGGGGGGCGGCGGGTGGTGGTCGCGGGTGGTGGTTGGGGCACAAACACAAACAGAAACAGCAACGGGACAGGGTTTCGGGGGGCGTTTCTGCACAGCGCCCAAGAACACATGAGCTTTCCCGTGACCACCCGTGGGGAAGCATGCGTCCACACAGCAAAAACAGCAGATTTGGATCGAAAACCGAGAGAGAATTCTGGCACATGCCAACACCAAAACAACACGTCTGGCATTTAAATACACCGCACCTGGAGGTGGTTGCTGCGTCACATAAACCCACTGGCTGTCCTGGGGTAGGAGACCCTCTGGGCACAAGATGTGGTCTTGAATGATGATGACCCTCGCAGCTGATTCCTCCGCAACCGCATTCGCCACCCACACCTTTGTGCCCTGTCTACCCACAACCCTGCACATGCATCTTGCATGGGCGGACAGCCACCAGATGGTGGAGGCGGACATGCGGACGTGGATAGTGGAGGGGGTGCGTGGAAGGCAGACAGGGCAGAGGAGTATGTACAGCAGCGATGCGTCACACATCAGATGTGTCCCACTGAGACCCACAGCAGATGTCGCGTCACGCACCTGATATCCTACTCAGTCAGCTGCAATGAATGGGCCTACTCAGTGACACATCAGACGTGGTGCGATGTCAGATGTGGGTGGTCTTTACTGAGACAAACAGCAACTGAGTCGCGGATTGGGCGCGGTTCGTGTTCGAAGGCCTAGGCCGGGCAGCTGTTGGCAGTCAGCCCGGGATGCACATTTCCCTGATCGCGTGATTGTGCGGACGCTGGTGGCAGGTGTGGAGGGGGGCATGAGGGGCAGACGGCGCAGAAGACGAGGATGACCTCTTCGGGGACGGGGCTGAAAGAGCTGCTGACCACGATCAGACTGGCATTGCCAGCGCGGAGGGTGAAATCCTGCAACTTGTAGTGCTTCCATGACTCCAGCGCGTTCTGGGTGGCTCCCACGGACAGCACGTTTTTGGCATTGGACGGGGCCTGCACCGTGAACAGGTCGCAGTGCGGCTTGTGGGGCCCGCAGGCGTCCTCGGCGTTGTTGCCGGCGGCCCAGATGCTGAGATGCTTCGGGTGCTCGTGCATGAACTGGTCCACGTCCCCCGAGTACTTGTTGTACTCCCCGAGCCGCGTGCCCCCATGGCCCCAGGAGTGCGTGGACACCCCCGCACCCACGCTGTGTGGGGCCGGGAGCACCGTTTGGTGCAGCGGACCGGGCACCTGCGGGAGAGGGGGAGGAGGTGGAGAAAATCACCGCGAACCGCGGGCTGAGCACGGATTCGGCCAAAGATGCACTCATGTGAGGGGGGGAGGGAACAGCGGCAGCGAGCAAGTGACAAGAGGCTGGGGACTACAGTGCAATGGTCTAAAGGGGGCAGGAGAGCACTGTAGCTACCGCCCGTGAACATTCTCCCACCCCCCCCTACACGCTGACACACAAGCCAGTGCCCATCAGCAAAGCTAAACACAAGGAGCATGTCCACAGCCCATGGCTGTAGGACGTCATGCCTGCCCTTCACACATGCGGCAGGCATAATGATAACACATGCAATCCAATGGGCCAGTGTGCTTTCTTGGCACAAATATGAGGAAAATAATTGGCGAAGCTGGGCCAGTCCCCCGATGCTAACAAGGATCACCCTGTGCTGCGCTCCTGCAGGGCATGCATGGGGCAGGCACACCTTCCAAAAAGTTGCCGGACCTGTACAGTACTGCGCGCAGTGCGGACGAGGGGGGATCGAAGGGGGGGGGGGAAGGCTGATGGTGTTGAGGGATCGGATGCTTTGGGTAAGGAGCCACCAGGCTGCAAAAGCAACAACGACAACAACAACAACCTGCATTTTACAGCCCTCACTGACGAGCCCCAAATCATAGAAAGCCACACGGCTCTTCGGTGCAATGCCATCGTACGCCTTCATGTTATGGTCTTGCCCAGCCCAGCACACTGCCAATGACGTGCGTGCCGTGGCCCATGACACGGTCCTTCTTTGACCGATCGTTCATCACGCTTTCCTAAGCAGAGACGAGCGCGTCCTGTGTGCACAGCAGTCAATGCGCTTGCAGTGTGTGCAGAGCCCAACCCCAAAACACAGATTGTTGTGGCACCACGAGGGCGTGACAATGACCTGGAAGTCGCGAGTGTACACGCTGGGTAACTGATTGCCACCCGGAGTCTCGTACGCCAATTCCACTTGCGAGATAACACTAAAATCCCTAATCACCACACAACAGTTGCACACCCGTCTCGTCCTTTGAGGTGTGTGTGTAGTATGGGTGGCCAGGGAACCTTTGTGGGCACCATGTTCCTACCTTGTTCCTCCTTCCTACCTTCCTACATCGGGCGGGACAATCAAGCGCACCATTGAGCGACATGTACCCACCCGTATTGTGCTCGTTTTGTCCCGGAGTAGTTGAAAAATGGTACACATATGCGCCCAAACCCACGCAGTTTGTACGAGCTACTCGTGCACTATGTATGAGCTTCTCATGCACATGTATAGTTTCCCCACCGATTTGTTGTACAGGTTTGTACAATTTGTTGTACCGAACTGCACTGACACAATTTTTGGTACATATTTGTTCACTTTGGTATTTTGTAGTGCCCCAACACGCTTTTTGTTAAAGATTCGAATAACTTTGAAGACTGAAACGCACTAATGCATGGTTTGGTGTTTCGGTGTTGGTTTGGTGCACACAAATAGAGGAAAAAAAACTGTGCAAATATATACGGAATGGCCCTCAACAAATACAACCCCATACACACGCAATCCTTTAGTCGCGTGTGTCGAAATGAAACCATTGCATTGCAAGTCGCCACAAACCTTCCCTGTACACCGCGGCCATCGTGTGCCCTTGGCGTGGGGGAAACCGTGACGGCAAAATCTCCAACGGGGAACCGCAAAACAAAAACCTGCAAAGTGACATGGCTCGATATCCGCATGTTTCGCAAACTCAGTGAGCTCTAGAGGCTTATTAAGGAACGCCCTTTCCGGCTCACGTGTTGCCGACGGTAGTTGGATGACGGCAAGGCTAATTTGGTGAATGAACAACTCACGAACGGACGTGCGTATAGTAAGCGTAAATTAACGAAGGAGGACGTGTTTAACAACAAACCGGGGTGGATTCCTGAACTAAGTAATATTAGTTCAACACGGGCTCAAATTTGAATTCGTTTATCGGAAAGCGAACCCGACATCGTTTGCGGCACAACTTGAAAAACGAAGCAAATTGCATGCAAGGCACCAACCCAAAGAATA
This sequence comes from Eutreptiella sp. 'Long Island Sound 2002', assembly GCA_964036045.1. Lineage (NCBI taxonomy): Eukaryota > Euglenozoa > Euglenophyceae > Eutreptiales > Eutreptiaceae > Eutreptiella > Eutreptiella sp. 'Long Island Sound 2002'. The sequence goes on along the minus strand of OZ038399.1, from coordinate 8,886,563 downwards.
CGACGAACGATGGTCTCAAAAATTAATATGTTCACAGATTTGAAAAGAAGGTGTACAAAACTAACGGAGGTACGTTTCACCAACCTCACAAAAGGTGAATTAACGAAACTAACGACCGTGGGTTTCACAAAACGGATTAAATTACACGAACGGAGGTGTGTCAAAACGAATGGAGATGAATTCAATGAACAAACAAAGGTGGATGCACGAAACGAGCGGACATGTGTTCAACAAAACGAGCCGAGGGTCAAGCAAAGGGCAGCCGCATTGTGGACATTGCCGTACACAGGATAAATGCTGATGACCTTCCGAAACAGGGACAGCACGATGCGCAGATATTCAGGGTACAATGCTCTGCCTAGAGTGGCACAAAGGGTGTGAATTTTACTGGGGTGTGGCTGTTTGGATGGCAATCAAGCGAATGGCGACTCCGACGGGGAGCGTCTCGGTGACGGCGAGGGTGGGTGGGCGAGCGAGAAAAATGAACGGAGGTGAATCTATTGAAAGAACCTAATAGAACGACCTCGACATATACGTGCGTTGTGAAGCGTGCTTAAATGCATGCCGTGGAAACAATGAGATTTGCGGCACAACTTGAAAGACAAAGCAAACATGCATGCAAGGCACAAACCCAAAGAATACAGAGAACGATGGTCTAAAAAGGATGTTCATTTGTAATTTTGAGAAGAATAACCCATGAAATCATTGCAAATCACACTAGAATACACGCACACAAGTACACAAGCTCAAAAGCAATAAATGAAAGCGTTGTGACAAGAATTCATGCAAATACCTGCTGAAGTGTGGAAAGATAGCAAATTTCGGTATATTATTCAGACTACCGTCTAAATGGTATAAATTCTGAAAAAATCAGGCAAATTCTGCCGTGCAGCAAGTTGTAAGTTGCAGTTCGTACCCCTATCGACAACGTGGCAATGCCGAAACCCGGTATCTCCCGCGCGAGTTCCGACCCCAGACCAGACAGCAGTGTCCATCGCCTGATTCGGCTTTCCCAGCCACGGCGTCGTACGGGATTCGAACCCGCGTACCCGTGTTAACACAACATAAGAGGGGGAGGGGGGATATGTTTCACCACTTGTGTTGGGGCTCTGTCCACCCCATGGCAACACAAGAAGACGGAGATTTCGTGTTGTGTTGTGTTGTGTTGTGTCGTGTCGTGTTGTGTTGTGTTGTGCCGTTGAGTTGTGTTGATGCCCAAAGCTGCGACATGAGACGCTCACCTACTTGTGCTGTGGGATCCACCGGTGTCATGTTCCCAAATGGTAGCATACAAACAACACAAGACGAACAAACCATACCATAACACAAAACGAAAAAAAACATTTTTTATGTGCACTCTGGCTTGACGAAAGACGCTCACACATTCGTGTTCCACAGTCTATGGGCTAACGCCGTTTTGTTGCTTTGTCCTGCCCGCTGACGAGTCTTGCCAGTACTTTCGCACCCCAAGTGACATTGTGTACCTCTCGTTTGACCACCCAAGGGTCATACTAACTCGCTCCTCATGCCTCCCAAGAGCCGTTCCGATGCCTCTCAACGTCCCGAAGCTACGGACAAAACATATTGCTCCATGTGCGACAACTATGGCCATTACATGTTCCAATGCCCTCAACGCATCAAGAAGTGTGGTGACATTGCTTCCGATGGGAGCTACATTCGACAAGTTACATGTTTCAATTGCCTCGAAAAGCACCTCCTCAAAAATTGTCCCTACCAATGGATGTGGTGGCGCATTTGCGTTAACAAACGCAAGTTCTTTGAGTGCAAGGAGAATGGGACTACGTTCGAAGGTATCCGCCCTGAGTCCATGGGACCACCGGTCGCTACTACGCCCAAGGCTTCCGCCGCTAGCGTCTATTCACTTGATGTGGTTGGTGTTTCTCCATGGAATGACGAGCGCATGAAGCTATTTGCCGACGAGCTATCACTTGAGGTGTCCCATGTGTCTTTCGATGAGCACACTCTCACCATCGCCGGTGTGCCCGACGCCACGACTAGTGATCTCATTTCGCGCATTCGAAATTCTAAAGACCCCGATGGTGAGTGTTGGACATCCGTTACTCGCCGCGTTGGAAATTCGTCTTCTTCCAAGCAATCTACTAATGCGCCCATGAATGGCACATCCCAAACGCCTATCGCACAATCGGCTTTCGAAGTATACACCGATAATAAATTGCGTGCACTTGAAGAGACTCAATCCGCCATGAAAACAGAAATTTCTGAGGTCCGATCTTCCGTTCACGCTCTTGATGCCAAGGTCTCTTCCGGCCATGAATCCATGAACAATAAATTGGACGGCCTTTTCAATGGCTTGCTCGAGTCCGGCTTGATAAAAAGGCCAACTCCGCCTTCCGGTGAACCCGCTCCCGAGCCTGCGCCCGCTTCTAATTCGTCTTCATCTAGCGCCGCAATTGGCCCCGCCTCTACATCCGCGCCGCCTACGCCACAAATGGGCCCGGAACGCATGACGGTGGACAATGGTGAAACACCCATTGGAGTCAATTACAATGCCAATGAACACGTATGGGGTGCATGGGGTGCCGGCGGTAGCGCTATGCTCCAACAAGTGTCTATTGTGTCCTACGGGGAACAAGACAGCACGCCGGGATACATGGTGCAACTCCTCAATGCTGGTAAACCCACCGGTGCGCCGTTCTTCATCGAGTCTCCTCACCTCTCCCGAGACCGCGAGTCGCTTGTCCCTTCCTTTGATCGTTGCCGCGGCGCCAAGCGCCACATGACCCGCAACACATCCAAGACACGTTAATCAATTTGTCGCTTCGAGCTTTCTATTTTTTTCCACGTTTGGTTGACTCACACGTGCCTTCGCTTTTTACACGCTCTTTACACGTTAATTATGGATGAATCTATGCGGATGTCTCGCACGCGTACACGCTGCACTCGACCCCCACGCCGTTATTCCCCACCGGTGTTTCAACGTCCAATTTCCGTCGTCCCCAAGGAAAATCCACAATCATCGCCAACTGCGTCTGCCCGGCGACGGCGAAGCTCTATTTGCTTAGCCGTTAAACGCCGTCACTCACGTTGGTCCCATCCCCCACCCACAACCGCGTCCTCTACACCACACTCACGCGCGCACCGTGCATGCAAGCGCATTCGCCGCTTTGGTAGTGTCTCCTCTCGACCGGAACCAATTGAAAAATCGGTTTTGCAACTGCTCCCCATTCATGGCCTTCCGTGGCTCGAGCAAGTCGCCACCGTGGCCAATGCCCTTCAAGCCCATACCACCCACACCCCCGTCCATAACACCGCCTCGGTCATTTCCGACTTCCAGGATACGGTTATTGAATTTGGTGAATCCATGTCATCTATGGCTATCCGCCAGTTTGCATGCGATGCACTCTGCAATATGAATGTCCGTTTTCCTTCCCAACCCGAGTTCACCTCAAATGCCGTAACGCAATGCATGCATCTAATTAATGATTCCATAGTTTGCCGCCGCTTTTGGTATCGCTTTCATCGCTCCTATAACAATCTTCATTGGAGTATGATATCTGACCACGAATGTTCCCAATTTTGTTTGCATGTGCTTGACTACACACAATCCGTTTCTTCAGAACCTGCCTTTTTACCCTGCTCCCAATTCTGGTCTCCGCTCGAAACATGGTGGGATACCTTATTTAATGTATTCAACATCGATGGGACGATAGGTACCACCTCCTTCTCTCGTGGCTCACAACACACAGCGTTCACCGGGCCCATGGCCCCGTTTGAGCACCATTTCGGCGCGCTCCCTTCGCCACATGATGTGGCCTGCAGATCGCGTCGCATACTCCTGTTACCGCAGCCGGGTGACTCCCCTGGCTTGCTAACCGATACTTTACGCGCCAACCCCGACTTGGAACTGGCAGTGTTCGGTATCCCCCATTCCCACAAGGTTTGGATTGAGTATGCGAGAAAATTGTGCAAGAACGGTAATGCGTGGTGTGCCTTCGAAGAAAAATACTCCGTTTCGTGCCCCCTGTTCCATCCTTTCTATACCAAACACCAACGTAAAAAATTCGTGAATTCCCCCGTCTCCTGGTTTGTCACAACCCCAACCCTACTTGAGGATTGCTGTGCATCAGCAAATGGCGCGCCCCTCTTCAATATTTATACATACATTGCTGCTATGAGCGCTAGAGCCAAAAACGGCCGTGGCTTTTGGAACATGCCGCCTGCACGCTTCACCGCTTCCATGGGCAAGGGCCCTATGCGCGTCATCTTTCGGGCGTCTATGGAACGCAACACTGAATTTCGTGACAATCTGTATTCCAGCAACACTTTCAAACCACACTCTGAAACCCAGAAGCTCGCTTTGTCCACGCACCTTGAAGAAATGAGAACACTTCTGCATTTTGCTCCGCAAACCTGGATCCGGAAACTGTTCGGTCTCTCAAAAGCTCTCTCTCTCCCATACCTGAAACCTGGTCTCCACTCTGTTTATGTTGTCTTCTCTCTGTTGGACTCCAGAGTGTATGTAGGCCGCACGGACCGACCCCTTGTCGTGCGTTTCCTGGAACACATCGCGGGGGCTATGCGCGCACTCTTTCACATTCACCGCGGGGAACACGAGTTTCTTGAAGGCCTTGATTTTTATAGTGCTATGGCGCGAAAAGGCTTGCACCATTTTCTAATTTTGCCCCTGGAAGTGTGCCACCAGTCTCAGCATGCGTCAGTGGAAAAGAAATGGATTCGGTACTTCGGTGCCAATGTATACAATCAGCGCGATACCGCCCACTACTGCCACCTCAAATGGAAACTGCTGAAACGCATCCAGGCATCCACAGAAATCTGCAGCCGCCAGCGTGTCAAAACGATTGTCGGCTACATCCAGAAGAACCGCCGCATCGCCCTCTCTCTACCCACCCTGTTGGATACTCTAACTGTATCCAAATCCATTATACCACGTCAGGAGTGGAACGATTTATTCCGCAAGGTGTCTGCCCGTGTTCATCAACGCGTCGGTATCCACCTGCCCCAGCGTCTTCCCTTCCCATATCCTGCCTCCAACGACCCTGCCCCCCAGGATATCAAAAGCTGCATTCAAGACACCATCTCCCAATCCCCCCTCCCCCTGCCACTCCGTTCCTACCTGCGGTCCGCTGTCCAGCTCACCTCGAAGAGTGGCTGCACTGTTCGTGACCATCTGTGTACGCGGAAAATTCAGAAATCCTGGGACTACATCTGCCGCCGGTCTTCCCACTGTGCGTGCTCCCATGTCTCCGGTGTTCACACGATACAGAACTGTGTATGCACGCGTGACCCCTCTGAATGGCAAACCCTCTTTGGGCCTGAATACTGCTTGCTTACTCAACACATGGGCAACAGAACGATCACCACGTGGGAATCTATGGAAGGGGACGTGGTCCGATGCGCGAAGCGCATTGCCACAGTGTCGCGCCTGCCTGATAACCTAGTCGGCACCTACTGTGCTGCGATGGTCCACAAGGCCAAGTCGCTTCACACGGACACGGCCCACAGCCTACCCTGGTATCTGCGGCCGGAGCGTATCAAGGAATTTAAACGCAAATGGGGTGATCGCTACGTTTTCCTTGTTGTTGATAAAAACCCCGGGCGCACCTGGGTTATGTGTAAGCGTTTATTTTTCAGCTACATCCGGATCCTGTACTCCGACCCCGAACAGTTTGAAGTTTTGGGCGATTTTCCGACTGTGGTTGATGCTAAAGTTTTTGCTCTGCAAAAGCTCATGGACGCTGCACGTCAGTTTGGATTGACCAAGTACTTCCGCTGCTCTGCCCGCACCTCTCCCCCAGTGTCCTTCCCCTTCTTGAAGCATAAAAGTGACGAGTTCACTGATACCCTGAAATGGCGTCTGTTGTTTTCCCACTTTAGCCATCCCATGAAACAGCATGGCCGCCTCATAAGTCGCTGTCTCACACTACTCATCAGTGCAGCGACCCAGATGCTGGATACATGGGCAATTCTGGATGTGCGCGACGTGCGTGCGTATGTCGAGAAGCTCAACTCAGCGATGGCTCGCCTGTACCCCTCAGGACCCCCCCCCCGCAAAAGACTGCGTCTGTTCGAGTTGGACGTCCGGGAGATGTTCCCTCGCCTCCCTAGGGATGGCGTTATTGAAGCAATATCCCAGATTGCCGATGCCCTTGCGGACGCGATCCGTGCGGCCCCACCGTCCCCGAAACCTCACATACCCAGCAACCTCCGAGTGGGCTCTAACGGCCTCCTCTTCAGCATCCATCGTCGTAACCGCAAGCTGGACCGCTTGGGTCGTGGCTACACTAGTGACTTTCACATACTCAGCATGTCAGATGTTTTAGCTTATATGAATTTTGATGTATATCACAATGATATTTTTGTCATTGGTAGCAGGGTGGCCAAACAAAAACGCGGCGTTGCGATAGGCGGTCTATGCTCGGCGCAAGCTGCGCAACTTTTTTGCATGATGCGTGAATTGTCGTTTAACACTTCCTCTGGCTCTCCGGCTCACAAGCTGTCACGACGCCTGCCCAAACATGCCCTTCCCATCCCCCCTTACAGGTACATGGACAACATTGTAGGCGCCATATGTGGGAATATTGGCCTGACTAGACTCCAGCGTATGTTCGAAAAACTGTATGGGCTGGAATTGCAACAGGAATCCGAGGGTCTGGTGATTCCCAGCCTGGAAGCGGTTCTGTGCGTGCTACCAGACACCGCAGAGGTATCAATGCGCCTGAAAACTAAGGTAGATTGGAGCGTGCCCCCCCACAAACGATTCTCCCGATTCCCGGACCCCGAGGCTGTCCAAGCAAAACGCTCCACCAAGAGCATTGCAGTCACCCTGGGGCTCAAATCCGCTGGGTATTCCACGCGCTGGTCCGATGTACAACACAATGCCCTTGCATGCGTGCACGAATTACACATGAAGCGGTACCCCACCTCATGGTGGAAACCTGGTCTTTATTCGGGACTCACCCGGTCTAATTTGTGTGACCGTGATCTGGTTCTGGGTCTGCTTTACCCGCCTGCTCCCTCCCTGCCCCCCGTATGTAATCCTGTGCTCCACAGCCTGGGGTTGCCTGGTACGGATGCCACAACTGCACTCTGCAGTGCCAATATACTTGGCCTTTGATGACTTGGTGATTCCAGGGGGCTCCGGCCCCCTGTTTTATGTGCACTCTGGCTTGACGAAAGACGCTCACACATTCGTGTTCCACAGTCTATGGGCTAACGCCGTTTTGTTGCTTTGTCCTGCCCGCTGACGAGTCTTGCCAGTACTTTCGCACCCCAAGTGACATTGTATAACAAAACAAGGAATAACACAACACAACACAACACAACACAACACGGCACGATTGGACGTGTGGACGAAGGGGGGAGGGGTATTTTTCGCCTCTGTGTTGTGTTAACACAACATAGGAGGGGGAGGGGAGGTATTTTTCACCTCCATGTTAACCAGCTATGTTAACACGCCACTTGCCCCTCGTTCGCTTTTATGTCTCCTATTTCGAAACAACTTCTCCATTGTTCCAGTGTTCGTTAAGAAGTGCAAAGCTATATCTTCATCTTCACGTGCGAGTCATTGTGTGCCAGCAAAAGGCGTGCCTTTGCTCTGTAAGGGCATGTGGCGTTGTGTGGCGCTTCTTGGCCGGAAGAATCTACTCCACACCGTCAAACATGTCCCTCATCTTGCCAAGGCGAAACACATTCAAGCGACGTTGCAGGAAAGTATGTGCCACACGTCTTGTGATGCACAAAGGCCAACCATTTGTGTTGGCATCGTGTGAGCGGACAAAAGGCTACATTTGTTGTGCAAGCTTGTTTTGGAGGCTGCAGTGCACAATATGTGGAGTGTGTAGTGAGTAAGTGATGTGCAAGGGCAAGGTGTGTTGTTGATGTGCATTAAGCATCGTGTGCATCGGCCAACAGGATTTCTTGACAGCCCTCATTTGTTCACCGTGGAGTGGTTTAAAGCCGGTTTTTCGGAATCTCGCGTGTGACCCAAAGGACTTGTCACAAGGTGTCTAAGGAAGGTGCTTTCGGTTGCATGTCATCGTTTTGGCTTCCATAATAGCGTGTGTCGGGCAGCCTGGGCCGGGGTGCGAACGTTTTGGAGAACAAGGGAGAGGCTATATTGCTCGGAAAAGACTCTATTCGAGGAGAAATGGATTACAAGGTCACTTTTGTCCCGCAACAGCACGCGTAACAGCTGAATACACCATGTAGGGTGGGGTGTAGCACGAGACCACTAAGTGCTCCCACAAACCGAAATCACTTCCACGGAAAATGGCGGGGTTATGGCCTTTTTTTTTCTCAACACCATGGCGCTTTTTCATGTGTAACATCCCGTGGGTGTACCGGTGTACCGGTGAACATATCGCTCACACAAACATTCATGTGCAGTAGGGTGAAGGGGGGGGGGTCGGAATCTACGCGTGCCGCCCCGTTTTGTGCCGTGCCGTACTGTGCCGCCTATGGGGGGGGGGGGGGGCAAAGAGGCCTTGTGCCGTCACGCGACTATGTGTGGTGCCTTGTGTGCAGTAGGGTGAGGGGGGGGGGGGTTCGGAATCTCCGCGTGCCGCCCCGTTTTGTGCCGTGCCGCCATGGGGGGGGGGGGGGGGCAAAGAGGCCTTGTGCCACGGAACGCCTACTGCACCATGCACCATCTTCTATGAACGAAACATTTCATGATTCCACCTTTTCCCTAGGCACAACGCGTGCAAGGGAACGCTAAATGCACATGCACATCAACAAAAAATGCGATCCGCAGGTTGATACGATGCCGTGTTTGGAGATGTTCACATGGGATACGTTCACACAAGATGACGGATGTTGAGACAGGATAGGAACATGTTCAGAGAGGATAGGAACACCTGTTGCGAATACGTTGAGATAGGATCGGAAGATGCTTTGTGCCTCTCCTTCCCCTTCACTTCGTCCAAGGTCGGGTTCCCTACTCAAACGAGGCGATCGGACCATGCTCAGAGAGGATCGGACCATGTTGAGGTGGACGTTCGTGTGTGAACATACACATCTACATAGGAGTGTGTGATCTAATACTCCCCCCCTCCGACAGTAGACCCGGGTCTCTTAATTTTTTGACCCGGAGCCAAAGCCCTGGGTCTCTTAAGGTGTTCTTTTTCAAGTGGGTCTCTTATATTGTCATTCTAGAGCCTGTTGTGACCTGTTTCTGGACCCACCGAAACAAGCCGCATGCAACAGGCCCAGTTTTGTCTATTTTCATTTTTTAACTTAAAAAACGCGTTTTGTGGCTGATGATTTGGTGACATCATGACATCATTGCATTACCTTGTGTATGGATGATTGATACATAGCATTTTGTGGTAAAACTCGCGGAAAAATTTCAGTGGGCAGCCACACACGTGCGTACCCGTCTTGGCCGCCTCTTGGGGCGCCATGCTTTTCGAGGATTGTTTGAAAAAGCACCGACGTGTTGGGGCCATTGTGGCATCCCCTTACTGCCGGTACACGCGCGCCGGGTTGTGGGCGCAAAGCTCTCCGTTTCAACAATATACGCACCCATATTTGGGGCGTGCATACCCAAAGCACATGTGGATTGCCATGTGGGTTTTTGCGCAAGGCCGGCATGCTATTGTGCAACAATCGTGTTGACGTCGATTTCAGTGCAAAGTTTAGAGGTGTGTCGCCAATGAGCCCATTGCATTCCACATGACGGGGGTGCACAACTATCCACATGGTCGGGTGCAAAGGCCAAAGGGAAATGGGTTCTAACCCGGTCGGACGCCAACCCCTTGGACCAATGTTCATTTGTGAGCGGTTTGCGGCGCCATGAACAATCACTCGTATCACCCTATTTCAGTTTTGTACACCAACCCCATTCCTGGACTCGACCTCGACATGATCAATTTCTATGACTTCAAGATACATTATGGTGGTGCGCAATGTACGGTATTTTGGGATGCCGAGGTGAATGACGAACGACGACAGGTCCTCTACTTGTGGAACGTTGACTGCGAAGTTTCGAATATGTTTCCAACTTGCTCGGGTGCTTCTTTTTGCATGTCCGTTGTGTGTGCACCTATGATGCCTTCGTGAGAGGCCTCCTCTTGCCCGAGCATACCGTTGCTTCACATTTAGAACGCTAGGCAATGCTTATCACGAATGCACGAGTGTGCTAAGATCACGTGCGAAAACAACGAGTGCTTGGCTTAGTGGGTTTACTTCTACTTTTTCTGGTGTTCTTGGCGAAACAAAGCGTCATGCAATTGGGGACCATAGCGACCATATCAAATTCACAACTTAATGCACACCATGTTCGACGTCCCAGGCAAGGATTAAGCTACCGGACAATCAATGATTATTCTATTTGCCGTGTGTGTGCTAGATTAGGTGTTGGAGACGTGTCATGGGTGTGATGTCTTCTCACAGCACTACCAGCGGATCTTGGATGCTTACAGCCCTCAATTGCAATACCATATCACCGATCTAGTTCGCTTGAGACGTAGTCCAAAGCTTCAATTCAAATTTGACAAAGGTGCATGTTGTCGCCATCCACACGGTTCTCCGTCCCGTAAGACCGGAGAAGCTTGTCGATTGTGAACGCGTGCTATGGCGCATTGCTCTTTTTCTCGGTTGCTACTCAAACACCATCTAGGGCAATGCAATTCGTAGCATGGTGAAGGGAATTGGGGCGGCAGCTAGAGACCCTGGACGGACGAGGAGGGGCAACCCCCGTTTCCCTCCCTCTCGCACCGCAATGTCCCCTGCGATGGCCACCATCACTACCACCAAAGTCACAGCCCATGTGCTCCTGCCTTGGGAATCCCGCTCCACGACTTGAGAGAAATTTGTTCCAAGAAAATCGAGAATGGAGAGGGGGGGGGGGGGGGCTGCGCTGGCGCAGGGGGAGGGGGTGATGAATGCCTCAATGTTGAATGCCGAAGTATTTCAAGATCTTCGGCAGCTTGGCTCGGAGCTTCTGGAACCGGTTCACTCGCAGCCACATAAGTGACATCAATTGCTTGTCGGGCTTCATGTTGCGTACGAGACTGTGCAGGAGGGATAACAATCAGGAGCTCTCCAGCTGGACCAGGTGGTGGGAGAAGGAGGCTGTGCAAACGGAAGTCGCGTCGACGCTGCCACCGCTGCCACTTCCGCGGCCGCAACTGCAGCAGTTGTCACAACTGCATTCACAGCTGCACGGCGCCCAAAGCGCATGATGTGAGCTGCGCGAACACGAAACACGAGGGAGCGTGGGGTGCTGCGCTTTGTGGATGGCCAACCCAAACGTGGTCTGCGGCATCACGGGCCGGAGGTAACTTTTCCGAGGGCATTCCATCCAGAACCGACTCGTTGAAGGGTTGCCATCGGGGGTGGGGGGTGGGGGGGCATGCCAGTAAGGGTTGTCCTGAGGGATGGGCAGGGAAGCAACGCGCGTGATGAACTGCGTGCGGGTCGCATTCGGCTGCTGCCAAACGGTTGCATCTTGATCTCAGGCAGAGCGAAAGATCGGCGTATTTGGGACGCATTGCGTCGCATTCACGACCAGAAGAAGAAGAAGGAGGGAAATGCAGGAGGAACAGAAAACGCGTCGTCCTGATTCCTGTGCTTCTGCACCGGGGATCGCCTGAGATTGCCCCATTCCGAGTTTCCGAGTTGGCGCCGGTGCACTGCTGCATTTCGCGGCGATGGCTGCAGCCCCAGTCCCCATCCCCTCGGGCCTGTTCTGTGGAGTGGCGCGTGTTGTGAGAGGGCTGTGCTGTGGAGTGGGCAGCGGTCTGTCGCTCATTGCAATGCCACACACAACAGAAGGGCCCATCACACGCTCCACCAGCATCAGCAGTGCAACTGGTCTGGAGGACGCCACCGCCCGTGTGGATGCGGTGGGGCGTTTGGCAGAGATGTGGACATGTGAGCTGCTCGCCCCGAACCAGCAAATGCACATGACGGAGGATTGCCTGAGCCTTGTTTTCATGGCTGGCCCCGGCTCAGAGTGGGTCAGCATGACACAAGCACAGTCACCAAACGCTGCTGGCAACCCTGACTGTGCCCCCAATCCAGTCTAGATCTTGGGATCGCGCTGGTGGGACGTGTGCTTGCATTCGTTGCGCTGCACTGTGTGCACTACGAAATGTGCACACTCCGGGTGCCTTGCTGCGCGCTAAGTATACTGCATACCCGTCACGCTCCGTCTCCATGTGGATATTGCCTGTCCACATCACTAGTCCCATCCTTGAACGAATCTGCATTCTTATCCATGGCTGGTTCTTGAACAACCCATCCATGCCTGTGTCAGTCATCGGAGTGTAAAGGATCACGTTGTGAGAGAATTGTCACCGTCGCACTCGGATGCTGTGTTCAAAACTCAACCAATTTTGAGGGGTGCAATTCTACTTTGGAGTGTCTTCTGAACAATGAAGGCACGTCAGAGATGCGTAGCAAGTGAGAGCCATGCACTAACCAAGCATTAACCCGAACAAGCCGCTTTGAAGTGACTCACGCTGCTCCATGCACTCGCCCACAGCCCTCACCCGAGCTGGGGCCAGTCACTCAACTGTGGAGAACTCTGGATCCGCAGATAGAAACGCGCCAACAGAGGGGCAGGAAGAGAGTAACGGGTTCGCAGCTTCTCTGCACAGTGCATTCATTTGGTCTCCTACTTTCTTGGCCAATTTCAGGTCGTTTGTGCTATTTTGGAGGGTCAGGCATGCGTGCAAGGCTCGTAAATGGTATTGCAGGTGGGCCAACACACAATGGAGGGGGGTGCGGGAAGAGAGAATGTCCGGGGCGAAAATCTCCTCAAAGAGGTTGTCAGATCATGGGCACGTGACTGCACAAAAAAAATCCATTTGGGGGGTACCTCAAGAAGTGAGATTGGTCGTGTAATCGTTTTGTAAAATCGTTAGGGTGGGGCCCAAAAAGGTCGCCCAGAGAATTTTTTTCGATTGGGATCCACAAGAACCCCACTGGCTGGGTGCTTCTTTTGTGGGGGGAGGGGTTTCGACTCCGCCGTTTTGACCTTAAAGTCATGAATTCTTTGGAATCACCTTGCAGAGGAACAGCTTCAAGTGGTTAACAGGTTGATTTTAGTTTCTATATGATGGGTCCCACGAAATAAAATGAGGAAAAAATCGAGCTGTGCAGCCAGCAATCGATGTGCAATGGTGGTACACGAACCAGCGCAATCCAGATTTTGGCCGCCACGAGCTGCATACCCCATAACCTTGGCCTCTGGCCGTGTGACACGATCCTACCGGGACGCAACAAGTAGACCCGGCCGAATATCAGGCATCTGCCGTGCGGACAGCTGCACACCCCAGCGATTTCAATGTCAGATTACTTTGGAACATAAAGTTTTCAGCGTGTGTTGTGGTGCCACCGCCACCGTGCCACCCCATGACACCGTGCCACACTCTGCCACAGCGTCGATGCAGCATGGATTGGTGCATTCGGTTGCGGTGCCACCATACGTTACGGTGCCAGTGGGGTACAGTGTCACAATGCTCTGGCGCGATGCCATGAAGCCCAATGTGCAGATCATAGTGCAGCACACGGAAAGTGGCGGCATTACTGTTTCCAAGGCTTCTTTGGTCAAACCTGTTTTAGAGTTGCTTACACATGCTAATGCACATGGGCCCATTCTCTGGGTCTGATTGCATGCCGTGAGCAGAGGTGGAAGTGGATCCTTTCGCCCTCCATTCAAGGGGAAGCGGGGGGAGGGGGTTCAGTGAGTGACAAATGTGGTCGGCAAGCTGCAGGGTACAAAGTGCGCCGCAACACCACCGTGACTAGTGCTTTTGTGTGGCATGGACACCACCGCCCCGACTATTTCTTCGCCCCCCCCCCCCCCCCCCCGAAGGCGTGCCCCCGTTGTACCTCGCGGCACAATCTGGAGACACCGCGCAACTGCTGCAACTGCTGGACGCCACCCCTCCCCCAAGTCTCTTCAGCCCGGGCCCCAACGGGAGCCTCCCGCTGCATGCGGCGGCCTGGGGCTCAAGCTCCTGCGGCAGTGGAACCGGCGGGTGCTGCTGGTCCTCACCCCCGCCGACCCGGCAAACCCGAACTGCTGCCCGGTCCGCATCGCGGACACGGCGGCGTTCCCGGAGGAGCACGAGGTGCTCTACCCCCTCGGGCAACAGTTTGAGGTCATGGCCTGCGGTGAGCGGACACTTGCGGAGTTGGGACATTGGCTGGCCGCCCCCGCGCCCCCCGCTAGGACCACCGCCGACACAGTGTACGTCATCGAGATGCGGGCGGTGGACGTCTTCTCGGAGATGGCCGAGGACCTCTACGCCGACGGCGGCGATGCGGCAGCGGCGGCTGCGGTCATGCAGCGGCGGTTGGAGGCGGACCTGCGGACCTACGGGCCCGACCACCCCGTCGTGGCCGAGGGCTACTACCACCTCGCGAAGCAGCAACACTGCGTGGCGCAGTACGACAGCGCCATGGACAAGCACCGGCAGGCGTGTACAGCTCGAAGGGCTGCTACGACACCGCGTTGGAGCTGGAGCGCAAGGCCCTGCGCATCAAAGCGGCCACCCTCGGCGACCACCACGCCAAAGTCGGCGAGTCGTACAACGGCCTGGCGCTGATCCACCACTTGAAGGGGGAGTACAACGCCGCCCTGGCCCTGGCGCAGACGGCCTTGCGCATCCGCGTCGCTGCGCTCGGGGAGCACCATCCGAAGGTCGGCAAGACGTACAACAGCGTGGCCGTCGTGCACAACTCCCGGAGGGAGTACGGCGCGGCGCTGGCGATGCACGAGAAGGTCTGGCGGATCCGGGTGGCGACGCTCGGCGAGGGCCACCCGGAGGTCGGGGCGTCGTACTACAACATGGCGAACGTGTGCTACTCGAAGGGGGCGTACGACGCGGCGCTGCGCCTGTTCCGGAAGGCGCTGCACATCCGGGTCGCCGCCCTCGGGGCCGAGCACCCGACCGTCGGCACGTCTTACAGTAACATGGCGAACGTGCACAACGCGATGGGCGGGTACGACGCGGCGTTGGACATGCTGCGGAGGGCGCTGCGCATCACCGTCGCCGCCGTCGGGGACGGGCACCCGAACGTTGGCAAATTGCACAACAACATGGCGAGCGCCTACCACTCCAAGCGCGAGAACGACGCCGCCCTGGACATGCACCGTGAGGCCTTGCGCGTCCATGTCGCCGCGGTTGGGGGGGACCACCCGGACATCGGCACGTCCTATTACAATATGGCCAATGTGTATGAGTCGAAGGGGGAGTACGATGCTGCTGTGGACGGGCACCAAGCGGCCTTGCGCATCAGAGTTGCCGCCCTCGGGGAGGACCACCCGAAGGTGGGCGATTCGTATAACGCCCTCGCCTGCGTGCACAACGCCCTGGGCCAGTACGACGCTGCCTTGGAGTTGTTTCGAAAGGCATTGCGCGTCACCGCCAGTGCCTTCGGGGATGACCATCCGACGGTCCGGGATCTGTACCAGCACATGTCGAACGCATACCATTCAAAGGGGGAGCATGAAACTGCGCAGGAGATGGCCCGCAAGGCGCGGGATCATGCCGAGGGAAGGAGGTAAGGCCTTCGTCGCCGGGAGCGTCTGGATCAAGGCTGCGACCAAAATATCGTATTTTTTGTGGAGTTTGGAGGAACTGCCGTTGTCCACGCTATTTGCCGAATTTGGTGGTGTGCCTACAGTCTAGTGCACATGCCCGACTGTGCTGCCCAATGAGGCCCAGTCCCTCGTTGTGGGTGTGGGTGTGCATGAAGCGAGGCTTCTTCGGGGCAGCGCGTTGTTCAGAAAACGTGTGCAGATTGGCCACTTCCGTCCATCGGCCAAACCAAAGCGAACCAAATCCCCGGCGCCTCGACAGGCCAAAAGGGCCTTGCCTGCACTGGGCAGTCCACATGACCCCGGGAATGAGGATGTGGAGGGGCTGCACACCACACTGAGTCGCCCAAGACGCAGACCCAACTGAACTGTTGTGCGCGATGCCAGCGAACCCTCGGGCAACCACCGGGAAACGGGACGAGGGGCCCCCAGGCCTGGACGGCCCCGTTGGCAGCGCACAATCTTGGATCTCATTGTGCGGGCAGACAGAGGGGCTGTGAATCAGCCAGGCCAAACACTGATGCAGTGCGGACAGCGCTGCGGAGACGCAGTGCGTGTTAGCGACCGCTATTGTGGTGTTCAAAAAACGTGGGTCGCCCCGAGACCGGCTAGTCGGACTGCACCTTCCCCCCCTCCCCTGACCCTGTTTCGCCGCATCAGATGGATTGGCAAGTGCCCTCCGAATTCTATGGTCTGCGATCGACAGAATGTGAAGCCTGCCAGTGCTGGCAGGGGAGTGGACGCCAGGGGAGCGATGTGCATCAATTGGTCGCAATAGGACAAGCATCTCACAAACACCCAGAAAAGTGGACTGGTCCCCTTTCCCTCCTGCCTGCCCCCCGTGCGGTACCACACGGCGCTGCACGGCAACCAACTAGATTTTATGGACCCAAACCCCCTCCTTCCTTGTTCTTAACAATTTGCTTCCGAGCGCCCAAGGGACTGACTTTGCAGTTCTTTTGATTGCAATGGCGTGTTCATGTGTGCCACATGGTTTGCAGTTCTGCATCCTATTTGCCCCCACAAAGATGTGTATTGCTGAGTCCCGATTCGCATTGTGTGCTGTAGCTGTCGTCAGCATTCCATGTGCAGCGTGCGCCACCCTTTGACCTGGCCCAACCACCTCGAGGAACCGCATCCTTCTCGCCTGTGGCTTCGGCTTCCACACGGGACAAGGGCTAAGGGCGGGCCAAGTCCTTTCGGTGCGCCTCTATACTGCAGACCTGCCTTTGGCAGAGGCATTGATGGCACTCACTGCAGATGCATTTGTGCGGACCCATGATCGGTACTGAGTCCCTCAGGCAATGGCAACCCCTGATGCGTACATCTGCATTGCAAAGGGCTATGCTTGTGACTGCATTGGTCCTTCGCACAACCGCTCATTGTTCCTAAACTTCCGTGTCTTGTGTTGCAGCACAGCGCCACTCACAGGGACACCAACTTGGAATGTTGGCATGCAGGCCAAAGCTGCCCATGAACCCACATCCTCAACAGCACATTTACCATGTGGGAGGGGTCAAATATGCCCTTTCGCTGATACGAATCAGGCAATCAACCGACGAAGGGTGCAATAGCTCAGCAGAATCCCGAATCCCCAAAGGAGAGAAGTGTCAAATAGCTTCATGACACCTGGTGTAGCAGGACCCCCATGTGCCAGCCAATAGCGTTCGAGCGAAATTCGCCATGCATGCACTATGGACACGTTGTGCGGTGACACGGCCTCGATACACCTTCTGTGTCTTGGTATCTGGTGGTTTTCCAAAAAAAAAAACCAAAGAACAAGCTCCACATTCACTTCTCCCGAAACGGGGGATTGTCAGTTCCATGGTTCCGCAAAGTGACCACAAAATGCGCCCCCCCGTCCCCGTTTGGACAGCCGCTTGGACAGTGTACAGCGGGGGTTACGTACAACACCAGTGGTGAAATGGTCCAAATATCTGCAATTTGCACTGACACATAGCAAAAGCTCTCTGCATGCTATGCTGGCATCTCAAGCGTTTCCACGGTTTGCGGAGCCAACAACGAGAGTGTTTAAGGAGAGGGTGTATTGTGTCTAAGGTACAAGGGGTGTGAGGATTGTATGGCATTGGGACGTTTCGTTCAGCACAAACAACGGTGCAAGACCCCCCCGAAATTAGTGCCTTGTTGGATGATGTGCTGTGCGAATGATGTCTTTTTCGGGTTGTGGTGGTCCCACTTTTTGGTGTTTGGCAACATTCAATAGTTCAATGCTGTTTTGCCTTGTGCACGTGTGCTTTCCTGGTGGTGGGCGCTTTTCAGGGTGGTCACGGGAAAACTAAGCCCCATTTGGGCGCTGCGCGCGCACTGTGCAGCGCTGTGCAGAAACACCCCCCTTGGGGGACAGTCTGCAGTTGGACCCCGAGATGGGGTCCGTGTGGATTGGTTTTGATTGAATCAGCAGATACAAACGTCGCCTTTTGCAGCAAAACGATGTGGATGGGTTTGGCGTTGTCTACTCACAGGACATTTGAAATCCTCAAATGGACCATCAAGGGATCGTTGTACCCCACCCTTTCAGAGAGGCCACCGCATACCAACCCACAGGAAATGCACCCATTCCATTTCAAGGTCCCAAATGGATCTTCCCTATGGCGACACGCATGACACGCACGTGACACGCACGACACGCACCTACCACACGAGACAACCATGTGACATATGCCGTGTGTCCTGAGTGTCCATTTTTTTTTCGCCCGCTGTGCATTTTCAGCGTCGTGCTTGCGGTGACGGATAGCTTCCGTCAATTATGGCGAACCTTGTGGTGGATGGAGATACCATCCAAGCTCAGCATTGGCGATTTGTTTGGAAGTCCCTCCGAAAGCCTCAGAACAAAACCATCGAAATTTCTGCCATATACTTCTATGATGCAGCTGGGTCCGAGATTTCGTTCAACACGGCCGCATTTTCCAACCCAGGTGGGAAATCGCCGGGCGGTGACACGACGGAGCACCTTCGAAAAGGCACAAACAAGTGGCTCGATTTCAACATGAAACCGCTCGTCATCTCCTTCGACAAGCCCACCGGTGTGAAGTCATTTGCCTTCCGGACCGGGAGCGACGCCCCGGAGAGAGACCCAATGAAGTTCCAGTTGGAGGCGTCGGACGACAACAAGAGTTGGACGCCGGTCTGCTGTGTATCTCGGGAGCCCTGCATCTTCACGAAGCGAAGAAACGAGTTGGGGCCGCGATTGAATGTGTCGGTGGGCACGGACCCGGGACTCCCGGCGGAGTTCGACCCCGAGAAAAAGCCGTCCAAGCAGACTACACAAGCACCCAACCCCGCAAGCCCAACGCGGCCGGATCTTGACGTGGTTGACCTCGTGGGTGAAGGGGGAACCATCCAGGCCCAACATTGGAAATTCCAGTGGGAACGCCTGCGGACCGGGCATAACCGCACCATCCAAATCTCGGCCATTACGTTTTACGACCCCGACGGCCGCGTCGTGAGTTTCAAGAGCGTGTCCTTCGCGAACCCCGGCGGCCGGTCGCCGGGCGGGGAGAAGGTTGGGAATCTCAGGACCGGGGACTCCAAGTGGCTTGACTTCAACATGAAGCCCGTCGTCATCTCCTTCGAAAAGCCGACCATGGTCGCATCCTTCGCACTGCGGACAGGCAACGACGCGATAGAGCGGGACCCACAGGAGTTCTCACTGCACGCGTCCAACACGGAGAAAGACTGGGTCCCGGTTTGCGTGGTCGACGTGGGGTATTGCGTCCTGCCGGAGCGACGCTCCGCACTGGGACCCCGACTGGCCGTCTCGCTAGGCACCGACCCTGGGCTCCCTGACGATTTCGACCCCAACGTGATACCCACGCTGAAGTCTTTGAAGAAGGCCGGCGAGGTCGTGCTCACGGGCCTGAACACGGAGAAGATAGCGGATTTCTACGCCGGGAATCGCGAGCTGAACAAGGCCCTGCAGATGTACCTCTCGCAAGACGCATCGTACCTCGTTGTCTCGTGCACCGACAACAGCAGCGAGTTGAACGGCCAGACGTCGTTGCACGCCTACAAAATGAAGTACAACCCGTTCAACGCGGCCTCCTGCGGCACCGTTGACCGGCACCCGGACCACACCTCCGGCTCGGAGGCGTGCCGCGGCTGCTACATACCCCCGGTGGATGGCAAGGCCGACTGGACGTTCCTCTTCGCGACTGACAGCGTGATCGCGTACACCCTCCCGGACATGACACCGCTGTGGACCCTGCCCGCCAGCCGCCCGCGGGTCGCCGCGTGCCCCACCGCGTTCTTCGTTGCGACCGGGGCCACCCCCACCACTCCGCCCACGCTGCTGCGGTTCGATGCCGCCGCGGCCGTGACCAGCGGCACGACGCCGCGCCCCGTGGTGCGCGGCCGGCCGTCCTGCCGGGGCGGCACGACCTCCCTGGCCGTGGACTACCTCACGCGCTTCGTGGCGACCGGGGGCTCGGACGGGACGGTGTGGATCCACGACGCCGTGAGCCTGGCCCCCCTGACGTGCCTGCGCGAGCACACGCAGTTCGTGAACGCGGTCAAGTTCTCGGAGGCGGGGCGTAACATGCTGACCTGCGATTTCGGTGGACAGGCAGTGATCTGGTCCTGCGAGGACTGGGGCATCGTGCAGAAGGAGCGGCCCCGCACGCAGCTGTCCGGGCTGCACCCCACGGGGGCGCACTGCGGCCTCTTCAGCGCGGACGGGAACCAGGTCGCCATCGAGCTGTCGTACGGCGGCTCCTGGGGCCTCTTCGACATCGCCACCTTCGCCCTCGCGCACCAGGACCTCGGCACCAAGTGCCCCATCCCCCTCCCGACGCCGGAGCTGGCGGGCTCCGTGCTGACGATGCACCAGGACACCAAGACGCTGGCGTTCTACGTGCCGCACGGGACCGTGCGGGAGAACGAGGCGGCGATCAAGACGCTGCTGATGGCCGACGACACCCGGTGGGACCTGTACGACGAGCAGTCGATGACGCCGCTGCACTGCCTGGCCCTCTGCGACGGCGAGTCGCTGCTGAAGGGCGTCGGGGCCGACGATGGGGCCGAGGACAAGGTCCAGGTCCTCGTCAAGGCGTTCGCCAACGCGCAGGAGAAGGGCGCGGCGTCCGGATTCCTGTCGGACCGCAACGGGCCGGCCGGCATGACGCCGCTCATGACCGCGCTGACCCGCGACAACGGGCCGTTTGTCGACGCGTACATTCGGTTGGGCTGGCCGCTGACGCTCTCTCATGCCGCGATGACGGTGGCGACCAAGGAGACCACCCGGGACGGCCAGCTGCAGGAACTCGCCCGCATCGCGCAGTCGAGCCATGCGAAGTCTGTGTTGTCGGTCCTTGAAGCAGCCGGAGTCAAGGTGGATGAGGTGGATGAGCCAGTGAAGAAGACGCCCAATCCAGAGGCGGCAGCGAAGCCTGACGCCGCCAACCCCGAGGAGGCGCAGCGCCAGCGCAGCGCAGCCCCCGAGGAGGAGGAGGAGGCACAGGCGGAGGCAGAGGGCGGGCAGGAGGAGGAGAAGGAAGGCTTCGTGAGTACCCTCAGCGACCACGTCTTCGGTGCACTTCAGCACCGGTTCGAGGCCGTGCTGATACAGAGCGAAGGAGACGATTTGCAGTTCCCATGTGACGCTGAGGCGCACCAGGCGCTGCGGGAGGCGCACGCGCTTTTGGGGAACAGCCGGGATTTCATCCGGCACGTCCCGCTGCCGGACCGCCATATGTACGACAACAGCAATGAGGACCTCCCGTGCGTCCACGCCCTCGCTCCTGTGGGGGCGACCATCCACGCAGTGCGGATCCGGTTCAATGCGCAGGACCAAAACTTCGGGTACTGCAAGATGACGGTGGTGTTGAGGCTGTTCAAGCCGGTGGAAGACGGCAAGGGCCGCGAATACGTTGGCCGGCACATCCGATTCGGCAAGATGCCGCGGCCTTCGGAGGTCGCCACTAGCGAGTACGACGAACTGATCCCGTTGGAGGACTTCGGGCTGTGTCCGATGCCGATTGGGGGGATTGAGGTGTTCGCGAGGGTCGGCGGCGGCGGCGGGCACCAGTTCCACCTGACCAGCGCGTTCGCGGAGTTCCACGCCCGCATCCCGCCGCTCCTCCCGTTCCTGTTCGTCCTCAACCGCTGGCTGGCAGTCTGCCCGGGCTCCCTCGGGGGTGCCCTCCGCGTCGCGCAGGACGGCCTCGACACAATCTACGTTCGCCTGACCGTCACCCACGTCCGCGGCACTGGCAGCCCAGCGCCAGTCAGCGGCAACAACCCAGTCCAGCTGGCTGGCTTGAAGCTCCTTCGTGACGACCAGGAGGTCGACCTGAAGGTTCCAGAGGTGGAGCTCACCGCTCCTGATTCCAGCGAAGGCAAGGCGCTGCTGGACGGTGCTGCTGATACCGCGTGGCTGTGTGGCCGGGGGCGCGTCGTGATCAAGGCCCCGTTTGATTTGGTGGCGTACGCCAACGGGTTTGAGCTTGTGCGTGCCAAGAACGCCTCAGCGCAGGACCCTGTCGCCTGGGAGCTCGCGGCGTCGTACTCCGAAACAGGGCCCTGGAGCGTGCTGCACAAGCAGCCGCTGTCCGCCGCCGACGCCCCAAGCGGCATCGTCCCGTTGCCGTACCACATCCACGTCAGTCTCAACGACCAGCCCAACTCGCTGGCGGTGCAGGACTCTTGGAAGGCCACCGCCGGTGACCCGAAGCAGCAGGTCTGGCTGCTGATCGGGGCGGCGATCGCGCAAGGCCCGACGGACAACCTCACGGCCCAGTTCAGTCAGGAGGACTCGTGGCTCAACCCCCAGGAGGTCTCGGTGGAGTGGTTCGTGGACATGCTCGTGGGCTGCTCGGCGGTGATGGACGCCGCGATGCCCACGACGTACACCCACACGCAGGCCGACTGCGCCGCCTTCTACCAGGGGGCCCGCCGGGCGGCGGACAACACCGTCTGGAACATGACCCAGAAAGGCAAGAAAGAGGTCCAGAAAAAGATGGAGACGGCCGAAGTGACCGCGGCCCTCGAGGCCGGGGAGTACGACCTCGACGTGCTCGTTGGGGAGACGAATGACCTGGCCTCCAACGCGTCCATGTCGGCGCCGCCCACGCCGGCGTCGAAGATGAAGGCCAAGGGCGGGAAGGACGCGTGGTCGGCGGCGTCGAAGATGAAGGCGAAGGCCGGCAAGGGCGACCGGTTCCTGGAGGTCGGGGACCAGACCAATGAGAAGGCGCACCTGTACGCCCCCGACTACGGCAAAGAGTGCCCCGCGCTCTGGGACTGGCTGATGGAGGCCCCCACAAAGCCCACCGAGGGCATCTTCCCGGACGTGTTCGCCGACGGGGAGAACACCGTCGCGCAGCAGATCGACATCTGGCTGCGGATGCTCACCGCCACGCAGACGGTGGTCGTGGCGGCCTGCTCCAACTTCTACACCCGCGGCGTCGTGCGCTCTCTGGAGGACATGGCCGTGATCCACATGTACACGCTCGAGGCGCCGCCCATTTACCGCCCGCTGAATAAGGTGCTGCGCCTGCGGGACCCCGAGGGCATCGCGCGCTGGCGGCCGTTCATCTACAAGCTCCAGGAGGCGTGCCTGAAGCTGCCGCCGTGCAGCGCGCTGGTCTGGCGCGGCATCAGCGCCGGCCTCAAGTTCGAGTCCCTCACGATCAACGCGCGGGTCACGTGGTGCGCCTTCACCTCCACGTCCCTGTCCCGCGACGCCGCGGTGTCCTTCTTCGGCGAGCAGGGCGTCATGTTCCGCGCCCTGGTCTTCGGCGCGCGCGACATCTCGCTGCTGTCCAAGTTCCCCGAGGAGGCGGAGCTGCTGCTGCCCGCGAATTCGCTGCTGAAATCCACGGGGCTATACAAGGTCAACACTGCCTGGACGCTGACCGTGCCCCTGGACATGAACCGGTTCACCGACTGTGACCGGTCGGTGGTCTGCCTAAATGAGCTCGGCCCTGGCGATGTTTGAGAAAATGGCGTCAGCACCATAGCGTGGACCCCCTTCCCCGTTCTAGCAGCCCTCTCCCCAGTGGCAGGGATACAGGAGTACAGGTGATGTA
This sequence comes from Eutreptiella sp. 'Long Island Sound 2002', assembly GCA_964036045.1. NCBI lineage: Eukaryota > Euglenozoa > Euglenophyceae > Eutreptiales > Eutreptiaceae > Eutreptiella > Eutreptiella sp. 'Long Island Sound 2002'. Next base: position 8,862,962 of record OZ038399.1, on the reverse strand, counting down.
TTGTCAGCTGGTGTGTGCTGCCCTGGAGGCAGATGGACCTGCTCCCGCAGGTTTTTTGCCGTGGGGTTGGGGTGCACATTACGCCGTCGGAGCCTGTCTGTCGCCTGTATGTGTATGTGTGTGTGTCGTATGTGTGCGTGGGCTGGGGGGGGGGGCAGGCTTTCCACGAGCCAAGGCCGCCACCACTGCTCGCAGAGCAGTTGTCAAATGTTTCTCCGCGCCAGGCACCGGTCCACTGGTGTGTCTGTGTGTGTGTGTGTGTGTGTGTGTGTGTGTGTGTGTGTGCTCGTGCGCGCGCGCGCGTGTGTGTGTCCAACTGACGAGGATTTTGACACTCGGAACCTGAGTTGTGCCCGTTTGTCTTGCAATCGTGTGTGTGTGTGTGCACGCACGTGTGCGCATGTTTGTGTGTGCGTGTGTGTGCGTTTGGCCTTTGCTCGCTGCCTGTTTGTCGCGTCCATGTGTGTGTGTGTGTGTGTGTGTGTATCAACCCGGCAAAGGGGTGATTCTGTTCTCTGTACCTCCTGTTTGGGCTTGCTCCACGTGAACGCTGCTTTTGTCCTTTCCACCTGGTCACAGCACGGTACAGGGGAACTCTGGGGTGACTTTTCCCTTTCCCATCTCCTTCCCTACATTCTGACCTTTATACAGTCTGCTTTCAAAAATTCATTTTCTGTTTAGCTGTCGAGGCTTGTGGTACAGCGAAGCTGCCACAGGCTGTCGCAGGAGCTCGCGAAAAGGGTGCTTTGTGGAAAGTTGTTGCGAAATAGCGGGGCAGTAGCACTTGCGAGATGGAAGAATGCCACGCGCCCTTGTCGTGGCACATCAAAGGTGGCGACCTGTACGGCACCTTCCCACAAACTATTTGTCTGCTGACAATCGAAAACATGTACCAGCGGCACCACATCCTTGGGTGCACCATCCGCAGATGTCCCCGGTCCTAACGCCCAAGATGGCACTGCTCAGCCTCGTCCTGAGTGACTGGCTACGCCCTCGGGTGCAGAAGAAGTCCACTTTGTGCATGGGGGTGCCTCGTGCGCTGTGCGCAAATTTTTTTTGCCTCGCGTTGAGCGTTGGGGACCCAATACGGCCGGGGTTATGTCGCCAATTTCTCCCCTCTTTTGGGGTAGGTGTGTTCATATGCTCAAACACTGTCTTCAAACTGAGGGTGCATTGGATTCAGTTGCTTCTATTCCAGCTTTTGGCCCATGCACGTGGTGGTTTTGGTGGCTGGTGGTTTTGGGGCTCAGTCCGGTAAAGTCTACCAAATCACTGGCGCTGTGTGCACGCTGTGCGCAAACAGCCCCCATGTCTTGTGTCGTATTGTGGATCCTAGGAGCGAGATTGAGATTCGCCTACATTCCTGTGTACTTGATATCTTCCCTAGGCTTGAGTCTGGTGTTAATTGCTAGCCTGACCCATGCTGAGCGAATTGTGCCTACACTCTCACGTCCCTTATGCCTGGTCTGGTTGGTCAAGTTTGAGAGGCTTTTTTGATTTGTGTTGTTGGGCCTTTTGCAACATGGACAAGGCCATGAACACTGCTTCATCTCTGGCCGAACTTCGTGCGAAAGGGTGGATTCACAGCTTTTGCGCTTTGTGGCGTGCTCGTGACTGCCCTGAGCCAGGATTGCGTGCTGCTTGGCATTGACCTCAACTTGCACCACAATGTCAGGCTAGGGCAGGGTGGAGGGATGGCCTGACCTTCTATCCTTTTTTGCTGTATGTTACATGCTGTTGTGTTGTATGTCATCGTTTCATGGTCAATGTCGCGATTGGGCCGCGCACGATTCGATGCACGGGAATCCCCGCTCAGCCAACCCAAGGACGCACCCCCCTCCCCCGCTCCGGCTGGCAGATCTCGGGCGTAGGCGATCGCCCCTCCTGCGGGGGCAGGTCACCATGTCCAGAGCCAACAACGATCACCAGGATGGCTCTCCCCACCTGTCAGGTCGCCGGTTAGGATCGAATACCCCCCCCCCTCCAGCCACTTCCGAGGGAGACACGGTCTCCACCTGCAGTACGGAAGGGTCCAGATGCATCACGCCAATCAGACTCTCGTTCCCTCCGCTGAGAGCCGCACATGCGGCTCCAAGCCGCTGCACTCTTGCACCACTGCCACACACACACACACACACACACAGAACATTGCTGCAGTGCGAACAGAGCTGTAGACGTGGTGTATCATAGCGAACGCTTTGAGTTTGTCTAATGATTGGGGGCGTCACACACACACACACACTGTATGTTCTGCTTACTATGAATGTCACCTGAACCCACCAGGCCTGTAGGCCCAAGGACCAAGCAAATGCAGGGGGAGGGCATGGCCGAATGGGGCCAGCAACAGCAAGTGCCCACCCGCTGACAACCCCTGACCAGCATGTACGCCCCTCGCCCAGTAGAGGTACGGCCCAACACGCCAGCCAGCCAGGCACAAGGGCGTAAGTCTGGCCAAATGTGTGCACTCCCACAGCCCGACAGGCGGCAGCTGACCTGGTGCAGTGGAAAAGGGAAGAAGGGACCTTGCCCCCAACCCGACCATTGAACTCATAGACCAGCGGACTCAGAATACACGCATCGGCACACTGAACTGAGAGCAATGAAGGCTGTGGTGGCAGGCGCGGTTGGAGTTGCGGTGAAGCAACCCTGACCCAGGGTGGCCCCCCTCCCCCCCCCCAGACTGCAGCGGTGATTAGTCACGGCATGCTTCTTCCCTTCCCCAGCCTCACCACGTGAAACTAAAAGGCCTCATCCCAGGGTAAGGCCGAAAGGAGCGCCATGCATTGCAGCCTGAGTGATGTGTGCAAGTAAATAGTGAATGCAGTCGACCATCGACCGACGCTTACTCTGTGGATCTCATGAGGAACGATCAACAGCAGGTTTCCAGGCACAGGCAGCAAACACACCACGGTACATACCGTCCAGCGAGTTCGCAGATGTACATACGATAGTGGAGCACCCCAACAAACAAGGGGAAACATGTGCAATGCGCAAGACCCACTGGACTAATGGCTGAAATTGTCTAAGGCGGGGACTATCAGTCGATCGATACCGACCATTGACCCCCCCCCCCCCCCCTCCCACCTACTGAAACGGGGATCCCATGGATTTGATGCGCTGACAGTTTTTGTAGAAATAAATTCATTTGTGTGTGTGTGCAGTTGGCCCTGCAACGAATGTCACACGAACTCGAATAACGCTGCGTTTCTCACCCAAGTCTTGCGCCCTGTGGGGTCCTCCTTGGGGACACACCTCACCTGTGTGAACTACAGGTCCCAAGATGGAGGTTGTACATGGTTCTGGACCCAATGTCCATGCGCGCTCGTGGCTGTGGACCCTCTGAGGGGCTGCTGCGCACGCCTAGCGCCGGAACACACACAAAAAAAAGGAACAATGCTGCTTTTGTCTCAACAGATTCTGGCCACTGATGAGTGCACTGTTGCTTTGCGTGCAAAGAGTGTGGGGGCCTCACCGCCCCTGACCAGCTGCCCTTTCGCCCTTTGCAGTGGTCAATATGCGTTTTACATGCGTATTTCTGCTACCACTGCCTGTCGTGTGCATCGCCGCACCCTCCAAAAGTCCCCTTGTGTATATCTCACCCAGAATGCGCCCCAAACAATACCAGAAACATACACCTGTACCCTCCCCCCCCTTGCGTACCCTCCCCCCCTTGCGTTCTCTTGCCTTCCCCCCAGGGGGGCGCAATGGTCGTCACACTGACACATACCCAGCCGGCAGTGTCGTCCATTTGAGGAGCCTGGTGTGGCAAGTTCAGGGTGCGGTGCTGCCGGGAACGCAAGGACTACCCTCCCCTCCCCCCTTGAACCCGCCCACCCCTTGCAATCTCCCGCCACGAGGGACACCGTCCCTTTGCACGGAAACAATAGGATCCGGTGTGGGCGGCGAGTGCTTGTGGAGGATGGGGTTTGGCAAACACTTGTGCAGGCAAGTTGTACTTCACTGGTTATGTTCCTGAGGCAAACAAGTGATTGACCTTGTTCTTTAGTCAGGGGTTCAAAGAAAGTCTGGAAGGTAACAAAGGCAGGATATATCCCGGTTAAAAAACTACATAAGCAAGTTGTGTACCAATCCCTTGGGAGCCCCCCCTGACCGCACCCAATACCCAAATCGGGTGAAAAATACATAAAACTGCCTAAAACATGCTTTACATACCTTGGATGGTCATTTTGTGTGGTCATGATATCAAAAAAATAAGTCTTGAAAACTTCTATTTTTGAGCTGCCCACTTGGAACTTGGAAAGCCACTACGAACAGTGACACATCTGAACTACCCCCGAAATTGCCCCCCTTTCGTCATGACAGTAACCCCCCCACCGTAGGGGGAACGGTCATGAAGTGACGGTATCCCCGCAAGGGGGACATTGCACCACGCAACGGTGCCCCGAATTCTGGTGTACCCCAAGCAAAAATTTCTTTGGGGGCCTTCGGGCCCGGAACAACCAGGATTTCTCCCCAATTTTCTTTGGGTGAACACATCGCAAAAATCAGGCACTGAAACGTCCGAATATCGAACACAAGAAACTGGCAAAGCAGTGATATGTTGATACGCATGGAGGAAGCGTTCTAGAAAGGTTCCAGCGATGCAAAATAAGGCTGTCCAAACCCCTCTCGCACCTCTTTCACCTCAAAAAGTGAAAATACGCCTTTGTCCCCCCCCCCCCCCGGTGCCTAGGAAGCCTTGCGCAAGAACCGCCCCCTGGTTCCGCGGTCGAATTCTTGCACCACTTTTTTTTACCACGATATTGGGTTTCTCATGGTTCTGGTGGATGCAGGACAGCTATTCAGGTGTGCAGGACAATATTTCATGCGTGTTGCTACGGGTCCCCCCATCAGGGGGGACCCTATCAGTCACTCACAGGCGCACATACCCCTTAAACCCCTCCCCCCTGCTCTTGACCCCTTCCCCAAAGCAACCAGCCCCTGACAAGGAAACAAGCAAAAGTCAGTTAAACACAGGGGGCCACTGACGGCACCTCTTTGCAAATTTTATTTTTTCATTTTTGGCGAACCATCCTTTCTTAGTTAAACAGGTGCTGTCTGATGGCTGGATGCTTGGGCAGGGAAAGGAGAGGGTGCGCATGCCCTGGCGCAACGCGCCGGAAATTTTGGGGGGAAAGCGTGCGCAAGAACCGCCCCCTGGTTCCGCGGTCAAACATTGCTGGTTCCTAGGCACGGGGGGGGGGGGGGTGCCATTTAGGTAAAAATGCCCAGAAATTACAAAGCCATCCCCCCCCAAAAAAATCCTTTTGGTTATCAACCTGTCAACCCATCAACAGGGGGCGCTTTGAGCGCAGTGCGCGTGCAGTGCAACTATTTCGCTATTTGGTCGTACTAGACACCCATACTTTGCTTGTGCCATCATTGCTCTTTGATAGGTATTTTGACGCTTCTTGTGTGCATTGGAGAAATGGTATGCCGATTTTCCACCCTTTTTCAGACCTTTTTCAGACCTTTTCACCCATTTTCACCCATTCTTGGCAGGGGTTGGCCAAGGAGTTTTGTGGGGGTCACAGTACCAGAAACATCTCCCGAGATGAGGGCAGTGCGCACACACAGCGTGTGTGCCTTTGCAGGTGTGGGGACTGGAATGCTTTGGGCAGCACTCTTGGGTGGTGGTTTTGCCTTCTTGGTAGGAGGCTTGGCAGGCGCAAGCAGATTTGTGGGGAGCCATTTCCCTTCAGGATAGTCCCTTATAAAATACAACTTGTTCCCAAAACTGTGTCCCACACCCTATACACCACGGGCACTCTTCACCCATGAACATCACACTTGTCCCAGGGGGAAACATGATTGTGCTGTCAAGTTCCATTTCAGCTAAAGTGAGCAAAATGTCCTGCCATGAGTGCAAGGGATACAAGTGGCAGTGCCCCACACCACAGTCACCCACACAACAACACAATGAGCCGCAACGAAAAATTTTGGGTTGACCAAGTGACGCCCCCCCCCCCCCGGGGAACGACAAGGGGTGGGGAACGACAAGGGGGGGGGGGTACCTGTGGAAAGTGGAGAGCATGTGCAAGAGTTCAAGGTGAAGTGGAGCAGGACCAAGTGAAGTGGGGGACCGTCACTTGGCAACCGTCCCCCAGGGGGTGGTGGGGGACCGTCTTCCCTGGGGTGGGGAACGACAAGGGGGGGGGGGTAACCTGCAGAGGGGTTGTTCACAGTGTGCTGGCAATGGAGTGGCACACAAACAGGACACCTCAGGGTTTCCCCTAATAACAAATGACTCGACACAGCCGGGTCCTGCTCACGCAGCATTGACACACATGCATTCCCCATCCTAATTTACAATCTAACTTTACAGCAAAATGCAAATATGCAGCTATTTTGTTCTTCTCCCGGCTACAGTAATGTGCCGCAGTGGGTAGGGGCATTAGAATTGGGTCAAGTTTCCGGTGGTGGTAGTGGTGAGGGTTTCCAGCTTCATCTCAGTGACACCTCGGGAGTGACAGTGACAGTGACAGTGACAGTTACAGTGACAGTGATGGTTGCTGAATTTGGAGCGCTGGGGGGCAAATTGGGTGGAGGAGGTTCAAATTTTCCACCACCCCATTTATGTATTTTTCTCAAAATGCTCACAATTAAATGAAGACTTCAAATATGATTGAAAACCATGGAAGCTTTTTCAGGGCTGGAAGGGTTTTGTGCATCATGTGCTGCCAATGTGTCCCTGCGCAGTGCCATAAAAAAAGACCAGATTTCCTCCTTGGGTAGAGGGAGGGTACCACATGGTGTGTGGCTGCGGTGTGTGAGTGTGTTGGCCACACCACCGCCTTTGCAAGCTGTGACGTCCACACCTCATTTTGTGATGCCTACATCGCACGGATCCGCCATGTGTGTGGTCTGAGCTGCGGAATTCGATATCATCCGGCCTACTCTCTTCCCATACCTGACCGTCCTGTCGGCGACGTTGTATCGGTTGCCGTGACGGAATGTGTCCGGCCCGTCGGGCCACAGGGCCCTGGGGACGGTCAAGGGTTGCGCTAAAAGGCGGGGGAAGGGTATCCCCCCGCCCCCTTTGGCGTGATCCTCGGCTTCCATCCGCCCCCAGGGGCCCTCCAACCGGTGTGTACCCGCCAGACATTGCCTCCCAGGCGCTGTTCTAACCGCCGGTAACCGCCAGTCCAACCGCCCGTGAAACTCCCTTTGGTCCCGTTTCCCCCTGGAGCGCATCCCGTCTGATGGGGTACCGTTTCTGGGGGATGATCGGAGGTGCACCTCCCATGTCTGCCCTGCAGACCGCCCTTTTTGAGCACCATGAATTCCATGTGGCCCTTCATCCTGGTGATGATGGCCGGCATCCTGACCGCCACGTACATGGGCCTGTCCACCCGGGCCCCGCCCCGCATCATCGTCGTGGGCGGAGGCCTGGCCGGACTGTCCGCGGCGCACACGGTCCTGCAGAACGGAGGCCGCGTGGTCCTTGTGGACAAGGAGGACAAGCTGGGGGGCAACTCGATGAAGGCCAGTTCCGGGATTAACAGTGCGGGCTCCTACGTTCAGCAGGACTTGCAGGTGCCTCCGGCCCTGCCCGCGACCGGACGAGCGCTTTGGCTCAGATTTATAGGGGGTATAGGGGGCGCTCTTAGCACGGTGCTCGCACGGTGCTGATTTTGGGTACGTCTAGGGACCATACATGCCAGTTGCACCCACACAGAAGCCCCCACAAAAGGAATTAAAAGGAAGCATTCAGGAATTATCAGCAACCATGCAGGAAGTAACTGCAAGCATCCAGAATAGCAACCATCTAGGCTGAAATCAACAGTATCTCCTCTAAGGCACATCTGGAGCTCTGGCGCAGTTGTTGTACAATGGGCGCACGGTGTGGTTACTTTCAGACCATCGCCACGGCACCGTGCGCGCTGGGCCTGCGAAGCTGTTTCCGAGTGCGTCAAGCCCGAAAGCGGTGCCCAGTTGTGACTTCGCTCGGTCTGATTCCTGTTTTTGATGAATTGTTGTTGTTGTTGTTGTTGTTTTTGTTGGTACCGGATGTGTGCAAATTGGGGTTCAGAGTGAAGGTACAGTTTGTGTCGTCGGTGGCCGGTACAACGCATCCCACAGGACAAGCGAAATGTGGCACACGGCATAGCAAACGTCATTGTGCTTTATGCAAGAGACATAGTGGTCGGCACCCAGCGCAATGACCTCACTGCTGGTGATACGTTGGTCATGGGCAATAAGATGGTGGGTTCGTATTTGGGGAGCCAGACTGAGCACCGACATACAGCGGTGCCACAAGATCTATGAAAATGCTTCCAATTCCACCCTCCAACTGTACACACGGGCGCACGCACCCTATACCTCTACAGGAGACATGCCAGCTAGTTCCACTGCCTGACGCAACATAAGCACCCTCTGGTTTGTGACCTGACTACATCTGTACCACTATCACGTTAAATCCCGGACCACATATGCAACTGATTGAACAAAGGATGCTTCGGCGTGGCAGTACCCGCTGCACTACCATGCGCCAGAATACTCTGCAGACACAGGTTCATGTTCTTCCCACGGGGCGCATGAGTCATCATGCGACTGAATTGTACTCTGCAGCACCGGTGTAGAGACTGGGCAATCAGCCCGAGCGCCTTCTTGCTACTCAGCACAGGCCTGATGTGTTAAACAACAAAAAAAGCAATCAGATGGCGGGTTCGTATTTGTGGGATGGCGGGTTCGGGACGCGTGTTTGACGGGGGTTTGAAAGGGTCGGGCTCGGTCGGGCCTCCTCCCCTCGCCGCCAGATTGAAGACAGCGCCGCGGCGTTCGCAGTGGACACGATGCTCTCCGGCACGGACCAGAGCGACACCGTGTCGGATCTGGTGTCCGTCCTCTCCAAAGACAGCGCGTCGGCACTGGACTGGCTGGGCCACCACTTCGGGGTGGACCTGTCGGTGGTCTCACGCCTGGGGGGGCACTCCCATGCGCGCACGCACCGCCCAAAGGGCCCACCCCCGGGGGCAGCCATTGTGAGTACATTGATCAAGAAGCTGGAGGCGTACCCCGAGGACCGCCTTGAGATCATGAAGGGCATGAGGATGGAGTCGTTGATCACCAGTGGGTCGCCACAATCGGTGCTCGGAGTCACGGTATCGTCCTGTGATACAGGGGTGCCCAGGTGTATGGGGAGAGGGATGCAGGGGCATACCGATCTTCCAAGGTACCCCCCCTCCCTAACCTAACCGAATACCGAGGCCTTGTGCCAACCTCCCCCCCTCCCCTGTCCAGGCAACGCTCACCCGCAGACCCCGGGCGGTGGTGTAGGTACGGGGGTGGGTATGAGTCAGGTGTAGTGTGTGGGTGTGGGTGCAGATGAGTTGCCGTGTGGTATCAACCGTTCACCCGTACCTCCCTCCAACGCACGTGTGCCGGTCTATTCTTTACGACCATCCGTTCCGCTGTTCTGATGCAATACCCGTATCTAGCAGCAGCAGTACCAAGCCCCAAAAAGTGGAAGAACACGCGCGTCCTGCTCACTTTGGAAGTGTTGGAGTTAATTTTGGGGCATCGAGTTTCTTTTCGGCTGAAGAAAAGCCGCCCACAAGCGATGCGCGATGGGTATGGGTGGGTATGGGCCCAATCGTGAGTGGGTGGGGGTGGGGCTGGGAACGGACGTTGTGTGAGCATGGGTGTCGCTTGCCCTGGTTGCAGGTACCCGCTCCCACCCGCTTGCAGCCAACAATTCCAACGGCACGCATTACCTGCAATGGCGAAACCCAGAACCACATCCAGCAACACACAAAGGCAGTTGAACGGAAGGGATGATCCCGTGCAGCCGCACAGTCATACCGCACCAGAATGGCACGTTGCCGTCCTGCTGAATGTTGTTCAGGTGGTGGATGAGGCAGGCCGCAAGTTCTCCCTCCACGGCCCCGTCATCTTGGCCACCGGGGGCTATGCCAATGATCACACCAGCAGCTCTTTGCTGGCGCAGTGGGTGCCGCATCTGAAGGACATGCCCACCACCAATGGCCCATGGGCTACCGGCGAAGTGTGTGGCTGCGAGAGGCATTGCAGGGCTTGCGTTTGGGGGAGGTGGGGGGGGGGGGGCGTCCGAACGTCTTGCGGTGCGTACACACTCGCTTCTGCGCAGCTGAGGGCGTCCCGGGGAACAGCAGGAGGCATACCCATGCCTGACGTGCGCCTTCGCACTCGAGAGGGCATCGTCCGGTGCTCGTGGAGCCCGCCAGACTGCCGTAGCGCTGATTGTGCAGCAGGAGGGAGCTGCGCTGCGTGCCTTCTGACGGATGTTGCCGCGGTGCGGTACCCGTGGTCAGTGGGTTGTGGCAAACAGACGCGCGCATCTTGGGGGGAGTATTAGTGCGCCGGGCATCTTTTTTTGACAGTTTCCCACCCGTGCCTGCCCCCCCCCCCCCGCCACCAAATAATCTGGAGTACCTTCTCGCCGTGTCTGAGAATCTGGCCCATCCTTTGCACCCAGTTTATGACGGTGGCAAGGGTGGCGGTTGGAAGTGGTGGGAGTGACATTTTGTGTTGTTGAATTCTCACATTTCGGTTTATGCAAGGTGCTCTGCACGGAAGGTTTGCGGTCTAGTGCGGTCTACTTGGGGGACTTCCCGAGGTGAGGGTAAACTTGGGGCTAGAGATAAGATACTTAGTACAAAGGTAGCGCGCCGGGCAAACATTCGCCCTTGTGGCCAATATCATTTTCATCTGGAGCTTGCTGACGGGTTGCAGCACCCTGCGCCAAGCCCTGAAATCGTCCACTTTCGCCCACAATATCGACATGCCCAAATGAAAACCACTGAGCGCATGGAAGTGTGCGAACATGCGCAACACTACTCCACTTGCATGGCTCACCATCCCCTTTGCGCCAACAACGCCTTGGTCCAAACAACGACGAGTGCTGTTTCGGCCCCTTTTGAAACCGTTGAACTTGTGGACCACCCCTTTTGGTTGGGATGTGATCGTGGCAATGGTTGGCTATGGTACCAATCACAAGTGCACCCTAAACTGAGACGAAAAAGAGGGCATCATGAATTTCTTTCCCTAGAAAATTGTAAGGCGGGCTGAGGACCCCCTCCCGGCCAAGCGCAGGCAGCAATCAGCTTCATGGAAACAGCGCCTGCCATGCCTCGAGGCTGTGGGCTGACGATGCGCCGGCGGAAGAGGCTGTCGTGCCTGGCTGTGTGTACGCGCAGGCGGGGTCCTGTCAAGGCATGTCGGACCACCCGGTCACACTGCGCCTGGCCCAGGTACCGGGCGGTGCGAAATGGGGGGAAGCGGTGGGGCATGAAGGAGGCGGAGGCATGCGCACAGTTGGACTCTCCTTGTCGCGGGGGTTCTGATGGCAACCACATGTGACATCGGAGCGTTGCACGGGTGTGAAGTCAGCACCTGTTCGCCGTAGCGCGGTCAGGGCAGGGGTGCATTAGGCGGGTATCAGTTTCTGATGGGGCCCCGGAAGCGGTCAGGCAGGCGGTCGGAGGAGGTCGCCAAGGCGGTTGGAGGCGGTTGCTGTCGGTTCCAAATGTCGCCTAAGCTGGTGGGAGACAGTTCCACACGTCACCGTATACGGACCATACACATACCATACTCCCCCCACCTCTTCCAGTGCGCCCCTGGCCGGGGGGAAAGGGAAACAGAAACAACGGCCCTGTCCCAACACCAACGGGATTGTTCATCATTTTTCGTGCTTTTTTGTGTGCCAGCCCCCGGACTGTCTCCGCTGGACCCAAGTGTCTGCCGGGGGGGGACGGGTCTACTTTCCCCGATGTGTTGTCTGGTTCCGCACTGTGTGTGTGTGTGTGTGTGTGTGTGTGTGTCCGTGTGTCGTCCACAGTGCCGCGGCATCGCATGGGACGGGACCACGAAGCGCACGCTGCACCGCTCATTGTTTTGTGAAAGGCGCCGATGGCGACGCCACTGAAGACCGCACTCTGTCAGTCCGTGTGCTTCGTGCTCCACTTGTGCCTGAACGCGATAGGGCAACGCTGTAGCAGTCACATCCCACAGCCACAGGGGTAGCTGCTCTACTTACGCTTTGGAAGTTGGGTTTTCCCTTCCGGGGGGGGGGGGGGGGGGTTGATAGAGCCCCCAAAAACTGGGGATGGGGGGGGCTCAAAGTCCCACCGAGACGAGGCACCGGAGGTGACCTGGACCCGAAATTCGGCAAAAAAATGAAAATGAGATTTTGGAATCAGCGCGTGAAGGGGAGTCAGAAAAATCACCATTTGCCATGTATTTAGTGAAAAAAATTGACCACTTTCAATGCTAAAAAAAAATCATAAAAACGGATTAATGGTGGTGTCAATTGAGCCCTTTTCCCCGGCAATGGACCCCTCCCTTTTTGGGGGGGGGGAGGGGGGCTGTATCGACCCCCGCCCCCCGAAGACGAAGGCGGAGCCCCCCTTTTTGGGGGGGGGGGGGGCTGTATCGACCCCCGCCCCCCGGAGACGAAAGCTCGCCCACCCCTTCGCTGGAGCGACCCGTTGCTCCCCCTAAGGGAACATGGGACCTCTCCCACGACCTGACTGCACATCGATGGCATCGGGCATCCGCTTCCATTTCAGGGCGTCAAAGCCGGAGTGGCCATCGGGGTGGCTACGGTGGACATGGACAAAGTGCAGGTATGCGTGGCCCTGCGCCCTGATATTTGGGGATGGCAGCGTGGCAGAGGCGTTGCACGTGAGGGAGATGCCGTGTGTATTCTGCGGCTGCCGGCGGTGGTGGTGGTCGAGGGAATGCGGCCCCGGTGCTGGTGGTGCTCGAGGCGGTGCTGAGGGGCGCCGGGTCGCGGTGGTGGGCCCATGGCTGCACGGTGCAGTGCAGCCATGGGCACAGGGGGGGGGGGCGAAGGGCTGAGGCTTTGCCTTGGCAGATGGGGGCGGCGGGGGGATGGACCATGAAGATGAGGGTCGTCGGGTGGCACCTCCGGTTTTTCGTGCATTTGGTTGTGTTTTGGCGAGGCGTGCCTCCGGGGCTGTGCGTGGTGATGGTTCTGGAGGGAGCACGCGCAGGGGGGGGGGGAATGAGGTATTAGCATGGCCGACGACCGTAGGAGGAGGGGGGGTACTCCCCCCCCTTCCCCCACGCGTACATTAAGCGGAGCGACGCCCTGCCCCCCGACCGCCCGGCCGCCGAAACCCGCGGGGGCACCCGTGCCCGTGTTCAACCCCCCCCCCCCCCCCCCAAAGGCACGGTGGTCCACAGTGCGGGTGGGGGGGCGCGAGCCAAGATCCAGCCCATCCCAGTGCAGGTGCGAGTCCTGCAGACCCCACCACCGGCCCGCTTCCCCCACCCGGACCTGATCTGACCGTAAAAGGCGAGATGACTAGGGATAGGGCAGCGAGCACTCAAGACATTGGCTGTGCGGACGATCGGCGGACATTGGCTCATACAATGGGCAGTAGGCGAAGGCCGTGGGGAGCAGGCGCGGCTGGAGCCTAATGCGGACATTGCAGCTTGACCCATTGCAGCCCCACCCGGACCCCACCCGGACATCCGGTGCTGGTCTGGTTTGTGCTGCGGGAGCGGCACGGCCAAACACTTTGTGATTGCGCTGCATTGGGGCTGAACTGGACTGAGTGAGTCTGGCATGAGGTCAGGATTGTGCGGGTTCCTGACATCGTGGCCCACCCGGACCCCCTCCCCCTGGGACCCAGACTTGTCGTGGGAAAAAGTGAAATTCAAGGGACGAAAGATTGATTCGGGCTGTCGTTGGAACACAAAATTTGCCGGACTCCCCTCTCCCCTTCTGGGGGCTGGCGTTGTGAAATGCATGTCTTGCCAATGACCATTGCCACTGATGCCGCGGTGGCGTCAACTCCCCTGCCAGTGCTGACAGCCGATCAGTCATTCCCAGACCGTGAGGAGTGTGAGTGACGGTGCATGTGGCGGTGCCCTGCAACGGCGGGCCGGCGGAGTTCGTGACAACGTCGCTGAAGCGCCCTCTGTTCTGACTGTCGTTGCTTTGCCGCCCCGCACCGCACGGGGTCCGGGTGCATGCGTCCCGCCGCCGGGGTGACGCGCGCGCCCGCTGCCGCCTCTCCGCAGGTGCACCCGACGGGGTTCGTGCACCCGGACGACCCCGACCACAAGACCAAGTTCCTGTGCGGGGAGGCGCTGCGGGGGGAGGGGGGGCTGCTGCTGGACGCGCAGGGCCGCCGGTTCGTGAACGAGCTGGACCTGCGCGAGAACGTCGTGGCGCGGATGGACGAGGTGCCCGGGAAGAAGTACATCGTGCTCAACGCCAAGGCCGCCACGAACCTGCCGACGCATCTGAAGTTCTACACGTTCAAGAAGCTGATGACGAAGTACGACAGCGGCGCGGCCCTGGCGGAAGGCCTGGGGATGGACCCGGAGGTGCTGGCCGACACGTTCAAAATGTACAACATGGTGGCGGAGCTGAAGTGTGTGGCGTGTCCTCCTTGCCCCAGGCCGTAGCATTGTGGGCTCCATCGGGCCGTGGTGTGGGCGTAGGCTGCCGTTCGCTAGCCCCCCCCCAAAACGACTGGAGTAACTGTATTGTCCCCAAATGACCCAAACCCGAAATGGGAATGGGAAGCGGCAAGTTTGGGAAGCGGCACGTCAAGCAAACACACATGACCGACTATCAGCCCTTTTAAGCTTGTCCTCTTGACGAGTAGTGGCCGTTACAGCCCCCCTCCCCCCCCCCAAAAAAAGGGGGGGGGGTCCATTGCCGGCCCCCCCAAAGTCCCACCAAGACGAGGCACCGGAGGTGACCTGGACCCGAAATTCGGCAAAAAAATGAAAATGAGATTTTGGAATCAGGGCGTGAGGGGGAGTCAGAAAAATCACCATTTGCCATGTATTTAGTGAAAAAAATTGACCATTTACGTTGGCCGTCGTGCCCCAAAAAAAGTGTGTGTATTTGTGTATTTGTGCCCCCAGACCCCCAGTTTCCGAGCAATGACCTCGGGCACCAAAAGCAGGTCACACACAAAAGTACATGCCACTGGACGCCAGTTGTACTACACTGTAACCCCCAGCCTTCATGGCACTCCCCCCCCCCCCCCCCCCTTCTGCCATCCAACCGGCACTTGCGTCGCTGCGAGGGCGGGGAGAGAGGGGAGGGGGGGTAGACGGGCGTTGCCGTTGCTGTGCATCTGCTCTCTGCAGGTCCGACCCTCTGCGGAAGACGGTGTTCCCGGCCGTCCCCTTTGAGATGGAGGAGGAGTACTATGCCGGGGAGGTGACGCCCGTCCTGCATTACACAATGGGTATGTGCGTGCCCGAGGGCACACGGCGTGTCGCACAATATTGTGAACAAAAGGCGCGGAGGCGGCCAAAGAGTGGCCCACGTTCCGCGTGCACGCACGCGTTGGTTGTGCGCTTGCTTGGGTGTGCCCACTGTGTGCGTGCATGGGAATGCTGGCGGTGTGCATGTATCGGGATCAAGCATGTGCAGCCGCAGCATGCCGCAGCATGCCGCAGCATGCCGCAGCACCCGTTTTTTGGAGCTGCACATAGGGGTTTGGAAGCATGCCGCAGCATGCCGCAGTCTTGTCATGAGTCAGTCATCTGCACCAACAACATCCAGTCAACAGTCAACACCAAGCACACCATTGCTGTTTTCCTTGTCCGACGACCACGCTCTGCTTGCCATGTCGAGCGAACGTTCAGTTTGATTGGCCACATCCAGACAAAGGATCGTTTGCATATGGGCAACAACACTTTGCGCCATTTGGCTATGATGTATGTCAACAAACCCACTACAGACGATCCGGATGGTGAAAGTGATGAATTCGGCCCAACAGTGTTGTGCATGTTGTCTCTTGTTTGTGAGTTCAATTTCCCACAGATGCGTAGGTACCCACATGTGCAGGTAGAAGCATGCCGCAGCATGCCGCAGCATGCCGCAGCACAAGAAATTTTTCCAAGGGACCGCACATGCTTGATCGGGATGTCTGCACTGTGCGCATGCACGGGGACGCCGGCTGCGTGCGGAGTGAAACAAGATCTGGTAGCGTTGGGTATCATACACCACATCCACAGCTCTGTTCGCACTGCAGCCATGGTCCATCCAGGCCCCCTACGCCGCCTCTCCGCCCTCTCAGCACGACAGCAACACTGTTTGGACCGGGCGCATGCCTGCCGCGCCCTGCAGCCCACGTGCTCATGCTCATGCCCTGACCCCTGTGCAAGGGCCCCCACGGGCGAGCTTGCGACGCGTCGGGATCTTGAGTGTGTGCGTGCATGAGTACCGGTGGGCACGTGTGGGAACGTTGCGCGTGTGCGCGCATCGGATGCATGCGTTAGGATGCCAGCAGCGCACATGCACGGGGACGGGCTGCTGGAAAAAAAATGGAATTTGGTGTGGGGGGGAGGTTTGGAGCCCGGCAAAATTGTAAGAGGGGGGGCTTCGCTTGGTGCGCGGACGGCACAGGGCGAACCATCCAAATCGCCGGACGGGTACGGCATCGGTGGTGGTGGCGCGTGGCGGCCCGCTGTCCCTTCTCAGGTGGACTCCGCATGAACACCAAAGCGCAGCTGATGCGAGAGCTCCCCACCGGCGGGTTCGAGGTCATCCCTGGGCTCTACGGTGCCGGGGAGGTCACCGGGGGTGTCCATGGCAAGAACCGCCTCGCCGGCAACTCGCTCCTGGAGTGCGTCGTGTTCGGTCGGATTGCGGGCAGCATGGCCGTCGCCAAGGCCATGCAGGACCAGCCCCTGGGGTCCATCCGATTGCCAACCCCTCAGTGAAGTGCATTTGGGGTTGAGTCTCAGAAGGGGGAAGGGAGGCGTCCAGCATCGGCTCGGTGGCCGCTTGGCCGCTTGGCGCCTTGAGCCGTAGAAATACTCGGAGAGCAGGCCTGCGCGTGCACCTTTGGGTAACTGCCAGTAACGGCCCGGGTAACTTCCCGTATTGCCACCATCGCTTCCTTACGAATCCGATGGCGACTCCAACGGTTTCCCAATCGCCGGGTCCTGCTCCCCAACCGCTAGCCCAACCGTCACCGATTTAAAATTTCGCCGTTCTAAATGTACACCGCCCATCAACTTCAGGCCCGCCCGAGTGCCATCGCTCGGAAGCCCGATTCTGTCCATGAATGCGCGGCCTCTCCAGTGATGTCGCGTGTCTTTGACAGCGGCAGCCACTGAGTGGGACGCTGGGACTGCGGTCCCTTTGGAGTGTGTGGCATTCGGGTGCGATCAGCAAAGCGGCAGGCGGGGCCCGTTGCGCGATCGGTGAACGGGCGCAGTGGTCTGAAGACTGGCCGTGGGGCGCTTCAAAGTCTTGAGTGGCCTCCCGTTCACCATCGCCCCCCCTTCAGAACGACGACACCGGCGCCTGACCCGACGAGCCGACATCAACACACATACACAACCACAACCGTAGCCACAGACCACCGCACACGCGATTTCGCACACACACACACACACACACACACACCAACACAGCCCTGGCCACCCGGCAGGCCTCGCGGGCGCGGAGCGGCAACCAGGAGCGTCCTCCCCCACATGCGGCGTGGCATTCGGGGAGGTCGCTGGGGGCCGCCTGTTCAGATACCCAACAGCCCCCCCCCACCCCCAGCCCAAGCGCGAGGCCTTGTGCCAACCCCCCCCCCCCTCCCCCAAGCGCGATGGCAGCACTCCGCCATGAGCATTGCCGCGTACTCTTGAAGGGGAAGGGTCAGAGCGTATGGGTCCTCAATGGTTTGGTCGAGGCGATTCGCCACCACAGAGAAACGGAAACGGCGGACCAAAACAGTGGCTTGGTGGACGACCTTCATTCTGGGAAAGGGAAGGGCAGGGCAGTGTAAGTGGCGATCGGCCGATTGGCGCCGCCAGCTGCAGATTGAGAAACCAACCATCGCGTCATGCCAACCCCCCCCTCTCCCCCTCTCCCCCTCTCCGGGGCCTCCGACCACCACATCTCTGTCGGGATCTACAATTGCAACAGGCGGCCCCCCGGTGGCGGAGGTGCCTTGGCACAAAGGTCTAACCCCCCCTCTTCCCCATACCCCGCCGCTGTCTGGTCCCGTCAAACGTGTCGGGCCCCTGAGTCAAAGGGGGGCCAATCAGCAACAACAGCGGTCCGCTCCGGTGGCCAACTGCCAACTGCCGGCGGTTGAACGCAAGCCGCTCGCCCTTGAGCACCAATGGGGACCAGCCGACAGCTGTTGGCAGCTTTCCCCGGATTTGGCGCTTGTTGGCAATGTCAGGGCGCACGCTCTTTGGCAGTGACATTGTTCTCGTCTTTGCTTTCGGGTGCCTTGGGCCCGCCCCAAAGAGAGTGACACTCATTTTGGTGTACCAACGCACCGGAAAAGCGTTCAGTTGGGGTTCGGGAAAGGCCACACCCCCCGTGCCCCCACCCCAGCCCCTTCACGTCAGGTGCGGCACGGGCATTTTCCAGACCGCATCGGCAAAGAGGATTACGAGGTGTGTGGCGCATCCGACGCGATGGCAGTGCTGCTCTGCGACCCCGCGACAACCAACAGCTACGCACGCCTCCTGCGGCGGATCCCAACACACTGAAGGTGCTTTACCTGCGTTGCACACGCTCGCCGATGCCAATGGGGCGCGTGTTTACCACTGCCGGTGGGGGAAGGCCGGCATGGTCTGCGCAAAGTTGCAATTGTACTGGGAGTTATCACTGCAGCCGGGCCGGGGGGTTTCAAGTGCACCCGCAATTTCTCCGCCAGCAGCTCTCTCCCCTTGCCGCCAGAGCTGCCCTCGACCAACAAGCACAAAACACTGACACTGGACACACGGAAACCAACCAGCCTTTATTGAACACCCGAATGCTTCCGCTCCAGACCTTTTTGTCCGTAATTACATTCTTATTTTACAAAGAGAAGCACGCTGACCGGTATGGTGTCGCTGCACCTGTGGCTGTGGAGCCCTTTTTGGTAATGCGCCGCCGTGGTGTGGCGTGTTTCTTCTTTGGCACCAAGGAGGGGTAGTCGAGTAAGTCAGTTGGGTAGTTTTCGACGAACGCAAAGCATACGTGTCAGCCATTCACCCAGAGGGTCGTCTCGTACCGGCACTTTGATGATGTGTTTCTCTTGTTGAGTTCTGCGCGTCTGACTGGTGCGCGTGCTGGGGTTATGACATGCCGTATCAATATCAGATACTTTTCAAAAATGATTCATGCCCGGCACAAGGTGTTGCTTTGCGCAAAACAAAAAAAGCAAAGAGATGTGAATTTTTAGCTGCCTTCGCAAAAATGACATCCGCAAACAGTTTTTTGGCCCCCGGCCCAAGGATGTATTGGAACGGCTGACAGCCAGAGGAAGATCCCCCCCTCCGCCCCGCCTCCTTGCCTTCTGATGTTTCGCAGGGTCAGGCAGATACGGGCAGACCAAACCCTAACCCCCCCCCCCCCCCTGATCTCGACACCTTCCAGGAACCCACGTTGAAGAACCACCCACAGTACCTGAAACAAACAACGGTCAGTTAAACGCAGGGGGCCACTGAATTTACAAACCGGTTTTGTGAAGAAGAGGTGGGGCCATGTTGCAAGTTGCCTTGGTGTCTCAGCTTCTCGTGTGCCATGTGCACTAATATGGACGAATTTACAACTGGTTTGTTGACAAACTGGTAGACAGAACTGGTCGATAGGTAAAACTGAATCATCCAATTCTCTTGCGTGTTGGTGCTATGGACTGCAATCCCAGAGTTCAACTGATCCACAGTTGTGTACCTGTGAAGGTATGAACTGCAATCCCCGAGTCCAGGGTACCCCAGGTTCTTTTCAGTGGCACCAAAATGAATGAAACAGAAACACCCCCCAAAAGGAGGCCAACAACATAAAAAAAACGCCAGAGTAACCAAAAACTTGACTCATTCAGCCAAAAAGAGGTCTGCAAAACGAATTGTGCAGAAAAACAATGATAACAATCAAATATTTATTCCCTATTTTAGGTGCTGTCGCAAAAACCTGGCATAAATAGAATTCGAAGCACGCAACACAAAATTGAGTGTTCCAGAAAACGTTAATATTGGCACGGTATTTCATGAGAGAAAGACGGCATGGTGGGCGTGGTGCCCCGCTCAACTTCTTCTGTTCAACCGTTTTGCAACTGCCAGAACCTGCCCATGAATGGCAATTACAAGTAACAAGTTTGTAGCAACTCCTCAAGCCTGTGTTTTGTACCCGAACCTCCTAGGATCGCATTCCTGCTACTGTCTAAAATCCGACAAACTGCAGAAACAGGCATTTACATGCTTGTACGCGGCGCACCCACGGTGCAATGCACGGTGCACATGTTTTCATCCATAGGAAAGGAGAAAAATGTTCCCCTAATGCCCAGAAATGCATTGTGCAATTGTGTGCGCCGCATGCGCAGTGCAACCAGGAGCCCCAGGGGCTTGGCAATCAGTTTGCGTAGCGGAGTCAGCAACAGCACAGGCCTCTTTTGTATCACAGCCTCCGTCCGATCTAATTGCTTCACAGTTGCCCACACTGCACATCGCCAACCCGTTTTCAGATTGCCACCACTTAGATGCCAGGGGGGTCAGTAGTGCCCACCTTGACATTCTAGTCTTGCCCCAGGTTTTCATGTGTTCGGGCCACTAATGCGGACAACCTAAGCTCACCAGAAATCACTTCACAAAAGGTTAATGATGTAGGTTCACGGACTTACCCACCGTTCTCACAGGCTCCTGTCAAGAGATGCAAGGGTACAATATTGCAACACCAGAGCACGCTTCAACGCTACAATGTGTGTTCGAGAGTCCAGTGCGCATAGAGACGAACTCAGCACGGTGAACAGCAAGCATTGGAATGAATGGACTGCCAAAGCATCGGCCACCTAAATCCCGGAGGCATGCCTCCGTAAAAAAAAAACCAAGTGCCGGAAATTATAAACACAAACCGGAGAAAATTTTGAGAAGGCTGTAGCGGTTTCATGATTTCATCTTTTTTTTTACAGCGCCTCAGCTGCAAGTATGCTGTGGTTCTCCACTTGGATGAGATTCCACGGGCCTTCTGTGGTAAGATGGCAAGCGGTACCACTTTATCGGTCCGTGCCAGGAAAGTGAACATGCATTGCGGCATCTTGCATACCATCCCGCATGCCAATGGCCCGGGCCACTGCCCTTGCAGTGCCTTTGGCACACCTGCCTGTAGTGTCAGCACCATCTCAGTGTGGTGCTTCTGACAAGTGCGCTTGTTTGCCTCTCATCTCATCCAGCGGCTTTGCATTGACATGACCGGGCCAGAGTCCACGCCGCTTGTCCCAAGTGAACTCAAAGGGACGCAGAAGAAGGCGTTGGTGGGGTTGATGGCCGGGGATGAGCTGATGCGGAGCATCGGTGTGCTCAACTTGGTGCTGACGGTGGTGCTGGTCCTGCGGTTCCCCCAGTTCTTCTGGATCCTCCACTTCGTGAAGGCGCTCATTTACGTGCCCTGGCGCTTCGTGCGCTTTCGCCGCCTGAACTGCGAGCTGTACTTGTTGGACTTCTGTTACGCGGCGACATACCTGGCCGGGCTGTGTTGCCTTCTTGCGTGTGTGCGAGTGACCACCGGGTATGAGACGTACCTGCACCAATACAACAGTCTGCTTATCCGGGCGGGGTTCACCTTCGCAAATGGGTCTCTTGCATGGTCCATCTTGATATTCAAGAACTCGCTCACGTTCTACAACATCGACCACCAAACGAGCGTCTTCATCCACCTGTCGCCTGCGGTCTTCTTCTGGTGCCTGCGCTGGGGCAGCGGGCTCGGGCTGCAGGTGGTCGAGGGGCAGTGGCCGGGCATGTTCGACGTCTGCCCCGGGGTGCCCGCACAAGAGGCGGACCGCTGTTTGGACTGGTCCCAGATGCACTGGTGCACGGCCTGCCCGGCCGCCTGGGGGGACTTCGTGTGGAGGCCCGCACTCGTCTACTTCGTTTGCTGGGCCCTCCCGTACTACGTGCTGGTCTTCCACTGCCTGAGGGGCTGGATCAAGGCGCGGGGCAAGGAGACCCTGTACAGCTCCATCCTGACAGACCGGCTGAAGTCGAAGTTCATCCGTCTGTTCCCCGAAGCGGCGTGGCCCTTCGCGTACATGCTGCAGCACTTCCTCGTCATGGAGGGCCTGGGGGTGCTCACCGCGGTGTTCTGGCACAGCTTCGCGGCCCACACGCTCTTCGGTGTGCTGCTGCTGGTGGCCGCCGTCCACAACGGGAGCACGTACACGTTCCAGGTCTTTGCCCTGCGCTACGCTGCCGAACTGCTGCGGAACAACCCGGACGCCGTCCTGCGGGAGCCCCCCTCCGAAGACGATGCGCCGAAGGTCCGGCCGTGAGCCACGGTGTTTTTCGGTGCGGGTCCACGTGTTCGCAGCGGTTGACAAGTCAGGCCTGTGGGGATGTGCCAGGGGAATGCAGACCCGCAGTGGAGTGCGTGCAGCGCACCAGCCCGCCCTGCCGGGACGACCCCGGGGCAGGCCATGCTGCGAACTTCCATAGGCCCACCTTCCGTAACACACACACACTGTGTTTTTGGTGAGATCACTTCGAAATGGGTTGTGAGATCATGGGCAACTGCCCGCTGGTTTAAACCCCGGCCCCTTTCGGGAGTATTATTGCAGGATACTGCATTGTTACCCCCTCTCCCTTGTGATGAGGCTGGGCTGGGTTTTCATGCCTATCCCATGGCATGGTAGCTCCCAGCTACTGATCATTTTTGAAGGCAAATGGGTTGTGTATCAGGTTTCCTGCAGCCATGACCAATGAGTGGTACAAGTAAGGAAGAGAATGGGCCGTCCTCAACCACACCCTGCTTTGGTAAGTGATTGGAGAGATGTTCTTTGACAGCTTTGTCAGCAAAATACATTTCTGTAGGCTGGATAGACAAACAGGCACGCACGGCGTACCCCCATAGAACTCTCCTCCTCTTCCTTGTCATGATACATAGCATGGAGCATGGTTTTCCTCCCCCATGGCAAAGAGTCGGCCTAGCTGGCGAACTTACCATTGTGGCTGTCGCCTGTCATTTGCTTGACCTTGTGAGCACCTGACCTATCATCTGGATGTATAGCCTTCAAACCTCCTCAACCCTCCTCGCATAGTGTTCCGTCTGGTGGTGATGACAGCTCTCCCTGAACCTCTCTGAGAGGGAGTTGCAGACACGGTGTGCACATTGGGGTTGTACCAAGATCAGTGCGGCGTGCGGAGAGGTGCATTGTCGAGCTTTCGCCGATGTTTGCAAAGCACACTTTCCCGGTCATACTTCTTCATCTGAAAGTGGCTGTGGGGATAGGGTGTGACTCCGGGATGGGGAGTGTGAAGATGTGTGTGTTAGTGAGCGACCGTAATCGGGGCTTCCATCACCCTCGCCACCAGGAAGGTTCAAAGGGACTTCTGGAGGGACTTCTATCACGGAGATCTATGGGGAGCGTGAATGCTAGGGCTGCCATCACCCTCGCCACCGGAGAGGTCCAAAAGGACTCTCGGAGGGGCAGCCATCATGGGCATCGGTGGAGATGGTGGCGGAGAATCGAGGAGATGGTGGAGAACTGGGGATACCGAAGGAGATGGAGTCCATGGGGCACTGATGATTGATGACCCGCACACCATCTCACTGACACTCTAGCTCCATATGCCCATTGTCCAAATGACCAGCCACCTTGACGGGTACTCGAAGCCCAATTGGCCTGCTGTAGAACACCTTGTCCCCAATGCTCAACTCCATAACAAATAGCAAAAGAGGTCTAAGGGGACACGCGGGGCTAAAACTGATGCTCCGCAGCAAACACACTGAATGCATCACCATGTACCCAGCCCAACGTGCCAGTTTCACAATGCAAATAAGCAGGTGCTCAAGGTGGTGTGTGCATGTGGCAAGAACAGACGGCTCTCGCCCACGCCCTTCACGGAGGATTGGTGACAAAACACCGCGGAAAGTATCAATTGACCGCACCGGAACAGGGCTTGTACAGCATGAAGCCAATTTGACTGTTGTACTGTCTGCAGCACTGTGATCTGTGATCCGGAATGGTCTGGATTGCTTCCTCGGGACGCAAGGTCCGCCACATTAAACACATCCCAGTTTGACCATTGCGCCTGGACTCCTTCTTTGTGCTGGCAACATGAGTCCACCCCACGTCATTTGGAGCGCTCAGTGGCTTCTTTCTCACGTTTCTTCCCTTTCGGGTTGCCCCTCGGGGCATGGCAGTCTCCCACTGCACTGTGCAGATGCCACACAATTGGTGCTATCTAAACTGTCCCACCGTCTTGGTGGTCTAAGGCACACACCTGCAGGTCCAGTCATCTTGGATCTTAGCAGACATCTCATTCCGGTAGGTCAGGTAGGAGTCTGACTGAAGGGGTTCTCACCAAAAGTGTCTCACGAAAGGGGTCTCACCAAAGGGCACAGGTTCCAATCACGCGGTCTCACCAAGGGGGTCTCACCAAAAGTATTTCACCAAATGGGTCCCCACCAAAAGTGTTTCACCAAATGGGTCTCACCAAAGGGGTCTCACCATGGTGTCTCACCATGAGGGTATCACGAAAGGGCACTCGTCTCACCAAAGGGGTCTTGCCAAATGGGTCTTACCAGTGGCATGTAAAAGTTTTTTGAAATTCGATTTTCCATGAAACCCTTCTGCTGCCCCTAGGATGGGTTTGGGTGATCATTTGGTGACAATACGGGTACTTGAGCACCCATGGGGACCAACGTAGTGGCCACTGGGCACATCTACCCCGAGCCATGGGCCCCCCAAAAGCTTCAAAATTGCTGTTTGTATTTGTACTAGTTGTAGGTGGTTCAATGGCATTTGGTGTGTGCACGAACTGCTTAAGTAGTTTTCCACCCTCTACAGGTCAAAAATGGAAAATCACCTCGCAGAGGTTGTTAGATCAAAGCTAGGCAGGCCTGAAGAGAGGGGAAAACGCCACATACCCCCCTTTTTGGGCCTTTTTGGGGCTATTTGCGTACCCTACCTCAAGAGGTTGAATTGTTGGTTTAACCCCTTGTAAAATCATTATTTTGTCCAATAAACACATCCCCCAATGAGTTCTTGGTCCGGACCCCCCTGGACCCACCCCCCCACTTGAAACCCACTTTTTTGGGGTTTTGAGGGGGGTGTGGGGGGGGGGTCAAAAATGTCGAAAAAAATGACCCCCCCCCTTTTTGGGTCGAAAATCATGAATCTTTTGATTTTTTTCGATTTTGAGCCGAAAAAGTGTTTCCGGGTCCCGGCTCCATGGGGTTTGTATGGGGCGGAGTGGGACGAGCGCTTCCTGAAGTTTATGCACTTTTCAGCCAGTTTTGCTATGTTGGCGGTTTTGGCGACCTCGGTGACCACGTGCTACCCAGTCTGGGGGGTGTGAGTGGGGATGTTGTGACAGTATATGCCTACTAGGATACGAAAGGACGTTTTTTGCAGTCTGTAGCTCTTCCGAGGGCCGGTCCAAGCCCGTGCCAAAGACGCGAAATGACTGTTTCCACCAATAATGGCTTACATGAGTGAATGGGCCGGTGCACAACCTGCTTTTGCAGTTTTTCACCCTAGACAGCCCAAAAATCGAAGTTTTTAAAACTTATTTTTTTGATATTCTGACCACACGATATGACCATCCAGGCTATGTAAAGCATGTTTTAGGCCGTATTTACATGTTTTTCACCTCATTTGGGTATTGGGTGCGCCGAGGGGGGTCTCACAAGTGATTGGTACACAACTTACTTATGCAGTTTTTCACCCCGGACAGCTCAAAAATCGAAGTTTTCAAAACTTATTTTTTTGATATCATGACCGCACAAAATGACCATCCAAGGTATGTAAAGCATGTTTAGGCCGTATTTACATGTTTTTCACCCTATTTGGGTATTGGGTGCGGTCGGGGGGGTCTCCCAAGGGATTGGTACACAACCTGCTTCTGCAGTTTTTCACCCTGGACAGCTCAAAAAATCGAAGTTTTCAAAACTTATTTTGTTGGTACTGTGACCACACAAAATGACCATCCAAGGTATGTAAAGCATGTTTTGGACCATATTTACGTGTTTTTCACCTTATTTGGGTGTTGGGCGCGCGAGGGGGGGGGGGGGTCTCCCAAGGGATTGGTACACAACCTGCTTTATGCAGTTTTTTACCCCGGGCAGCTCAAAAATAGAAGTTTTCAAGACTTATTTTTTTGGTATCATGACCACACAAAATGACCATCCAAGGTATGCAAAACATGTTTTAGGCAGTTTTTCTGTGTTTTTCACCCGATTTGGGGATTGGGTGCCGTCGGGGGGGTCTCCCAAGGGATTGGTACACAACTTGCTTATGCAGTTTTTTACCCTGGGGAGCTCAAAAAATCGAAGTTTTCAAAACTCATTTTTTTTTGATATTGTGATCACCTTAAATGACCATCCAAGACATGTACAGCATGTTTTAGCCCGTATTTTTGTAGTTTTTACCCTATTTTGGGGGTGTGTTGGTTGGGGTAGATTCTCTGCGAGGTGGACTTGCCGAAGGCAAGAGATTTCTTGCACAGGGATGCGATGGAAATGGGTGCATGTTTTTTTGGACATATGGCATATACATATACATATGGCATATACATGCTTTGTTGCACCTGCGGGCTCTCTACAGGGGAGGGCTAGGGTATAATGATATCTAGGGGCCATCAACATGCTTTGCATGCGCTATATGTCGGCTGTGCACAGTGTGCCTTTTGTTCTTCTTCGTGTGTCTTATCATCGACCCATACCATGTTATATCAGCACCATTGTTGTTTGGCACCAGGTACTTAGGGCTCACTTGTTGGAAAAATTTGTTGAGACATCTCTCCTGATCGTTTGTAGGTGGATATGCGATTATGATGGTGGGCAATCACCCAGCAGCGAGTGCATTCATGGCAGAATACCATGTGCCTGTTCTAGCCCAATCAGCTCATTCCATTGGGTACAAGAATCATGGACTAGGCACAGATGTTTGGTGATGCAAGTCATCTGTAATTGGCACCTGGGAGACGATGTCGAGTTGTGGTCAATGGTACCTTGGGTAGCACTTGAGTACAGCTGAAGTGCTACCCAAAAGCACCAGAACTGTCACCAAAAGGGTGCTAGGGCGGGTGGCAATGGGGCATACGGTGCAGGGTCCAATATGGGGTTTGCCAACCCTTTTACGGGTGCACTTGTCAATGGATGCACAAGATTGTTCCAAACGTTCTTAGGTTCTGTTAATCCTCTCTCAATCTCTCTCTCTCTCTCTCTCTGATTTTAATCTGGAAAGTGTGCACTATGCGCACGCCTTGCATGTTATGCTGCACCGCACACGCTGTGCAGACTCCCCCACCCTAGGTGTTCCGTTTTAGGATTCGAATGACGAATGGGTAAGTCCGTCCTAAGGTCCAGCATGGACAAGTGCAAATATTGTTTGGTGTTGCTTGGAAGGGTGTGTGAAATGATCTGCTGCATGGAATGCATTCGCGTATCATACCCAAGGAGTTAAATGTCAAATGATTACTGGGCATAAGACCCATGAATTATGAGAGAGCAATTCACATGACCCATTTTTGCCTCGCAATAGTGCTCAATGCCTCTGGTCAGAGTGGGCGCATGCCCCACAGACGGGACCCCATTGACCGGAGATAGTTGATTGATGTTTGTAAAAGCTTATTCAGTCAAACCAGTTGGATCACGTGCAAATACACAAAGACCCCATTTTCCTGTCCAACTGCACACTGCCACCAAAGATGTCATGTTGGACGAAAGGCTTTATTTTGTCACGTGGACGTTCTGCTCAGCATTTTTTGTACCCTGTCCCCCTCCCCCAAACTCCTGCGCTGCACCATGCGGTTTGGAGTTGCCTGTGGTATCTCCTTTATTCTGGCAGCCCTCATGCCTGAGCGCTGGATTGGGCTTGAGGGCTTTGCCGCTAAACGGCACACATCTCTTCAGCATTTGTCTTCAGTGGCTTCCAATGTCTTTGAGCGTGGCATGGCAGCAGAAGATCATGTCGTGGCCGTGCGCTCAGCGAACGATGCTGTACCCCCTGCGCACTGTGCACAGCCGTTGTGCTGTGCCCATGCGCTGGGATGTTGGCGCTCCGGCGGTGCCGCTCATTCCGGTGTTGCCTCTTGTATCGCACATTGGCGCTCTTTCGCCCTCGGAGCTCACATTGGGCATCACGTCAGTGCCGATTAATGTCAATGGCGCGACACGATCGGCCGTGACCACGCACCACGAGTCTTCTGGTTCTCAACTACAAAGCCCCAACGTGACCCACACATCAGAGGACGCTTCAGGTGTGGTTTGTGCTTCGGGGTGACGCTTTTGTTGTAGGGGGAGGGCTGTTCCGTGTAACAAAACACTCGCCAGATTTGTATACAATTGGCCTTTGGGGTCGGATTCACTGTGATCCGATTTGCACGCTGTTTCGCGTGTTACCCCGTCCGCGGTGTATCGCATGATAGGCATTAAACAAACCACTGCCGATGCTTTGGGAAGGAGAATAGCAACAGACGCCACTCGCGGCATCGTGGCATCATCGCACAACGTTCTTCTCTTGACATTGCCCGCATTGTGTCGTGCTTCACATGGGTACACCAGGGTCCTTTATGGGATTTATGGCATTCCTGGACACACTCCGATCCAAATACTTGGCGTACGAAATCTTTGATATCATCAGCCTTTGTCTGCCTGGAGACAACTCAAATGAGGTTATACCCTCTCAGGCAAGCGTCCTCTCATTGGGGCCCATTCTGCAACTCAGAAACCCCACAACCGTTGGCCCTCTGCGGTGCATGTGCTCCCGACTTGCCTCCAAACTGTAGGAATGGGTATTGAGGAGGCCGTGGAGTACTATTTTGGTGCCAATCTTCAGGCACTTATCGCGAAAGAACCCTCGGTACAGCACTGCTCCGTGGAGACTGTGAAAGCGATAGCTGAGTGCCTGCAGGAGCTCGGGGCTGATGGGCGGGCGATCATACACTTGCATCCAGCGGTTTTGGGATGTGACCCGAATGTCACGAAAGCTATTGCTGGGTATTTGCAGGAGTTGAGGGTTGACGTGCCCAAAGTAATACATGCGATGCCCTCCGTGTTGTGCATGGGGTTAGAGAAGGTGAAAGCCGGGGCAACCTATCTTCAAGGGCTGGGTATGGACGTACGTGCAGTGGTTAACGAGGAGCCGCCGCTCCTTGGGACGAGTAGGGGGCACATGGAGCAGTGTGTTACATATCTGAACGAGCTCGGTGTGGATGGGGCTAAAGTAGTGAATCGTTGCCCTGCCGTTTTGTCATATTCTATCGAGAACCTGCAGCAGACAGTTGCGTATCTGCGGACCCTGCATGTTGACGTACAACAGGTTGTTGAACAGCGGCCAGAGGTTTTTGGGTTGCAGGACATGAAGGAAAAGGTGAGGGATCTGCAGCATCTGGGGGTGGGTGCGGTATCGGTGGTGAATCAGCACCCAGCAGTGCTGGGGTACAGGATGGAGAATATGGAAGCTGTTGTTAGATTTCTGCGTCAGCCGGGTGCAGTGTTGTTGTATAGTAGAGGGGGCATGAAGGGGACAGTTTCATACATGCAGAAGCTAGAAGTGAAGATTCCTAAAGTGGTTAAACGACATCGAGCCTTCTCTTCGTATGGTGAGCAGAAAAGGAATGAGACGGTGGCATATCTTGAGGGGCTGGGCGTGGATGTCACCAAAGTGGTGAAAGGGCATCCAGAGGTGTTTGGGGATAGTATGGAGAAGATAAAGGCAACGGTTGCATATCTTCAGGAGCTGGGTGTGGATGTGGCCAAAGTAGTGAATTGGCATCCTCAAGTGTTTGGTTATAGTATGGAGAACATGAAGGGGACGGTTGCATATCTTGAGGAGTTGGGTGTGGATGTGACCAAAGTGGTGAATCGGAATGCAAACGTGTTTGAGTATAGTATAGAGAACATGAAGGGGACGGTTGCATATCTTGAGGAGCTGGGTATGGATGTTACTAAAGTGGTGCATCGAGTTCCAGTGGCGTTGGGGCGTGGTGTTGAGGACGTGAAGGGGACGGTTGCATACCTTGAGGAACAGGGCGTGGATGTTACCAAAGTACTGAATCGGCGTCCAGAATTCTTTGGGTTGACCATTGAGAATATTCAACCAAAGGTTGAGTTTCTGACAAAGCAAATGCAACGATCCGTTTCGGAGATCAATGGCTACCCTTCCTTCCTAAGCTACAGTTTGAAATCCCGCATACAGCCGC
Organism: Eutreptiella sp. 'Long Island Sound 2002'; assembly: GCA_964036045.1. NCBI lineage: Eukaryota > Euglenozoa > Euglenophyceae > Eutreptiales > Eutreptiaceae > Eutreptiella > Eutreptiella sp. 'Long Island Sound 2002'. The sequence continues at coordinate 8,832,851 of OZ038399.1, read as the reverse complement.
GATACAGGTATCTACAACATGTGGATCACAACACGGGCTGCAGTCTTTCATATATGGTCTCACCAAAGGATGAAAGGTTTGCCACAGTTGTTGCGCAGACAACCCTTGAGGAATACATAACATGGAGATCCAAAGACCTTGACCTTGATTGAGAGGGGGGGGAGTCCCAGTCACTCGCAGATTTGCGCCGCAGCGCTACAGATTCCGATCTTTCGATTTGCGCCGCAACCGTCTGCCATTGGCGTTGGTGGGAGGCATTTGAGGACAGGGTGAGAGTGACTGAGCCACAGGCACAGCCCAGGGAAGCAACCCCCCCCCCCCCCACTCGCAATGCACCCCTCTTCACTAGGCAGATTGCATTGGTACGTCCTGGGATGCGCACAGCAATGGCACCCAAGCCGGCACAGTACCACCGCCAATGCCGGAAGCTCTTGAGCAATGTGGACATCCCAAGAGTGATAGGGCTTGATCCAGGGCTTTTGGGATGTGATGCCATGGCCCTGTTTAACAATATTTATGACGTGTTATTTTGGGACATAGACAAGGCATGAGTGGTGAACCGTTTACCATGGGCACTCCGAATGACGGCAGAGGAGTCTTTGGGTGTCATTAGATATTTGTGACAGCTGCGTGTACAATTCAGCACCGTAGTGCACAACCATCCAGAAGTCCTGCTGCTTCCTCTGAAGAAACTGAGCAGGACCAAAGCCTATTTGCATGGGCTGGGGGCTGATTTCCAGAGAGTGGTGACTTTCTTGCCACAAGTGTTGGGTTTGAGTATTCCGGACCTTCAGAGCACCGAGGCATGTTTGCAGGGGCTGGGTGTGGACGTGGCCATTGAGGTAACAGGGCACCCAAGCCACGCTGATTTGTGGAGCATGACGAGTGCAGCCACAATTGGCCAACACTACATCACCACGGCGGCACAGATACCGCTTGCTTTGTGCTGCCCCAAATGCTCGAAAGGGCGCATCGTGACATACCAAAACATGCTCCTTCGCAAAGTTTGCTGCAATTTTGTTCTAGTTTCCCGAATGTCCGCACTTTCAACCGACCGCACTACTCGTGCTACACTATTACGTCTGCACATTTGCAAATTCCAGAGGTTTCCTAAGACTGCACTTTCAAGGGTGATTGGCCGTCAGCACTGCTGTTTCAAGGGCCTCTTCACAGACACAAGCGCAGTCCTTTCGTTGTGAGGGATATTGATGTTCTTGTTTAGTTCGTATCGGTTGCAGAGGTGTGTTTTCGAGCTTCAGGTGGTGTTGCAAATTTCCCTTCTCACACGTGAAGAAATGTGGTTTTCATTTCTTGGAAATGTGAATCACGTCTGATTCGCTGCATTGTTTTCTGCAATTAGCAGAGATGTAGCCACGCTTCAAAGTTGTAGTGGCTTGTTCTTCCTCGTGATTGTTCAGCACTCCGTTCACCAGGGCTGCGTATAGCATATGTCTTTTATAATATGTTGAGTGAAATGCAATGGTAGTCGAAGGAACGAAGAAATCGAAGAAATCGTGTACACAGATCTCTGGGGGTTGCAAAGTCTGGCCAGGGATGCTGACTGGATGGCAGGACCTGCGGGAGTAACATCTTGTCTTCTCTTGTCAGCCACCTGCGGCCTCAACACATTTCCTCGGTGCAGTGCTGCACACCGACGACCTCCTCCGCATCCTCGTCGTTGGGGTTGTGTGGACTGCCCATTGGATGCCAGCCCCTTTTGTACTTTTGAGGCGCCGGGGATTCGGCCGCCTTTGGCTTAGCTGATGGATAGATGTAGCCAAACTGCACATAATTTCTGGACAACGCGCTTCCCCGCAACAGCTTCCCTCCAGACACCCACAGCACAGCCGTTGATCTCATCGAGCAGGTTGTCAGACCAGCAGTGAATCGGTGAGGCCAAAAATGACTGCAGTGTGTGTGGACAGACTTATAGAAAGGTGGTGTATGTTCGGTGTTGAATCCCCTGGTGGGCATCACACACGAGCGAAGAGTGTTCGGAAGAGGGGCTCGTCGGACTGCGCCTTTTTGAGCTCAGCTTAACCCAAAGATGAGGCAAAGAGAAGCTGAGATGTCATGCCAACCTGCTGCTTGTTTTGCTGTTTGGGGCCCGAGCCTGAAGATGCCCGACGCGGGGACTGGAACCTCCCCTGTTTGACCCTGTGTTGCAATGGCCACGTTAGATGTGGTTGGTGGCCAGCACCCTTCACGCTTAACGATCTGAGAATGACACAACGTAAATCTTTACAGCGCTGGCAGGAGAGTGAACGGCATGAGGACAGTGTGCTGAAATTAGGAGCAGTGAGGCACTCACACCCACATCTACAACACTGGACCTGCCCACTGGACCAATCGGCTCATTCCATTGGCCGCAAGAATCATGGACTAGGCACAGATGTTTGGTGATGCAAGTCATCTGTAATCGGTACCTGGGAGACAATGTCGAGTGGTGGTCAATGGTACCTTGGGTAGCACTTGAGTACAGCTGAAGTGCTACCCAAAAGCACCAGAACTGTCACCAAAAGGGTGCTAGGGCGGGTGGCAATGGGGCATACGGTGCAGGGTCCAATATGGGGTTTGCCAACCCTTTTACGGGTGCACTTGTCAATGGATGCACAAGATTGTTCCAAACGTTCTTAGGTTCTGTTAATCCTCTCTCTCTCTCTCTCTCTCTCTCTCTCTGATTTTAATCTGGAAAGTGTGCACTATGCGCACGCCTTGCATGTTATGCTGCACCGCACACGCTGTGCAGACTCCCCCACCCTAGGTGTTCCGTTTTAGGATTCGAATGACGAATGGGTAAGTCCGTCCTAAGGTCCAGCATGGACAAGTGCAAATATTGTTTGGTGTTGCTTGGAAGGGTGTGTGAAATGATCTGCTGCATGGAATGCATTCGCGAATCATACCCAAGGAGTTAAATGTCAAATGATTACTGGGCATAAGACCCATGAATTATGAGAGAGCAATTCACATGACCCATTTTTGCCTCGCAATAGTGCTCAATGCCTCTGGTCAGAGTGGGCGCATGCCCCGATAGTATGCACGAAGTCGCCCCCCCCTACCTCCCCCCCCTACCTACCCCCCTCCTACCCCCCCCCTACCCCCCCCCTACCCCCCCCTACCCCCCCCTACCCCCCCCAACCCCCCCCCCTACCCCCCCCCCCCTACCTCCCCCCCCTACCTCCCCCCCCTACCTCCCCCCCCCTACCTCTGCCCCCTACCTTCGGCTCGCTTCGCTCGACGCGGGGGCCAGCCCCCGCACCCCCCTTAAATAACATGACTCCTGCGGTGGCCACAGACCGCCTTGTGTGTGCACCGCCTTTTGTGTGTACCGCCTTGCCTGTGGCCCCTTAAATAACAAGACTCCTGCGGTGGCTACAGACCGCCTTTTATGTGTTCCGCCTTGTGTGTGCACAGCCTTCTGTGTGTACCGCCTTGCCTGTGGCCCCTTAAATAACAAGACTCCTGCGGTGGCTACAGACCGCCTTTTATGTGTTCCGCCTTGTGTGTGCACAGCCTTCTGTGTGTACCGCCTTGCCTGTGGCCCCTTAAATAACAAGACTCCTGCGGTGGCTACAGACCGCCTTTTGTGTGTTCCGCCTTGTGTGTGCACCGCCTTCTGTGTGTACCGCCTTTCCTGTGGCCCCTTAAATAACAAGACTCCTGCGGTGGCTACAGACCGCCTTTTGTGTGTTCCGCCTTTTGTGTGTTCCGCCTTGTGTGTGCACCGCCTTCTGTGTGTACCGCCTTGCCTGTGGCCCCTTAAATAACAAGACTCCTGCGGTGGCTACAGACCGCCTTTTGTGTGTTCCGCCTTGTGTGTGCACCGCCTTCTGTGTGCACCGCCTTGCCTGTGGCCCCTTAAATAACAAGACTCCTGCGGTGGCCACAGGCCGCCTTTTGTGTGTTCCGCCTTGTGTGTGCACCGCCTTCCCCCCCCATACCCCCCCCTACCTTCTCGACCCCCCCCCTACCCCCCCCCCCTACCCCCCCCCTACCCCCCCCCCTACCCCCCCCCTACCCCCCCCCCTACCTCCAAGGTAGGGGGGGGCGACTTCGTGCGATATATGATGCCCCACAGACGGGACCCCATTGACCGGAGATAGTTGATTGATGTTTGTAAAAGCTTATTCAGTCAAACCAGTTGGATCACGTGCAAATACACAAAGATCCCATTTTCCTGTCCAACTGCACACTGCCACCAAAGATGTCATGTTGGACGAAAGGCTTTATTTTGTCACGTGGACGTTCTGCTCAGTATTTTTTGTACCCTGTCCCCCTCCCCCAAACTCCTGCGCTGCACCATGCGGTTTGGAGTTGCCTGTGGTATCTCCTTTATTCTGGCAGCCCTCATGCCTGAGCGCTGGATTGGGCTTGAGGGCTTTGCCGCTAAACGGCACACATCTCTTCAGCATTTGTCTTCAGTGGCTTCCAATGTCTTTGAGCGTGGCATGGCAGCAGAAGATCATGTCGTGGCCGTGCGCTCAGCGAACGATGCTGTACCCCCTGCGCACTGTGCACAGCCGTTGTGCTGTGCCCATGCGCTGGGATGTTGGCGCTCCGGCGGTGCCGCTCATTCCGGTGTTGCCTCTTGTATCGCACATTGGCGCTCTTTCGCCCTCGGAGCTCACATTGGGCATCACGTCAGTGCCGATTAATGTCAATGGCGCGACACGATCGGCCGTGACCACGCACCACGAGTCTTCTGGTTCTCAACTACAAAGCCCCAACGTGACCCACACATCAGAGGACGCTTCAGGTGTGGTTTGTGCTTCGGGGTGACGCTTTTGTTGTAGGGGGAGGGCTGTTCCGTGTAACAAAACACTCGCCAGATTTGTATACAATTGGCCTTTGGGGTCGGATTCACTGTGATCCGATTTGCACGCTGTTTCGCGTGTTACCCCGTCCGCGGTGCATCGCATGATAGGCATTAAACAAACCACTGCCGATGCTTTGGGAAGGAGAATAGCAACAGACGCCACTCGCGGCATCGTGGCATCATCGCACAACGTTCTTCTCTTGACATTGCCCGCATTGTGTCGTGCTTCACATGGGTACACCAGGGTCCTTTATGGGATTTATGGCATTCCTGGACACACTCCGATCCAAATACTTGGCGTACGAAATCTTTAATATCATCAGCCTTTGTCTGCCTGGAGACAACTCAAATGGGGTTATACCCTCTTGCTTGAAGGGGAGGGGAGGCAATCGGGGCAATTCCAGAGCGGCTGGTGGGCAGGCACCGGGGATGTGAAACCGGTTGGGGGGTAGGGGGTTACTGGCGGTTGGAAATGCGGTTGGGGCTAGTGTTAGGGCTGGGAATGCTTTTGGGGTAGAATAAGGGCAGCAGTCCTGGTGGGGGGGAACGGGTACCCCCCCCCCCTTTGGAGCGATGCCCTGCCTCTCAGGCTGGCGTCCTCTCATTGGGGCCCATTCTGCAACTCAGAAACCCCACAACCGTTGGCCCTCTGCGGTGCATGTGCTCCCGACTTGCCTCCAAACTGTAGGAACGGGCATTGAGGAGGCCGTGGAGTACTATTTTGGTGCCAATCTTCAGGCACTTATCGCGAAAGAACCCTCGGTACAGCACTGCTCCGTGGAGACTGTGAAGGCGATAGCTGAGTGCCTGCAGGAGCTCGGGGCTGATGGGCGGGCGATCATACACTTGCATCCAGCGGTTTTGGGATGTGACCCGAATGTCACGAAAGCTATTGCTGGGTATTTGCAGGAGTTGAGGGTTGACGTGCTCAGAGTAATACATGCGATGCCCTCCGTGTTGTGCATGGGGTTAGAGAAGGTCAAAGCCGGGGCACCCTATCTTCAAGGGCTGGGTATGGACGTACGTGCAGTGGTTAACGAGGAGCCGCCGCTCCTTGGGACGAGTAGGGGGCACATGGAGCAGTGTGTTACATATCTGAACGAGCTCGGTGTGGATGGGGCTAAAGTAGTGAATCGTTGCCCTGCCGTTTTGTCATATTCTATCGAGAACCTGCAGCAGACAGTTGCGTATCTGCGGACCCTGCATGTTGACGTACAACAGGTTGTTGAACAGCGGCCAGAGGTTTTTGGGTTGCAGGACATGAAGGAAAAGGTGAGGGATCTGCAGCATCTGGGGGTGGGTGCGGTATCGGTGGTGAATCAGCACCCAGCAGTGCTGGGGTACAGGATGGAGAATATGGAAGCTGTTGTTAGATTTCTGCGTCAGCCGGGTGCAGTGTTGTTGTATAGTAGAGGGGGCATGAAGGGGACAGTTTCATACATGCAGAAGCTAGAAGTGAAGATTCCTAAAGTGGTTAAACGACATCGAGCCTTCTCTTCGTATGGTGAGCAGAAAAGGAATGAGACGGTGGCATATCTTGAGGGGCTGGGCGTGGATGTCACCAAAGTGGTGAAAGGGCATCCAGAGGTGTTTGGGGATAGTATGGAGAAGATAAAGGCAACGGTTGCATATCTTCAGGAGCTGGGTGTGGATGTGGCCAAAGTAGTGAATTGGCATCCTCAAGTGTTTGGTTATAGTATGGAGAACATGAAGGGGACGGTTGCATATCTTGAGGAGTTGGGTGTGGATGTGACCAAAGTGGTGAATCGGAATGCAAACGTGTTTGAGTATAGTATAGAGAACATGAAGGGGACGGTTGCATATCTTGAGGAGCTGGGTATGGATGTTACTAAAGTGGTGCATCGAGTTCCAGTGGCGTTGGGGCGTGGTGTTGAGGACGTGAAGGGGACGGTTGCATACCTTGAGGAACAGGGCGTGGATGTTACCAAAGTACTGAATCGGCGTCCAGAATTCTTTGGGTTGACCATTGAGAATATTCAACCAAAGGTTGAGTTTCTGACAAAGCAAATGCAACGATCCGTTTCGGAGATCAATGGCTACCCTTCCTTCCTAAGCTACAGTTTGAAATCCCGCATACAGCCGCGATACAGGTATCTACAACATGTGGATCACAACACGGGCTGCAGTCTTTCATATATGGTCTCACCAAAGGATGAAAGGTTTGCCACAGTTGTTGCGCAGACAACCCTTGAGGAATACATAACATGGAGATCCAAAGACCTTGACCTTGATTGAGAGGGGGGGGAGTCCCAGTCACTCGCAGATTTGCGCCGCAGCGCTACAGATTCCGATCTTTCGATTTGCGCCGCAACCGTCTGCCATTGGCGTTGGTGGGAGGCATTTGAGGACAGGGTGAGAGTGACTGAGCCACAGGCACAGCCCAGGGAAGCAACCCCCCCCCCCCCCCACTCGCAATGCACCCCTCTTCACTAGGCAGATTGCATTGGTACGTCCTGGGATGCGCACAGCAATGGCACCCAAGCCGGCACAGTACCACCGCCAATGCCGGAAGCTCTTGAGCAATGTGGACATCCCAAGAGTGATAGGGCTTGATCCAGGGCTTTTGGGATGTGATGCCATGGCCCTGTTTAACAATATTTATGACGTGTTATTTTGGGACATAGACAAGGCATGAGTGGTGAACCGTTTACCATGGGCACTCCGAATGACGGCAGAGGAGTCTTTGGGTGTCATTAGATATTTGTGACAGCTGCGTGTACAATTCAGCACCGTAGTGCACAACCATCCAGAAGTCCTGCTGCTTCCTCTGAAGAAACTGAGCAGGACCAAAGCCTATTTGCATGGGCTGGGGGCTGATTTCCAGAGAGTGGTGACTTTCTTGCCACAAGTGTTGGGTTTGAGTATTCCGGACCTTCAGAGCACCGAGGCATGTTTGCAGGGGCTGGGTGTGGACGTGGCCATTGAGGTAACAGGGCACCCAAGCCACGCTGATTTGTGGAGCATGACGAGTGCAGCCACAATTGGCCAACACTACATCACCACGGCGGCACAGATACCGCTTGCTTTGTGCTGCCCCAAATGCTCGAAAGGGCGCATCGTGACATACCAAAACATGCTCCTTCGCAAAGTTTGCTGCAATTTTGTTCTAGTTTCCCGAATGTCCGCACTTTCAACCGACCGCACTACTCGTGCTACACTATTACGTCTGCACATTTGCAAATTCCAGAGGTTTCCTAAGACTGCACTTTCAAGGGTGATTGGCCGTCAGCACTGCTGTTTCAAGGGCCTCTTCACAGACACAAGCGCAGTCCTTTCGTTGTGAGGGATATTGATGTTCTTGTTTAGTTCGTATCGGTTGCAGAGGTGTGTTTTCGAGCTTCAGGTGGTGTTGCAAATTTCCCTTCTCACACGTGAAGAAATGTGGTTTTCATTTCTTGGAAATGTGAATCACGTCTGATTCGCTGCATTGTTTTCTGCAATTAGCAGAGATGTAGCCACGCTTCAAAGTTGTAGTGGCTTGTTCTTCCTCGTGATTGTTCAGCACTCCGTTCACCAGGGCTGCGTGTAGCATATGTCTTTTATAATATGTTGAGTGAAATGCAATGGTAGTCGAAGGAACGAAGAAATCGAAGAAATCGTGTACACAGATCTCTGGGGATTGCAAAGTCTGGCCAGGGATGCTGACTGGATGGCAGGACCTGCGGGAGTAACATCTTGTCTTCTCTTGTCAGCCACCTGCGGCCTCAACACATTTCCTCGGTGCAGTGCTGCACACCGACGACCTCCTCCGCATCCTCGTCGTTGGGGTTGTGTGGACTGCCCATTGGATGCCAGCCCCTTTTGTACTTTTGAGGCGCCGGGGATTCGGCCGCCTTTGGCTTAGCTGATGGATAGATGTAGCCAAACTGCACATAATTTCTGGACAACGCGCTTCCCCGCAACAGCTTCCCTCCAGACACCCACAGCACAGCCGTTGATCTCATCGAGCAGGTTGTCAGACCAGCAGTGAATCGGTGAGACCAAGAACAGGGATATATTTTGCATTTGGGTGCCCTGGTTGTCCCACACAGGTGAGCATTGCTGAGTCCTGTTGCCGACCTCCTCAGCATTGTATGCTGCAGCTGTCAGGATTCTCTGTCCCATTTGCACTCTGTCATCCTCCTCTTTATGCACGCCTAACCACCTTGAGGGACTGCATCGTTCTTGCTTTTCGCTTGGGCTTCCACACAGCGCAAGGGCTGATAGAGGACTACGTCAGTTCAGTACGCCTCTATTGTACAGAACTGCCTTTGGCAGAGGCATTGATGGCGCGCACTGCGGATGTATCTGCGTGATCAGCAACCAGCACCTCGTCCCTCCAGCAGCGATAACACCCGATGAGTACACCTGCCTTGAGCAGGGCTGCTTTGGTCGTGACTGCATCGGTCCCTCATACAACCGCTTATATTTGATTTAGGTACCAGTCGGGAGGCACCAGACCCGCATCTTTGTTGCACCGTTTCTCCCATGTGTTGACGACAGGCACTGGTGTTCCACGTGTGGCAGACCATTCCCACTCCACATTCGCCGCTGCCTGCCCCATTGGTCCTGCAATTATCCTTCATTGGAAAGCGTCAGTTCCTCACAAGGCAAGACTTTGGTGAGTCACACAACCTGCTTCCAACTTTTGCCCACAGCCCACTGCCCGCTTTCAACTTGGTGGGCCCCTTCAGCTCGCTCAATGCGTGAAAGTGAGAACAAGGCAGGCATTTGTGTTTGAGCTAGATGCAGACAGGCATAGGACTATGAGAGGAGAGAATGATATGCGAGTCATGCAGAGGAGTGAGAGTTATGCTTTTCACTGAGGTTTGGAGGAATTTCACAGGAAGAACATACCCTTCCTGGTGTCCTTGAAGACGGTGACAGGAAGGCATACCCTGATGGTTGTACATACCTCTACTGGGAATTTGGGGGCTGGTTTATGAAACACCCCAGACAGACCAGTAAGCAACACCATTATAGATCGTGGCGTGGCCATGATTCCGCTCCCCAATAGGGGCCGAACTCAGGACTGGCGGATGCAAAAAACCAAAAGTTTGTGGCCATACTCTGTGGTGGGCAACCTCAGTCCTCTGTGTCTTGCATTGCATCAGGGTGCTGCTCACAAGGACACCAACTTGGAATCTCGGCATGTATGCCAACCTGCAAGCTGTCTGCAACCCTGCATCCTCAGCAGCACAATCACCACGTGCGTTTTGGCCAATTGGAAGCGGACCGTCAACAGATGGAGGGTACCATGACAGCAGCCCCATGTTTCGGAATCCCCAGCTCAGCAGTCTAAGCCCCCAAAGGGGGCACGCCAAGTGACTATGGTGCCTGTTATGTATCAGAGTGTGATAGCCCCTTGGGTAGTGCCAGGGCAACTGAAAAGTGGAATTGAAAACGGGGGCGGGGAGGTCTTCTAAGGGGGCACACCGTGCGCTGTGCAAAAAGTGGGCTGTTTTCCACCACCGGTAGCCAGTTTTTGGGGTGTATGATAGATATGGGCAACCACACAACATTGTATGCCTTGCCATTGTGCATAAGTGTTGCAGCATTCCCCTTCCCCTATTTGTATGTTCCCTTGCAAACGGGCACTCTGAGCCGGGTTTATGGTGATACATTCTCAGGGGGTCTGCCGCGGGGCATCATATTTTGGCCCTCGTGCGTCAGAAAACCTATAATGATGTTCATGGATATTTTAGAGCACGGGTGGAACACTTGTTTGCCCACCTTTGGTCTTGGAGAGTAGTGTGCGACATTTGGCTGGGGTCTCATCAAGCCTTGCATGCTAACACACACATACTTCTCCATGTTTCACAATTCATGTTGTGGAGACAAAAACGGTATCAGCCTTATGGCCCATGGGAACACATTCTTTCTTCCTTTTTGGACAGAGGAAGCGACCCTTGAGGTTGATGAGGAAGAGGACGATACCTATCTCTGTTGTGGCAAAAGGGACACCTCTGAATGCTCCACATGCAACCCTTACTTGCGTACAGGTTGCATGACATACTTGTGAGATTGATGTTCCCAAGTAGCCCCTCATATATTTTCATGTGTTCTTAAACATAATCAACCCAAATATATTGTTTGCAATATATGTTTTTGGACAGAAATCATCTTGAGAGCACCTGGCGTTTGAATTTCACAGTTTTGAATTGCTCATGCACGCTTCTGTAGGTTGGTGGTTTTCAGGGGTGTTCCTGGTATAAACATCATAATAATTGGCGCTTTGCGAAAATACGCCCCAAGCCGCTCTTCAAAAAGCAGGGATGAGACGAGGGGCTGAAAAGTCCAACGTTTCCCCTCCAGATTCCTCTTATATTTTGGATCGCTTCTACATGACACACACAGGCAATCCCTGCATGCGCTATTTGGCCCCTAGAAATCATATTGCTTGTGTTTTGCCTGCTGTAGTACATGTATGCGATGATGATGCCATGCACAGACAAGCACCATGGTCCAATAGAGGAAGGGCCAGTATGGCATTGCGACTTTGTACATTGGTGTCTCGCAAATGTTTCCGGTGATGCCGGATGAAGTACGAAGGGTAGGTCCGTCTTCAAGTGAATCCCAGGCTCATACCAGAAGCGTGCGGCATCTGCAAATTGACACCAATTCTTGCTCGTGGCATTTGCAGAATTGGCACCAATTTCTTGCCACCACCAAATTTGGCTAGTCAAAACATCCACCCACACCAAATAGCCCCCCAGGTAGCAGACCCTTGCACTTTCATGCTATGAGGAGCAGAGCACTGGGGTGTCTTGCAACAGGATGTTAATTTTTTTGTACACCTAGAGGTAAGCATCTGGGTTGTGGGAGAGCCTGGCCAAAGAATATTTGTGACCCCACCAGAGGGTGAGGCGATGAGAGGGCGAAGCATGAGAATGGTGTCACATGTTGACGCGTGGCCAATAGGCATACCCTGATGGTGCATGTACCACTACCGGAAATCTGAGGGATTGTTTGTCAACGCCTCAGACAGACCGGCATATCAAACCAAGTCGGACCGTGGCTTGCCCATGATTCCGCTTCCCGCTTGGGGCCGAACTTTGGACTAGTGGATGCACAAAATAAAAACAAAGAATCTTTGTGACCCCACGTTAAATTTTCGTCCTATAAAAGCCACTGGTCATATTGGATTGGATCAAATTTACCCAAGTTCAAGCCTAACAATTTGCCCCGACTGCAACCTGTATGCATTGCACGCTGACGTCCCCTCCATACAAATGGTGTACGTTGGACCAGCTGGGGGTTGGTGGGGGGGGGGGGGGCTTTGGGAACTCACCCCCGACACACCCGGCCCCTCTTTAATGTCCTGCCCCCTCAAGCGCATCCCCGCCCCACCCCCGGCGCTTCCCCTGCAGCGTTTGCCGACCGAACCCCACAAAATGACACCCTCTGAGTGAATGCCCCATCGCGGGGCCCTGGCGACGCCCCGATGGATGTGGAGCTGGAGCACACCGACAACCTCAGCTTCTCCTACAGCGAGCAAAGCCCGAACTCCCGGGGCTCGCGGTCCATCCGGGACGACTACCGCTCCTCCCAGAACTCCTCCGTCCTGCCCACCACCCGACGGGTGATGAACCCCATGATCTCCGAGGATGACCGCCTCAGTCTCAGGAAGCTCCTCAAGAGCCTCAAGCTGGGCAGCCCCGACAAAGGCTCCGACGTCGACCTGATGAAGTTGTACGATCAGCTGACGCTGCTCCTTCAAGAGAAGGAGGCCCTGGAGCAGCAGCTGGAGCTGCGCCGGGACAGCGACCACAGACCCACGAAAGCGGCCCGGATGCGGGACGCGGCCTGTCAGACGGAGCCCCCCGCGGCCGGTCCCCGGAAGTCGCTTGCGCAGCAGGTGGAGATCCTGCGTGACCTCGAGGACGTGGAGCGCCAGCATGTGCTCGTCGAGGCGGAGCAGTTTGACGCGCACCTGCGGCACCTCTGCGCCGAGACGATGCAGGTGAGCCTTGTCCCCTCCACCGCCTCAAAACCCCAACTGATGAAGTTCCGCGCGTCACGCCGCAGGGCCCTTGTCGGGGCATGCGACGCGGTCTCTGCGTCAAGGGGCTGGGCCTTCGTGGACCGGTGCACAGGCGGTGGCGCTTGCTGTGTGCTCTGTGCGTTGGGGGGTGAGAAGGCACGTATGGACGGATGCGGCGACACAAACGCGCGCAAGCCGTGCGCACGACAGCCCGGGCCCTGGACACTCTGCACGTATGGCACGTATGGTTTTGTGGGAATGCGCAGTTTTTGCGGATCAGAAGTGCGGCATCGAATCAGTTACGAAATCTGAATCGGTTCGCCAATGGCAGCGTGAAGGGGCTCGGGGGTGCAAAGGTGCGGTGTGATGTATTAGCGATGTGGGGGTGGCACAGGGCACACACGCACATACCGCACGGCACATGGCATACTGACGACACACGCATTGCACGAACAGCACACCGCACTCCCAACCTCCGGCCATCGTTCCCGGCGTTCTTCCCTCACCGACAGGCAGCCGACGCCACGGGCGACGAAGGGGAGGGAAGAGGTGGCCTTCCTCCGGACGGGCCCCGCGCACCGCGTGCGCCCTCCGCCTGACCCCGCCTCTCCTGTTTTCCAAAACAAACTCTTGCTACGGTGAACCGCATATACGCACCCTCGGATCGCACCACAAAGCGAAGCAAAGCCTCAAACGATGTTTGCCTCCCGGAGTTGCAATGAGTGCCAATCAACAAGGACAAGCATTTCGGATACACACGTCCTGTTGCGCTGATGCGGTCTTGCCCGTCGTGCCCCCTCCCACCCATGCCCTGCTCCCGCCAGTGCTTCTGCCCTCCTCACGGCCCAACTCAGGCCGCCCACTCAGTAGAACGAGCGTTCTGCGCGACTTCGCAGCCTGGCCCTCGGTAAAACGGGGTCCGATACACCCCCTCCGCCCTTGGAAATGGTGGTACCAGGACCCGCCTCCGGACGGGGGTCCCTGTAGGGGCTAGTGGTGGTCGCAGGTGGTTGCCCGTTGGCACTCGTGGCACACGTGTGCTCTGTGCTCTGTGTTGATTAGCCCGTGCGCAGGGGAGTGTGGGGGCGTTGGGCGCAGCCACACCTGCAAAGAGGGTGCCAGGCCGTTGCCTTGGCCGACGCGCCTTGTGGTGTGCAGGGGATCCTCCAGCGGCAGATGCTCGACGGCTCTCATCTGATGACCGTGAAGAACGACGTCATCCGCGAGAAGACGGACCTCATGCAGAAGAAGGCGGAGGTGACCGAGAGGATGGAGCAGGAGGAGGCGCTGGCGACGCAGCTTCGGGAGCAGGAGGCGTCCCTGTCGGCGCGGGAGGAGGAGCTGGACAAGAAGCAGCTGCTGCTGCAGGAGCAGAACGTGGCGCTGGAGGTCGCAGAGGAGCACAGCCGCGAGCGCCTGCGGCAGCTGCAGGAGGAGTATCGGAAGGGGCAGGCCTTTTTGGCGCGGTGCGAGGAGAAGGGGGCCGAGGTGGCGCGGCAGGAGGAAGCGGTAGGGCCCCTCCTCCTCGTGCTCTGTGCCCCGTCCTTGACCCAGGGGCACTCACCGCCAACCGCCGGCGATTACGCACCGGCAGTTGTCCATTGGCGGCTGTCGGTCAAGACCAATCGCAGGAAGACGGGCGGGGCAGGGCTCCTTCTAACAATTCAGCACCACTGGGAGGGGGGGTCCCATACCCCCCCTAAAAATATTGTGGTCCTGTACCTTCTTGTGTTCCCTCTGTTTTTGCCTGTTGTACTGTGTGTCCATGTACTTGTTTGTTGGTAGTGATTTTTCTTTGCAGGGTTTGCTCTCACAATTATGCCCAACAGCTTCTTCCGCACCTCTAAAAACAGCGCCACTGCGGGGCGGGGGGGGGGGGGGGGGCTGCACCCGCGGAGGTGCGCACGACCTCCGCGGCAGCCATACAGGTGCGCGGAATGCCGACGTGCGCCACGCGCAGGGATGGAGTAATTGGGCCCCGCGTACACAGCAGCGTGGGGCAGGGGGTGGACGACCAGGACAACACGCGCAGGAGTGGCGCACGTGGGCCTCATGGTCACAGCAGCGCGGCGGGGCATGTGGTGGACGACCTGAGTGTGGAGGGGAGTGGGCAGCAAAGACCGTAAAACGACCCCCGCAATAACACCCCCAGTGTGCCAACGAATGGGCTCCGCTAACGCGACAACGACACCAGCAGGAACACGGGCCGCAGCGGCCGATAGAACACAGCGACCCGACGCAGCACGCCAAGGGAAGAATGGGTGACTGTCTAGGGCCCCGGGAAGAAACAGCGACCCGACGGAATGCCACACAGGGGGGGGCTGGACCCACGCACGCCCCTTAACACGGAAAACACGGAACTGCAGCGAGGCAGGTGGTGGACGACCTGAGTGCGGAGGGGAGTGTGCAGCAAAGACCGAGAACCACCCCCGCAGCAACCAGCACAACCCCAGCACACCAACCACTGGGCTCCGCGAACGCGGAAACGACACCAGCAGGAGCACCGGCCGCAGCGGCCGACAGAAAGTAGCGACCCGACGCAACATGCGAAGGGAAGAACGGGTGACCGTCCAGGGCCCCGTAAAGGAGCAACAACCAGACGGAATGTCACACAGGGGGGGGGCTGGACCCACCCAGCCCCCGTGAAACGAGCCCCGGGGCGGGGCAGGGGCGGGCGTCGCTCCGGCCCCCAGTTTCGAACAGACAGCAGAACTTGAAAGACCGCAGTGGGAGTGCCCGCGTTTCCTCAGCCTTTCCACGCGGACACGGTTAGTAACGCACAGTGACCAAACGGAGAAATGCGAAGGTCTTTAGCGTGACGTCCATCGGGCGCCTGATCAACAGTGGGGGCATGTGACGTGGGAACGCCTGCGGCGTGCGCCCGGCGCAGCCATTCAAGCAACCGAGGGCAGGCAGACGTGTGCTTCCTTTCTTTTGATGCCCCTCGCGGGCGTCAAAGAGGGGGGGGAAGGCACGAGTTCCCCCAACGCAGTGGCGACGAAGCAGAGACGCGAGGGAACAGGGGTATGCAGGCACAGGCAACAAGGCATAGGGAGGCCAGGCAGGAGGTGGGCGGGAATGTTGCAGGGGGTGCGGGGGCAACAAGCACCGGCTGCCAAATGCATCAGGCGTCGTCTGGTCGTAAGACGGGATCCCATCTGCAGCACCGTGCGGTGGGTACTATGAAGGTAGGGAGGGCAGAGGATCTGGCGGTTCCCGAGATAGTCGCCTCTGAAGGTGCGTACGGTGCGCGCGCGGCGCAAGTGTTGCCCGAAAGGAACAGCTTTCGGGGTCCGTTGCATTGATCTCCTGTCGCTCCAAACGGTCGCCGCACATCTCAGAACGGTATGGGGCACGCTGTGCCCCGAAACTACCCGTTGGGGGACAGGGGGGTCCCCGACGACAGACCTCCAGAGGTGGCACGGATTTCCCAGCGCTGAAGGGGGGGGGTCTAGAGTACTGCCGTTTGGCAGAGGCGCGGGAACGGACGTCCGGTGTCCCACAACAACCGCCATCCACTGTCGGTCAGCCGTGAAGGGGGGCACCGCCCACTGACTGCTCTGCTGTTTGGTGCGGCTGTTCCAGACAGCCGGTGCTCCTCATCTGCAACGCCGAAATGGTCCCGGCTCGGCACCTGCTGCCGCGCTCGGAGGCAGCCCGACGGGCCCCCCGCCCCCAGGAGCATGGCGTGCCAAGTCGGCCCAGGGACCAAGCATGTTGCACACCAGAACACTGCCCCCACCCGGGGCCAGACATGCCACTAGTGTCTGGCAGGAAAACGGGTTCTCCAGCAATCGGCCCGTATCAAAGGCCACTCAGTAATACCCGCCCCCTGCACCACCAGAACTCGGTAAGAACGTGCCGCGTCCAGCGTCTGGCTCAGCAGGACCCTGCTCCATCTGATCATGTCTGGAGCTGGCAGACGCTAGTGGCAAGTCTGCCCGGGGCATACCCACTCAGCGTTTATCGCATCCCGCCACCCCCAGGGTGAGGCGCACCAAGCCGACCAGCCACCTCATCCTCAGGCACGGTGCACGAAGCCAGCTCACCGCCTGACACGCCCCCCCCCCCCCTTTGGACCTTTGGACCATGGTAGCCATGGTATGGGGTGGTCTCGCTGCAGCCTTGGGGCGAAGAGCTGACCCAGGCGGCCCATGAAACATTCAACAGCCGCTCGACAGCGGTGGCCTCCAGGCAACACTCCGCGCCACGCCTGGTTGGCGCTGCCAAAGTACATTGCAGTTGTTACGATTGAGCCCGACTGAACTGAGTGAGTCAGGCACGAGGTCAGGGTCATGCTGGTTCCTTCAAAGAGGGAGCGTGACCGCGCCGGGCGCGCCGGGCAAAGTTTCCCCCCATTTCCCCCCAGTTCTCCCCCTCTTTTCCCATTTTTTGTCCCCATGTTGGGACCCCCGAGAAGGCAGGGGTGATGCACCCCTTCCGTCCACACGTGGGCCCCCGAGACAGCCAGGGTTTGGTAGCCACTTCTGGTTTTGCCCCCTTATCGGGGACCCCCGACCTGACATCATGGCCCCCCCTTTGGACACTTGGCGTGCGTTGGCACGTCGTCGCGCATGCTCACACTCGCTGAAGGTCGCGAAGCGCGAGGCGGAGGTGGTCTCAAGGGAGGTCGAGATGGACGCGCGGGAGCACGACATCCAGCACCAGCTGCTGCAGGTGACGCAGCGGCTGCAGCAGGTGGACGACCGCCAGCGGTCCGTGCAGGTCGACCGGACGCGGCTCGCGGAGCGGGAGTCGCAGATGGTGAACTGGATGAAGGAGATGGAGGTCCGCGAGGCGCTGTGCGAGGAGATGGAGTGCGATGCGGCGTGGAGCCCCCCGCCGGGCGCGACCGCCCAGGTCAAGTCCAAGAAGACGATCGTGACGAACAACGCCTTCAACGAGTCGCTGGTGTCGGTGCAGCTGCGGATGCTGAAGGACTCGTACCTGCACAACCGCCATCGGCAGTTCAACAAGACGTCCTACCGGGAGGTCCCTGTCCAGGCCTTTTGGTTGGGCACCCCCGACCCCCCCTGACGGGCGCTGGTGGCGGGTTGGCAAGAGCCTCGGCCACACGGCCCTTTTGAAGGCGGGGGAAGGGGGTGTCTGGAAAGTGGGATCCCCCGCCCCTCTCCTACGCTCGAATGAGGTTTTCCCACGCTTTTAGGCTCCGGTTTTACGGGGGGGCTGCACTTTGTTTGTGGGGGATGGGCTGGGGATAATGCGGCCTGCGAAAAAAAAACGGGGGCGAGGGTCCGGGAAAAGGGCGCAACTGACGGATCTGAAAAGGGCCAGCGCTTTGTCACTTCTTCATGCCTCGCCACCTCGGCTCCTCGAGAAGGCAGTAGTGCTCTTGGACACAAATACCGGGGGGAGGGGGATTAAACGGGGTAGAACTCCTGTGTCACAACTTCTGTGCGAAATTTTTGTGCGCGATTTGTTCGGGGGTATCACGGATTTGCAGGGCTCAGAAGTACCCAGTTTGGGTACGTTTAGCGGAACACTATCCGGGAAATGGGCCAAGGTAGGAAAAATGGGGGAAAATGGGGGTAAATGAGGGAAATTCAGATTGCTTGGTGGAAAAATGGGAAATTTAGGGGCTGAAAAGACCAAAAATCAAGGTTTAGGTTGGAAACAAGGCTGTGGGGGGGGGGGCGCATTGGTGAAAGCTCCCGAGGAAAAATGGGGGAAAATGGGGAAAGCTCCCGAGGAAAAATGGGGGAAAATGGGGAAAGCTCCCGAGGAAAAATGGGGGAAAATGGGGAAAGCTCCCGAGGAAAAATGGGGGAAAATGGGGAAAGCTCCCGAGGAAAAATGGGGGAAAATGGGGAAAGCTCCCGAGGAAAAATGGGGGAAAATGGGGGAAAATGGGGAAAAATGGGGGAAAATGGGGGAAAATGGGGAGGAAATGCGGAGGAAATGGGGGGACAGGGGACCGGTTGCACCACCCAAGTTTCCTTAGTTTTCCCCCATTTTCCCCCATTTTCCCCCATTTCCCCCCCATTTTCCCCCATTTTCCCCCATTTCCCCCCATTTTTCCTTGCCATGGGTACATTGTGGGTACGTTTGTGGGTACAGTACCCGCCACCGGAGCCGGGTACTTCTGAGCCCTGGTTTTGCACGGGTGTACGTAAGGCTGTGCTTTTGCTTTGGATTTGGTTGATAATGATTAGTCTCTCATGGAGGTCCCAGGAGTGCTGGAGTGGTCTTTCCTCATTTGTAGTGTTCCTGCGGCCTTCAATGGCCTTCAATGGGTGCAGACAGGCGTGCTGGTTGATGCACCAGCAAAGTCCTCCCGGAAATAACAGCAACCGGCCATCGTTTCTCATCAGCAATTTTTAAGAAATGGCACGGGTTTGGTCGCACCCGAAGTTGTAGATTCGGATTATGCAGTCAAACCAGTTGGATCACGTGCAAATACACAAAGACCCCATTTTCCTGTCCAACTGCACACTGCCACCAAAGATGTCATGTTGGACGAAAGGCTTTATTTTGTCACGTGGACGTTCTGCTCGGTATTTTTTGTACCCTGTCCCCCTCCCCCAAACTCCTGCGCTGCACCATGCGGTTTGGAGTTGCCTGTGGTATCTCCTTTATTCTGGCAGCCCTCATGCCTGAGCACTGGATTGGGCTTGAGGGCTTTGCCGCTAAACGGCACACATCTCTTCAGCATTTGTCTTCAGTGGCTTCCAATGTCTTTGAGCGTGGCACGGCAGCAGAAGATCATGTCGTGGCCGTGCGCTCAGCGAACGATGCTGTACCCCCTGCGCACTGTGCACAGCCGTTGTGCTGTGCCCATGCGCTGGGATGTTGGCGCTCCGGCGGTGCCGCTCATTCCGGTGTTGCCTCTTGTATCGCACATTGGCGCTCTTTCGCCCTCGGAGCTCACATTGGGCATCACGTCAGTGCCGATTAATGTCAATGGCGCGACACGATCGGCCGTGACCACGCACCACGAGTCTTCTGGTTCTCAACTACAAAGCCCCAACGTGACCCACACATCAGAGGACGCTTCAGGTGTGGTTTGTGCTTCGGGGTGACGCTTTTGTTGTAGGGGGAGGGCTGTTCCGTGTAACAAAACACTCGCCAGATTTGTATACAATTGGCCTTTGGGGTCGGATTCACTGTGATCCGATTTGCACGCTGTTTCGCGTGTTACCCCGTCCGCGGTGCATCGCATGATAGGCATTAAACAAACCACTGCCGATGCTTTGGGAAGGAGAATAGCAACAGACGCCACTCGCGGCATCGTGGCATCATCGCACAACGTTCTTCTCTTGACATTGCCCGCATTGTGTCGTGCTTCACATGGGTACACCAGGGTCCTTTATGGGATTTATGGCATTCCTGGACACACTCCGATCCAAATACTTGGCGTACGAAATCTTTAATGTCATCAGCCTTTGTCTGCCTGGAGACAACTCAAATGGGGTTATACCCTCTTGCTTGAAGGGGAGGGGAGGCAATCGGGGCAATTCCAGAGCGGCTGGTGGGCGGGCACCGGGGATGTGAAACCGGTTGGGGGGTAGGGGGTTACTGGCGGTTGGAAATGCGGTTGGGGCTAGTGTTAGGGCTGGGAATGCTTTTGGGGTAGAGTAAGGGCAGCAGTCCCCCCCTTTGGAGCGATGCCCTGCCTCTCAGGCAAGCGTCCGCTCATTGGGGCCCATTCTGCAACTCAGAATCCCCACAACCGTTGGCCCTCTGCGGTGCATGTGCTCCCGACTTGCCTCCAAACTGTAGGAATGGGTATTGAGGAGGCCGTGGAGTACTATTTTGGTGCCAATCTTCAGGCACTTATCGCGAAAGAACCCTCGGTACAGCACTGCTCCGTGGAGACTGTGAAAGCGATAGCTGAGTGCCTGCAGGAGCTCGGGGCTGATGGGCGGGCGATCATACACTTGCATCCAGCGGTTTTGGGATGTGACCCGAATGTCACGAAAGCTATTGCTGGGTATTTGCAGGAGTTGAGGGTTGACGTGCCCAAAGTAATACATGCGATGCCCTCCGTGTTGTGCATGGGGTTAGAGAAGGTGAAAGCCGGGGCAACCTATCTTCAAGGGCTGGGTATGGACGTACGTGCAGTGGTTAACGAGGAGCCGCCGCTCCTTGGGACGAGTAGGGGGCACATGGAGCAGTGTGTTACATATCTGAACGAGCTCGGTGTGGATGGGGCTAAAGTAGTGAATCGTTGCCCTGCCGTTTTGTCATATTCTATCGAGAACCTGCAGCAGACAGTTGCGTATCTGCGGACCCTGCATGTTGACGTACAACAGGTTGTTGAACAGCGGCCAGAGGTTTTTGGGTTGCAGGACATGAAGGAAAAGGTGAGGGATCTGCAGCATCTGGGGGTGGGTGCGGTATCGGTGGTGAATCAGCACCCAGCAGTGCTGGGGTACAGGATGGAGAATATGGAAGCTGTTGTTAGATTTCTGCGTCAGCCGGGTGCAGTGTTGTTGTATAGTAGAGGGGGCATGAAGGGGACAGTTTCATACATGCAGAAGCTAGAAGTGAAGATTCCTAAAGTGGTTAAACGACATCGAGCCTTCTCTTCGTATGGTGAGCAGAAAAGGAATGAGACGGTGGCATATCTTGAGGGGCTGGGCGTGGATGTCACCAAAGTGGTGAAAGGGCATCCAGAGGTGTTTGGGGTGTTTGGGGATAGTATGGAGAAGATAAAGGCAACGGTTGCATATCTTCAGGAGCTGGGTGTGGATGTGGCCAAAGTAGTGAATTGGCATCCTCAAGTGTTTGGTTATAGTATGGAGAACATGAAGGGGACGGTTGCATATCTTGAGGAGTTGGGTGTGGATGTGACCAAAGTGGTGAATCGGAATGCAAACGTGTTTGAGTATAGTATAGAGAACATGAAGGGGACGGTTGCATATCTTGAGGAGCTGGGTATGGATGTTACTAAAGTGGTGCATCGAGTTCCAGTGGCGTTGGGGCGTGGTGTTGAGGACGTGAAGGGGACGGTTGCATACCTTGAGGAACAGGGCGTGGATGTTACCAAAGTACTGAACCGGCGTCCGGAAGTCTTTGGGTTGACCATTGAGAATATTCAACCAAAGGTTGAGTTTCTGACAAAGCAAATGCAACGATCCGTTTCGGAGATCAATGGCTACCCTTCCTTCCTAAGCTACAGTTTGAAATCCCGCATACAGCCGCGATACAGGTATCTACAACATGTGGATCACAACACGGGCTGCAGTCTTTCATATATGGTCTCACCAAAGGATGAAAGGTTTGCCACAGTTGTTGCGCAGACAACCCTTGAGGAATACATAACATGGAGATCCAAAGACCTTGACCTTGATTGAGAGGGGGGGGAGTCCCAGTCACTCGCAGATTTGCGCCGCAGCGCTACAGATTCCGATCTTCCGATTTGCGCCGCAACCGTCTGCCATTGGCGTTGGTGGGAGGCATTTGAGGACAGGGTGAGAGTGACTGAGCCACAGGCACAGCCCAGGGAAGCAACCCCCCCCCCCCCCCCACTCGCAATGCACCCCTCTTCACTAGGCAGATTGCATTGGTACGTCCTGGGATGCGCACAGCAATGGCACCCAAGCCGGCACAGTACCACCGCCAATGCCGGAAGCTCTTGAGCAATGTGGACATCCCAAGAGTGATAGGGCTTGATCCAGGGCTTTTGGGATGTGATGCCATGGCCCTGTTTAACAATATTTATGACCTGTTATCTTGGGACATAGACAAGGCATGAGTGGTGAACCGTTTACCATGGGCACTCCGAATGACGGCAGAGGAGTCTTTGGGTGTCATTAGATATTTGTGACAGCTGCGTGTACAATTCAGCACCGTAGTGCACAACCATCCAGAAGTCCTGCTGCTTCCTCTGAAGAAACTGAGCAGGACCAAAGCCTATTTGCATGGGCTGGGGGCTGATTTCCAGAGAGTGGTGACTTTCTTGCCACAAGTGTTGGGTTTGAGTATTCCGGACCTTCAGAGCACCGAGGCATGTTTGCAGGGGCTGGGTGTGGACGTGGCCATTGAGGTAACAGGGCACCCAAGCCACGCTGATTTGTGGAGCATGACGAGTGCAGCCACAATTGGCCAACACTACATCACCACGGCGGCACAGATACCGCTTGCTTTGTGCTGCCCCAAATGCTCGAAAGGGCGCATCGTGACATACCAAAACATGCTCCTTCGCAAAGTTTGCTGCAATTCTGTTCTAGTTTCCCGAATGTCCGCACTTTCAACCGACCGCACTACTCGTGCTACACTATTACGTCTGCACATTTGCAAATTCCAGAGGTTTCCTAAGACTGCACTTTCAAGGGTGATTGGCCGTCAGCACTGCTGTTTCAAGGGCCTCTTCACAGACACAAGCGCAGTCCTTTCGTTGTGAGGGATATTGATGTTCTTGTTTAGTTCGTATCGGTTGCAGAGGTGTGTTTTCGAGCTTCAGGTGGTGTTGCAAATTTCCCTTCTCACACGTGAAGAAATGTGGTTTTCATTTCTTGGAAATGTGAATCACGTCTGATTCGCTGCATTGTTTTCTGCAATTAGCAGAGATGTAGCCACGCTTCAAAGTTGTAGTGGCTTGTTCTTCCTCGTGATTGTTCAGCACTCCGTTCACCAGGGCTGCGTGTAGCATATGTCTTTTATAATATGTTGAGTGAAATGCAATGGTAGTCGAAGGAACGAAGAAATCGAAGAAATCGTGTACACAGATCTCTGGGGATTGCAAAGTCTGGCCAGGGATGCTGACTGGATGGCAGGACCTGCGGGAGTAACATCTTGTCTTCTCTTGTCAGCCACCTGCGGCCTCAACACATTTCCTCGGTGCAGTGCTGCACACCGACGACCTCCTCCGCATCCTCGTCGTTGGGGTTGTGTGGACTGCCCATTGGATGCCAGCCCCTTTTGTACTTTTGAGGCGCCGGGGATTCGGCCGCCTTTGGCTTAGCTGATGGATAGATGTAGCCAAACTGCACATAATTTCTGGACAACGCGCTTCCCCGCAACAGCTTCCCTCCAGACACCCACAGCACAGCCGTTGATCTCATCGAGCAGGTTGTCAGACCAGCAGTGAATCGGTGAGGCCAAAAATGACTGCAGTGTGTGTGGACAGACTTATAGAAAGGTGGTGTATGTTCGGTGTTGAATCCCCTGGTGGGCATCACACACGAGCGAAGAGTGTTCGGAAGAGGGGCTCGTCGGACTGCGCCTTTTTGAGCTCAGCTTAACCCAAAGATGAGGCAAAGAGAAGCTGAGATGTCATGCCAACCTGCTGCTTGTTTTGCTGTTTGGGGCCCGAGCCTGAAGATGCCCGACGCGGGGACTGGAACCTCCCCTGTTTGACCCTGTGTTGCAATGGCCACGTTAGATGTGGTTGGTGGCCAGCACCCTTCACGCTTAACGATCTGAGAATGACACAACGTAAATCTTTACAGCGCTGGCAGGAGAGTGAACGGCATGAGGACAGTGTGCTGAAATTAGGAGCAGTGAGGCACTCACACCCACATCTACAACACTGGACCTGCCCACTGGACCAATCGGCTCATTCCATTGGCCGCAAGAATCATGGACTAGGCACAGATGTTTGGTGATGCAAGTCATCTGTAATCGGTACCTGGGAGACAATGTCGAGTGGTGGTCAATGGTACCTTGGGTAGCACTTGAGTACAGCTGAAGTGCTACCCAAAAGCACCAGAACTGTCACCAAAAGGGTGCTAGGGCGGGTGGCAATGGGGCATACGGTGCAGGGTCCAATATGGGGTTTGCCAACCCTTTTACGGGTGCACTTGTCAATGGATGCACAAGATTGTTCCAAACGTTCTTAGGTTCTGTTAATCCTCTCTCTCTCTCTCTCTCTCTCTCTCTGATTTTAATCTGGAAAGTGTGCACTATGCGCACGCCTTGCATGTTATGCTGCACCGCACACGCTGTGCAGACTCCCCCACCCTAGGTGTTCCGTTTTAGGATTCGAATGACGAATGGGTAAGTCCGTCCTAAGGTCCAGCATGGACAAGTGCAAATATTGTTTGGTGTTGCTTGGAAGGGTGTGTGAAATGATCTGCTGCATGGAATGCATTCGCGAATCATACCCAAGGAGTTAAATGTCAAATGATTACTGGGCATAAGACCCATGAATTATGAGAGAGCAATTCACATGACCCATTTTTGCCTCGCAATAGTGCTCAATGCCTCTGGTCAGAGTGGGCGCATGCCCCACAGACGGGACCCCATTGACCGGAGATAGTTGATTGATGTTTGTAAAAGCTTATTCAGTCAAACCAGTTGGATCACGTGCAAATACACAAAGACCCCATTTTCCTGTCCAACTGCACACTGCCACCAAAGATGTCATGTTGGACGAAAGGCTTTATTTTGTCACGTGGACGTTCTGCTCAGTATTTTTTGTACCCTGTCCCCTCCCCCAAACTCCTGCGCTGCACCATGCGGTTTGGAGTTGCCTGTGGTATCTCCTTTATTCTGGCAGCCCTCATGCCTGAGCACTGGATTGGGCTTGAGGGCTTTGCCGCTAAACGGCACACATCTCTTCAGCATTTGTCTTCAGTGGCTTCCAATGTCTTTGCGCGTGGCATGGCAGCAGAAGATCATGTCGTGGCCGTGCGCTCAGCGAACGATGCTGTACCCCCTGCGCACTGTGCACAGCCGTTGTGCTGTGCCCATGCGCTGGGATGTTGGCGCTCCGGCGGTGCCGCTCATTCCGGTGTTGCCTCTCGTATCGCACATTGGCGCTCTTTCGCCCTCGGAGCTCACATTGGGCATCACGTCAGTGCCGATTAATGTCAATGGCGCGACACGATCGGCCGTGACCACGCACCACGAGTCTTCTGGTTCTCAACTACAAAGCCCCAACGTGACCCACACATCAGAGGACGCTTCAGGTGTGGTTTGTGCTTCGGGGTGACGCTTTTGTTGTAGGGGGAGGGCTGTTCCGTGTAACAAAACACTCGCCAGATTTGTATACAATTGGCCTTTGGGGTCGGATTCACTGTGATCCGATTTGCACGCTGTTTCGCGTGTTACCCCGTCCGCGGTGCATCGCATGATAGGCATTAAACAAACCACTGCCGATGCTTTGGGAAGGAGAATAGCAACAGACGCCACTCGCGGCATCGTGGCATCATCGCACAACGTTCTTCTCTTGACATTGCCCGCATTGTGTCGTGCTTCACATGGGTACACCAGGGTCCTTTATGGGATTTATGGCATTCCTGGACACACTCCGATCCAAATACTTGGCGTAAAAAATTTTTAATATCATCAGCCTTTGTCTGCCTGGAGACAACTCAAATGGGGTTATACCCTCTTGCTTGAAGGGGAGGGGAGGCAATCGGGGCAATTCCAGAGCGGCTGGTGGGCGGGCACCGGGGATGTGAAACCGGTTGGGGGGTAGGGGGTTACTGGCGGTTGGAAATGCGGTTGGGGCTAGTGTTAGGGCTGGGAATGCTTTTGGGGTAGAGTAAGGGCAGCAGTCCTGGTGGGGGGGAACGGGTACCCCCCCCCCCTTTGGAGCGATGCCCTGCCTCTCAGGCTGGCGTCCTCTCATTGGGGCCCATTCTGCAACTCAGAAACCCCACAACCGTTGGCCCTCTGCGGTGCATGTGCTCCCGACTTGCCTCCAAACTGTAGGAACGGGCATTGAGGAGGCCGTGGAGTACTATTTTGGTGCCAATCTTCAGGCACTTATCGCGAAAGAACCCTCGGTACAGCACTGCTCCGTGGAGACTGTGAAGGCGATAGCTGAGTGCCTGCAGGAGCTCGGGGCTGATGGGCGGGCGATCATACACTTGCATCCAGCGGTTTTGGGATGTGACCCGAATGTCACGAAAGCTATTGCTGGGTATTTGCAGGAGTTGAGGGTGGGCGTGCTCAGAGTAATACATGCGATGCCCTCCGTGTTGTGCATGGGGTTAGAGAAGGTCAAAGCCGGGGCACCCTATCTTCAAGGGCTGGGTATGGACGTACGTGCAGTGGTTAACGAGGAGCCGCCGCTCCTTGGGACGAGTAGGGGGCACATGGAGCAGTGTGTTACATATCTGAACGAGCTCGGTGTGGATGGGGCTAAAGTAGTGAATCGTTGCCCTGCCGTTTTGTCATATTCTATCGAGAACCTGCAGCAGACAGTTGCGTATCTGCGGACCCTGCATGTTGACGTACAACAGGTTGTTGAACAGCGGCCAGAGGTTTTTGGGTTGCAGGACATGAAGGAAAAGGTGAGGGATCTGCAGCATCTGGGGGTGGGTGCGGTATCGGTGGTGAATCAGCACCCAGCAGTGCTGGGGTACAGGATGGAGAATATGGAAGCTGTTGTTAGATTTCTGCGTCAGCCGGGTGCAGTGTTGTTGTATAGTAGAGGGGGCATGAAGGGGACAGTTTCATACATGCAGAAGCTAGAAGTGAAGATTCCTAAAGTGGTTAAACGACATCGAGCCTTCTCTTCGTATGGTGAGCAGAAAAGGAATGAGACGGTGGCATATCTTGAGGGGCTGGGCGTGGATGTCACCAAAGTGGTGAAAGGGCATCCAGAGGTGTTTGGGGTGTTTGGGGACAGTATGGAGAAGATAAAGGCAACGGTTGCATATCTTCAGGAGCTGGGTGTGGATGTGGCCAAAGTAGTGAATTGGCATCCACCAGTGTTTGGTTATAGTATGGAGAACATGAAGGGGACGGTTGCATATCTTGAGGAGCTGGGTGTGGATGTGTCCAGAGTGGTGAATTGGCATCCACAAGTGTTTGAGTATAGTATAGAGAACATGAAGGGGACGGTTGCATATCTTGAGGAGCTGGGTGTGGATGTCACCAAAGTGGTGAATCTGCATCCACAATTGTTTGGGTACAGTGTAGAGAACATGAAGGGGACGGTTGCATATCTTAAGGATTTGGGTGTGGATGTGGGGCTGTCCAGCATGGTCAATTGGTATCCTCAAGTGTTTGGGTACAGTATAGAGAACATGAAGGGGACGGTTGCATATCTTGAGGAGCTGGGTGTGGATGTGACCAAAGTGGTGAATCGGCATGCAAAAGTGTTTGCGTATAGTGTAGAGAACATGAAGGGGACTGTTGCATATCTTGAGGAGCTGGGTATGGATGTTACTAAAGTGGTGCATCGAGTTCCAGTGGTGTTTGGGCGTGGTATTGAGAACGTGAAGGGGACGGTTGCATACCTTGAGGAACAGGGCGTGGATGTTACCAAAGTACTGAATCGGCGTCCGGAAGTCTTTGGGTTGACCATTGAGAATATTCAACCAAAGGTTGAGTTTCTGACAAAGCAAATGCAACGATCCGTTTCGGAGATCAATGGCTACCCTTCCTTCCTAAGCTACAGTTTGAAATCCCGCATACAGCCGCGATACAGGTATCTACAACATGTGGATCACAACACGGGCTGCAGTCTTTCATATATGGTCTCACCAAAGGATGAAAGGTTTGCCACAGTTGTTGCGCAG
The DNA here is from genome assembly GCA_964036045.1 of Eutreptiella sp. 'Long Island Sound 2002'. Lineage (NCBI taxonomy): Eukaryota > Euglenozoa > Euglenophyceae > Eutreptiales > Eutreptiaceae > Eutreptiella > Eutreptiella sp. 'Long Island Sound 2002'. Next base: position 8,804,611 of record OZ038399.1, on the reverse strand, counting down.
ACAACCCTTGAGGAATACATAACATGGAGATCCGAAGAGTTTGGCCACAGCAATGGCACCCAAGCCGGCACAGTACCACCGCCAATGCCGGAAGCTCTTGAGCAATGTGGACATCCCAAGAGTGATAGGGCTTGATCCAGGGCTTTTGGGATGTGATGCCATGGCCCTGTTTAACAATATTTATGACCTGTTATCTTGGGACATAGACAAGGCATGAGTGGTGAACCGTTTACCATGGGCACTCCGAATGACGGCAGAGGAGTCTTTGGGTGTCATTAGATATTTGTGACAGCTGCGTGTACAATTCAGCACCGTAGTGCACAACCATCCAGAAGTCCTGCTGCTTCCTCTGAAGAAACTGAGCAGGACCAAAGCCTATTTGCATGGGCTGGGGGCTGATTTCCAGAGAGTGGTGACTTTCTTGCCACAAGTGTTGGGTTTGAGTATTCCGGACCTTCAGAGCACCGAGGCATGTTTGCAGGGGCTGGGTGTGGACGTGGCCATTGAGGTAACAGGGCACCCAAGCCACGCTGATTTGTGGAGCATGACGAGTGCAGCCACAATTGGCCAACACTACATCACCACGGCGGCACAGATACCGCTTGCTTTGTGCTGCCCCAAATGCTCGAAAGGGCGCATCGTGACATACCAAAACATGCTCCTTCGCAAAGTTTGCTGCAATTTTGTTCTAGTTTCCCGAATGTCCGCACTTTCAACCGACCGCACTACTCGTGCTACACTATTACGTCTGCACATTTGCAAATTCCAGAGGTTTCCTAAGACTGCACTTTCAAGGGTGATTGGCCGTCAGCACTGCTGTTTCAAGGGCCTCTTCACAGACACAAGCGCAGTCCTTTCGTTGTGAGGGATATTGATGTTCTTGTTTAGTTCGTATCGGTTGCAGAGGTGTGTTTTCGAGCTTCAGGTGGTGTTGCAAATTTCCCTTCTCACACGTGAAGAAATGTGGTTTTCATTTCTTGGAAATGTGAATCACGTCTGATTCGCTGCATTGTTTTCTGCAATTAGCAGAGATGTAGCCACGCTTCAAAGTTGTAGTGGCTTGTTCTTCCTCGTGATTGTTCAGCACTCCGTTCACCAGGGCTGCGTGTAGCATATGTCTTTTATAATATGTTGAGTGAAATGCAATGGTAGTCGAAGGAACGAAGAAATCGAAGAAATCGTGTACACAGATCTCTGGGGATTGCAAAGTCTGGCCAGGGATGCTGACTGGATGGCAGGACCTGCGGGAGTAACATCTTGTCTTCTCTTGTCAGCCACCTGCGGCCTCAACACATTTCCTCGGTGCAGTGCTGCACACCGACGACCTCCTCCGCATCCTCGTCGTTGGGGTTGTGTGGACTGCCCATTGGATGCCAGCCCCTTTTGTACTTTTGAGGCGCCGGGGATTCGGCCGCCTTTGGCTTAGCTGATGGATAGATGTAGCCAAACTGCACATAATTTCTGGACAACGCGCTTCCCCGCAACAGCTTCCCTCCAGACACCCACAGCACAGCCGTTGATCTCATCGAGCAGGTTGTCAGACCAGCAGTGAATCGGTGAGACCAAGAACAGGGATATATTTTGCATTTGGGTGCCCTGGTCGTCCCACACAGGTGAGCATTGCTGAGTCCTGTTGCCGACCTCCTCAGCATTGTATGCTGCAGCTGTCAGGATTCTCTGTCCCATTTGCACTCTGTCATCCTCCTCTTTATGCACGCCTAACCACCTTGAGGGACTGCATCGTTCTTGCTTTTCGCTTGGGCTTCCACACAGCGCAAGGGCTGATAGAGGACTACGTCAGTTCAGTACGCCTCTATTGTACAGAACTGCCTTTGGCAGAGGCATTGATGGCGCGCACTGCGGATGTATCTGCGTGATCAGCAACCAGCACCTCGTCCCTCCAGCAGCGATAACACCCGATGAGTACACCTGCCTTGAGCAGGGCTGCTTTGGTCGTGACTGCATCGGTCCCTCATACAACCGCTTATATTTGATTTAGGTACCAGTCGGGAGGCACCAGACCCGCATCTTTGTTGCACCGTTTCTCCCATGTGTTGACGACAGGCACTGGTGTTCCACGTGTGGCAGACCATTCCCACTCCACATTCGCCGCTGCCTGCCCCATTGGTCCTGCAATTATCCTTCATTGGAAAGCGTCAGTTCCTCACAAGGCAAGACTTTGGTGAGTCACACAACCTGCTTCCAACTTTTGCCCACAGCCCACTGCCCGCTTTCAACTTGGTGGGCCCCTTCAGCTCGCTCAATGCGTGAAAGTGAGAACAAGGCAGGCATTTGTGTTTGAGCTAGATGCAGACAGGCATAGGACTATGAGAGGAGAGAATGATATGCGAGTCATGCAGAGGAGTGAGAGTTATGCTTTTCACTGAGGTTTGGAGGAATTTCACAGGAAGAACATACCCTTCCTGGTGTCCTTGAAGACGGTGACAGGAAGGCATACCCTGATGGTTGTACATACCTCTACTGGGAATTTGGGGGCTGGTTTATGAAACACCCCAGACAGACCAGTAAGCAACACCATTATAGATCGTGGCGTGGCCATGATTCCGCTCCCCAATAGGGGCCGAACTCAGGACTGGCGGATGCAAAAAACCAAAAGTTTGTGGCCATACTCTGTGGTGGGCAACCTCAGTCCTCTGTGTCTTGCATTGCATCAGGGTGCTGCTCACAAGGACACCAACTTGGAATCTCGGCATGTATGCCAACCTGCAAGCTGTCTGCAACCCTGCATCCTCAGCAGCACAATCACCACGTGCGTTTTGGCCAATTGGAAGCGGACCGTCAACAGATGGAGGGTACCATGACAGCAGCCCCATGTTTCGGAATCCCCAGCTCAGCAGTCTAAGCCCCCAAAGGGGGCACGCCAAGTGACTATGGTGCCTGTTATGTATCAGAGTGTGATAGCCCCTTGGGTAGTGCCAGGGCAACTGAAAAGTGGAATTGAAAACGGGGGCGGGGAGGTCTTCTAAGGGGGCACACCGTGCGCTGTGCAAAAAGTGGGCTGTTTTCCACCACCGGTAGCCAGTTTTTGGGGTGTATGATAGATATGGGCAACCACACAACATTGTATGCCTTGCCATTGTGCATAAGTGTTGCAGCATTCCCCTTCCCCTATTTGTATGTTCCCTTGCAAACGGGCACTCTGAGCCGGGTTTATGGTGATACATTCTCAGGGGGTCTGCCGCGGGGCATCATATTTTGGCCCTCGTGCGTCAGAAAACCTATAATGATGTTCATGGATATTTTAGAGCACGGGTGGAACACTTGTTTGCCCACCTTTGGTCTTGGAGAGTAGTGTGCGACATTTGGCTGGGGTCTCATCAAGCCTTGCATGCTAACACACACATACTTCTCCATGTTTCACAATTCATGTTGTGGAGATAAAAACGGTATCAGCCTTATGGCCCATGGGAACACATTCTTTCTTCCTTTTTGGACAGAGGAAGCGACCCTTGAGGTTGATGAGGAAGAGGACGATACCTATCTCTGTTGTGGCAAAAGGGACACCTCTGAATGCTCCACATGCAACCCTTACTTGCGTACAGGTTGCATGACATACTTGTGAGATTGATGTTCCCAAGTAGCCCCTCATATATTTTCATGTGTTCTTAAACATAATCAACCCAAATATATTGTTTGCAATATATGTTTTTGGACAGAAATCATCTTGAGAGCACCTGGCGTTTGAATTTCACAGTTTTGAATTGCTCATGCACGCTTCTGTAGGTTGGTGGTTTTCAGGGGTGTTCCTGGTATAAACATCATAATAATTGGCGCTTTGCGAAAATACGCCCCAAGCCGCTCTTCAAAAAGCAGGGATGAGACGAGGGGCTGAAAAGTCCAACGTTTCCCCTCCAGATTCCTCTTATATTTTGGATCGCTTCTACATGACACACACAGGCAATCCCTGCATGCGCTATTTGGCCCCTAGAAATCATATTGCTTGTGTTTTGCCTGCTGTAGTACATGTATGCGATGATGATGCCATGCACAGACAAGCACCATGGTCCAATAGAGGAAGGGCCAGTATGGCATTGCGACTTTGTACATTGGTGTCTCGCAAATGTTTCCGGTGATGCCGGATGAAGTACGAAGGGTAGGTCCGTCTTCAAGTGAATCCCAGGCTCATACCAGAAGCGTGCGGCATCTGCAAATTGACACCAATTCTTGCTCGTGGCATTTGCAGAATTGGCACCAATTTCTTGCCACCACCAAATTTGGCTAGTCAAAACATCCACCCACACCAAATAGCCCCCCAGGTAGCAGACCCTTGCACTTTCATGCTATGAGGAGCAGAGCACTGGGGTGTCTTGCAACAGGATGTTAATTTTTTTGTACACCTAGAGGTAAGCATCTGGGTTGTGGGAGAGCCTGGCCAAAGAATATTTGTGACCCCACCAGAGGGTGAGGCGATGAGAGGGCGAAGCATGAGAATGGTGTCACATGTTGACGCGTGGCCAATAGGCATACCCTGATGGTGCATGTACCACTACCGGAAATCTGAGGGATTGTTTGTCAACGCCTCAGACAGACCGGCATATCAAACCAAGTCGGACCGTGGCTTGCCCATGATTCCGCTTCCCGCTTGGGGCCGAACTTTGGACTAGTGGATGCACAAAATAAAAACAAAGAATCTTTGTGACCCCACGTTAAATTTTCGTCCTATAAAAGCCACTGGTCATATTGGATTGGATCAAATTTACCCAAGTTCAAGCCTAACAATTTGCCCCGACTGCAACCTGTATGCATTGCACGCTGACGTCCCCTCCATACAAATGGTGTACGTTGGACCAGCTGGGGGTTGGTGGGGGGGGGGGGGCTTTGGGAACTCACCCCCGACACACCCGGCCCCTCTTTAATGTCCTGCCCCCTCAAGCGCATCCCCGCCCCACCCCCGGCGCTTCCCCTGCAGCGTTTGCCGACCGAACCCCACAAAATGACACCCTCTGAGTGAATGCCCCATCGCGGGGCCCTGGCGACGCCCCGATGGATGTGGAGCTGGAGCACACCGACAACCTCAGCTTCTCCTACAGCGAGCAAAGCCCGAACTCCCGGGGCTCGCGGTCCATCCGGGACGACTACCGCTCCTCCCAGAACTCCTCCGTCCTGCCCACCACCCGACGGGTGATGAACCCCATGATCTCCGAGGATGACCGCCTCAGTCTCAGGAAGCTCCTCAAGAGCCTCAAGCTGGGCAGCCCCGACAAAGGCTCCGACGTCGACCTGATGAAGTTGTACGATCAGCTGACGCTGCTCCTTCAAGAGAAGGAGGCCCTGGAGCAGCAGCTGGAGCTGCGCCGGGACAGCGACCACAGACCCACGAAAGCGGCCCAGATGCGGGACGCGGCCTGTCAGACGGAGCCCCCCGCGGCCGGTCCCCGGAAGTCGCTTGCGCAGCAGGTGGAGATCCTGCGTGACCTCGAGGACGTGGAGCGCCAGCATGTGCTCGTCGAGGCGGAGCAGTTTGACGCGCACCTGCGGCACCTCTGCGCCGAGACGATGCAGGTGAGCCTCGTCCCCTCCACCGCCTCAAAACCCCAACTGATGAAGTTCCGCGCGTCACGCCGCAGGGCCCTTGTCGGGGCATGCGACGCGGTCTCTGCGTCAAGGGGCTGGGCCTTCGTGGACCGGTGCACAGGCGGTGGCGCTTGCTGTGTGCTCTGTGCGTTGGGGGGTGAGAAGGCACGTATGGACGGATGCGGCGACACAAACGCGCGCAAGCCGTGCGCACGACAGCCCGGGCCCTGGACACTCTGCACGTATGGCACGTATGGTTTTGTGGGAATGCGCAGTTTTTGCGGATCAGAAGTGCGGCATCGAATCAGTTACGAAATCTGAATCGGTTCGCCAATGGCAGCGTGAAGGGGCTCGGGGGTGCAAAGGTGCGGTGTGATGTATTAGCGATGTGGGGGTGGCACAGGGCACACACGCACATACCGCACGGCACATGGCATACTGACGACACACGCATTGCACGAACAGCACACCGCACTCCCAACCTCCGGCCATCGTTCCCGGCGTTCTTCCCTCACCGACAGGCAGCCGACGCCACGGGCGACGAAGGGGAGGGAAGAGGTGGCCTTCCTCCGGACGGGCCCCGCGCACCGCGTGCGCCCTCCGCCTGACCCCGCCTCTCCTGTTTTCCAAAACAAACTCTTGCTACGGTGAACCGCATATACGCACCCTCGGATCGCACCACAAAGCGAAGCAAAGCCTCAAACGATGTTTGCCTCCCGGAGTTGCAATGAGTGCCAATCAACAAGGACAAGCATTTCGGATACACACGTCCTGTTGCGCTGATGCGGTCTTGCCCGTCGTGCCCCCTCCCACCCATGCCCTGCTCCCGCCAGTGCTTCTGCCCTCCTCACGGCCCAACTCAGGCCGCCCACTCAGTAGAACGAGCGTTCTGCGCGACTTCGCAGCCTGGCCCTCGGTAAAACGGGGTCCGATACACCCCCTCCGCCCTTGGAAATGGTGGTACCAGGACCCGCCTCCGGACGGGGGTCCCTGTAGGGGCTAGTGGTGGTCGCAGGTGGTTGCCCGTTGGCACTCGTGGCACACGTGTGCTCTGTGCTCTGTGTTGATTAGCCCGTGCGCAGGGGAGTGTGGGGGCGTTGGGCGCAGCCACACCTGCAAAGAGGGTGCCAGGCCGTTGCCGTGGCCGACGCGCCTTGTGGTGTGCAGGGGATCCTCCAGCGGCAGATGCTCGACGGCTCTCATCTGATGACCGTGAAGAACGACGTCATCCGCGAGAAGACGGACCTCATGCAGAAGAAGGCGGAGGTGACCGAGAGGATGGAGCAGGAGGAGGCGCTGGCGACGCAGCTTCGGGAGCAGGAGGCGTCCCTGTCGGCGCGGGAGGAGGAGCTGGACAAGAAGCAGCTGCTGCTGCAGGAGCAGAACGTGGCGCTGGAGGTCGCAGAGGAGCACAGCCGCGAGCGCCTGCGGCAGCTGCAGGAGGAGTATCGGAAGGGGCAGGCCTTTTTGGCGCGGTGCGAGGAGAAGGGGGCCGAGGTGGCGCGGCAGGAGGAAGCGGTAGGGCCCCTCCTCCTCGTGCTCTGTGCCCCGTCCTTGACCCAGGGGCACTCACCGCCAACCGCCGGCGATTACGCACCGGCAGTTGTCCATTGGCGGCTGTCGGTCAAGACCAATCGCAGGAAGACGGGCGGGGCAGGGCTCCTTCTAACAATTCAGCACCACTGGGAGGGGGGGTCCCATACCCCCCCTAAAAATATTGTGGTCCTGTACCTTCTTGTGTTCCCTCTGTTTTTGCCTGTTGTACTGTGTGTCCATGTACTTGTTTGTTGGTAGTGATTTTTCTTTGCAGGGTTTGCTCTCACAATTATGCCCAACAGCTTCTTCCGCACCTCTAAAAACAGCGCCACTGCGGGGCGGGGGGGGGGGGGGGGGGGCTGCACCCGCGGAGGTGCGCACGACCTCCGCGGCAGCCATACAGGTGCGCGGAATGCCGACGTGCGCCACGCGCAGGGATGGAGTAATTGGGCCCCGCGTACACAGCAGCGTGGGGCAGGGGGTGGACGACCAGGACAACACGCGCAGGAGTGGCGCACGTGGGCCTCATGGTCACAGCAGCGCGGCGGGGCATGTGGTGGACGACCTGAGTGTGGAGGGGAGTGGGCAGCAAAGACCGTAAAACGACCCCCGCAATAACACCCCCAGTGTGCCAACGAATGGGCTCCGCTAACGCGACAACGACACCAGCAGGAACACGGGCCGCAGCGGCCGATAGAACACAGCGACCCGACGCAGCACGCCAAGGGAAGAATGGGTGACTGTCTAGGGCCCCGGGAAGAAACAGCGACCCGACGGAATGCCACACAGGGGGGGGCTGGACCCACGCACGCCCCTTAACACGGAAAACACGGAACTGCAGCGAGGCAGGTGGTGGACGACCTGAGTGCGGAGGGGAGTGTGCAGCAAAGACCGAGAACCACCCCCGCAGCAACCAGCACAACCCCAGCACACCAACCACTGGGCTCCGCGAACGCGGAAACGACACCAGCAGGAGCACCGGCCGCAGCGGCCGACAGAAAGTAGCGACCCGACGCAACATGCGAAGGGAAGAACGGGTGACCGTCCAGGGCCCCGTAAAGGAGCAACAACCAGACGGAATGTCACACAGGGGGGGGGCTGGACCCACCCAGCCCCCGTGAAACGAGCCCCGGGGCGGGGCAGGGGCGGGCGTCGCTCCGGCCCCCAGTTTCGAACAGACAGCAGAACTTGAAAGACCGCAGTGGGAGTGCCCGCGTTTCCTCAGCCTTTCCACGCGGACACGGTTAGTAACGCACAGTGACCAAACGGAGAAATGCGAAGGTCTTTAGCGTGACGTCCATCGGGCGCCTGATCAACAGTGGGGGCATGTGACGTGGGAACGCCTGCGGCGTGCGCCCGGCGCAGCCATTCAAGCAACCGAGGGCAGGCAGACGTGTGCTTCCTTTCTTTTGATGCCCCTCGCGGGCGTCAAAGAGGGGGGGGAAGGCACGAGTTCCCCCAACGCAGTGGCGACGAAGCAGAGACGCGAGGGAACAGGGGTATGCAGGCACAGGCAACAAGGCATAGGGAGGCCAGGCAGGAGGTGGGCGGGAATGTTGCAGGGGGTGCGGGGGCAACAAGCACCGGCTGCCAAATGCATCAGGCGTCGTCTGGTCGTAAGACGGGATCCCATCTGCAGCACCGTGCGGTGGGTACTATGAAGGTAGGGAGGGCAGAGGATCTGGCGGTTCCCGAGATAGTCGCCTCTGAAGGTGCGTACGGTGCGCGCGCGGCGCAAGTGTTGCCCGAAAGGAACAGCTTTCGGGGTCCGTTGCATTGATCTCCTGTCGCTCCAAACGGTCGCCGCACATCTCAGAACGGTATGGGGCACGCTGTGCCCCGAAACTACCCGTTGGGGGACAGGGGGGTCCCCGACGACAGACCTCCAGAGGTGGCACGGATTTCCCAGCGCTGAAGGGGGGGGGTCTAGAGTACTGCCGTTTGGCAGAGGCGCGGGAACGGACGTCCGGTGTCCCACAACAACCGCCATCCACTGTCGGTCAGCCGTGAAGGGGGGCACCGCCCACTGACTGCTCTGCTGTTTGGTGCGGCTGTTCCAGACAGCCGGTGCTCCTCATCTGCAACGCCGAAATGGTCCCGGCTCGGCACCTGCTGCCGCGCTCGGAGGCAGCCCGACGGGCCCCCCGCCCCCAGGAGCATGGCGTGCCAAGTCGGCCCAGGGACCAAGCATGTTGCACACCAGAACACTGCCCCCACCCGGGGCCAGACATGCCACTAGTGTCTGGCAGGAAAACGGGTTCTCCAGCAATCGGCCCGTATCAAAGGCCACTCAGTAATACCCGCCCCCTGCACCACCAGAACTCGGTAAGAACGTGCCGCGTCCAGCGTCTGGCTCAGCAGGACCCTGCTCCATCTGATCATGTCTGGAGCTGGCAGACGCTAGTGGCAAGTCTGCCCGGGGCATACCCACTCAGCGTTTATCGCATCCCGCCACCCCCAGGGTGAGGCGCACCAAGCCGACCAGCCACCTCATCCTCAGGCACGGTGCACGAAGCCAGCTCACCGCCTGACACGCCCCCCCCCCCTTTGGACCTTTGGACCATGGTAGCCATGGTATGGGGTGGTCTCGCTGCAGCCTTGGGGCGAAGAGCTGACCCAGGCGGCCCATGAAACATTCAACAGCCGCTCGACAGCGATGGCCTCCAGGCAACACTCCGCGCCACGCCTGGTTGGCGCTGCCAAAGTACATTGCAGTTGTTACGATTGAGCCCGACTGAACTGAGTGAGTCAGGCACGAGGTCAGGGTCATGCTGGTTCCTTCAAAGAGGGAGCGTGACCGCGCCGGGCGCGCCGGGCAAAGTTTCCCCCCATTTCCCCCCAGTTCTCCCCCTCTTTTCCCATTTTTTGTCCCCATGTTGGGACCCCCGAGAAGGCAGGGGTGATGCACCCCTTCCGTCCACACGTGGGCCCCCGAGACAGCCAGGGTTTGGTAGCCACTTCTGGTTTTGCCCCCTTATCGGGGACCCCCGACCTGACATCATGGCCCCCCCTTTGGACACTTGGCGTGCGTTGGCACGTCGTCGCGCATGCTCACACTCGCTGAAGGTCGCGAAGCGCGAGGCGGAGGTGGTCTCAAGGGAGGTCGAGATGGACGCGCGGGAGCACGACATCCAGCACCAGCTGCTGCAGGTGACGCAGCGGCTGCAGCAGGTGGACGACCGCCAGCGGTCCGTGCAGGTCGACCGGACGCGGCTCGCGGAGCGGGAGTCGCAGATGGTGAACTGGATGAAGGAGATGGAGGTCCGCGAGGCGCTGTGCGAGGAGATGGAGTGCGATGCGGCGTGGAGCCCCCCGCCGGGCGCGACCGCCCAGGTCAAGTCCAAGAAGACGATCGTGACGAACAACGCCTTCAACGAGTCGCTGGTGTCGGTGCAGCTGCGGATGCTGAAGGACTCGTACCTGCACAACCGCCATCGGCAGTTCAACAAGACGTCCTACCGGGAGGTCCCTGTCCAGGCCTTTTGGTTGGGCACCCCCGACCCCCCCTGACGGGCGCTGGTGGCGGGTTGGCAAGAGCCTCGGCCACACGGCCCTTTTGAAGGCGGGGGAAGGGGGTGTCTGGAAAGTGGGATCCCCCGCCCCTCTCCTACGCTCGAATGAGGTTTTCCCACGCTTTTAGGCTCCGGTTTTACGGGGGGGCTGCACTTTGTTTGTGGGGGACGGGCTGGGGATAATGCGGCCTGCGAAAAAAAAACGGGGGCGAGGGTCCGGGAAAAGGGCGCAACTGACGGATCTGAAAAGGGCCAGCGCTTTGTCACTTCTTCATGCCTCGCCACCTCGGCTCCTCGAGAAGGCAGTAGTGCTCTTGGACACAAATACCGGGGGGAGGGGGATTAAACGGGGTAGAACTCCTGTGTCACAACTTCTGTGCGAAATTTTTGTGCGCGATTTGTTCGGGGGTATCACGGATTTGCAGGGCTCAGAAGTACCCAGTTTGGGTACGTTTAGCGGAACACTATCCGGGAAATGGGCCAAGGTAGGGAAAATGGGGGAAAATGGGGGTAAATGAGGGAAATTCAGATTGCTTGGTGGAAAAATGGGAAATTTAGGGGCTGAAAAGACCAAAAATCAAGGTTTAGGTTGGAAACAAGGCTGTGGGGGGGGGGGCGCATTGGTGAAAGCTCCCGAGGAAAAATGGGGGAAAATGGGGAAAGCTCCCGAGGAAAAATGGGGGAAAATGGGGAAAGCTCCCGAGGAAAAATGGGGGAAAATGGGGAAAGCTCCCGAGGAAAAATGGGGGAAAATGGGGGAAAATGGGGAAAAATGGGGGAAAATGGGGGAAAATGGGGAGGAAATGCGGAGGAAATGGGGGGAAAGGGGACCGGTTGCACCACCCAAGTTTCCTTAGTTTTCCCCATTTTCCCCCATTTTCCCCCATTTCCCCCCCATTTTCCCCCATTTTCCCCCATTTCCCCCCATTTTTCCTTGCCATGGGTACATTGTGGGTACGTTTGTGGGTACAGTACCCGCCACCGGAGCCGGGTACTTCTGAGCCCTGGTTTTGCACGGGTGTACGTAAGGCTGTGCTTTTGCTTTGGATTTGGTTGATAATGATTAGTCTCTCATGGAGGTCCCAGGAGTGCTGGAGTGGTCTTTCCTCATTTGTAGTGTTCCTGCGGCCTTCAATGGCCTTCAATGGGTGCAGACAGGCGTGCTGGTTGATGCACCAGCAAAGTCCTCCCGGAAATAACAGCAACCGGCCATCGTTTCTCATCAGCAATTTTTAAGAAATGGCACGGGTTTGGTCGCACCCGAAGTTGTAGATTCGGATTGTCCGAGTCACGGGATACCCCCCGGCACCACCGTCATGGTCACTTCTGGTTGTAGCCCCCGTGGGCGGGGGGTGCCCCTGGGCATCTTGCCCCTCCTGCTCGGACAGCCCCCAGGCAGGGCCGTTGTCCCGAGGATGCCAGAGCATACGGGTGCGGACCCTGGGCCGGATGAAGTGAGGAGAGCGCGGCGCGCGCGCGGCGCCAGTAACGGGGCGATCGGGATTGGGAGGGACACAGTGGAAGGTATGACGTGGTGGGGAATGGCAGTGGGGATCGGTTCGGCCCTTCTCGAGGCGGGTCCGATGTCGTGAGTTACGGGCAAAGCGGTACGGAGGCCTGTCCCTCCCACTGTCGCTCCCTCGCTCCCTGTCTCTGTCCTGGCGTCCCTACAATCCCCCACCCTCTGGCCATCGTTTCCGGCGTCCCTCCCTCCCGTCCTTTCGCGCGGCTATTGGCAAACTGACACAGAATGGCGAGTTTTCGACTCAACCGCCGCGAATCTGAGCCGGATATTCCGAATGCCGAAGCAAAAAAAAAGGGGGGCAAAGCAAAGGCCGCACAAAGGCCATACGTGCAGAGTGTCCAGCGCCAGGCTGTCGTGCGCGCGGCTTGCGCGGCTTTCGCTGTGTCCGCCCATGCATCCGTTGCCATCCCAACGCACCCCCTCTCCGCAGGACAGACACACTTGTCGTATCTGGGCATTGTTCAGTCCATTAGGATCCATAGGATCAGGAGTGCGGGCATTGCTCTTTCAGTGGCCCACGTTCCTCATCAGTAGCCCACACTCCTCTTCAGAAGCCCACATTATTCTTCCGTAGCCCAATCCATCCATCCATCACTCCATCCGTCCATTTGGATGGATGGATCAAAAATTAATGTTTTCTGCCGTTGCTGCAGCCGTTGTCCTTGTCGTCGAGGTGTTTTTTTGTTGATGTGCCACATGCCCATTCAGGGAGATGCCAAACTGCCGAAGCTCAACAAGAAAAAGGACTTCATGTACGAGGTCGGCGAGCGGACGCACAGCACGCAGCTCCAGCACGAGATCAAAGAGAAGGTCAAGTACATCCGCCGCGTCGCCGCGCGGATGAAGGTGGTGGAGACATGCCGGAGCACCGCGATCCTGCCCGCCAAGCAGCAGCGCGATTACGAGGGCCTGATGGCCCGCGACAAGGAGCTCCGGGACGAGAACGCGTTCCTGGTCGACCTCGCGAACCCCCCGTGGGAGGGCAAGCCCAAGGGCAACAGCACCGAGCACGCGGCGGAGGTCACGGCGTGGTGGGCTCGCCTCCAGGACCGGATCCAGCAGCGCTACCGGGAGGTGCAACACTCCCCCCCCCCCCCCCGCCAGGTCAGTGCTGGAGTCGGCAAACCCCCGCATGGACTCGGAGTGTGCATCTGGATGCACCTGGTCAACGGCACGGGCAGCAGCCCGTCTCTGGGGCAGCTGAGCCCCGGAGTAGTCAAACAGGACAAGTCATCCGGGGGCTCCGTTGACACAACCAAAACACGTTCGGGCCCACAGAGGGTCAGAATGAGCAGTCGCGAGAGGCCAATAGGCGCCGCCAGAGGCAAACAACCGAATACCGAGGCTTTGTGCCAAGCCCCCCCCCCCCCCCCCAGCAGCGCGTTCCCAAACGCGTAGCTCCCAGGTGGGCTCCTGCGAAGGAAGGCCTGGTCGAGTACGAGTGCCCCAAGGCGGCTCATCACTGGCATCGCTGGGGGATGGCGACAGTGAGCAACCGAGCAAGTGCTGGCGGGACAGGGGGCTCTCCTTTGATGTTCACTTGACAGGGAAATCAAGACCGCACCGCCGTTTTGCCCTCAGCGCTGAAGATTATTGCCGTCTGGGTCCTTCATGCGTTGGTGCCAGAATCCGCCACCGATGCAGAAACAGAAACGGTGCCCCCCCACCCCCCCCCGCCAAAAAAAACGGGTACCCGGGTACAGGGGGGGTAGGGGGGGGGTAGGGGGGGGGTCAAAATCGAAAAATTCATCGGGGGATCATTTTCTGTCCCGAAATGATGATTTTACAAGGGGTTCGATGTCTGATACCATACGTTGGGGTATGGCTACGCGAACGACCCCAAAAAGGGGGGGGGTATACGACGCCCAACACCGCGGCTTTGGTGGATCTTCATGACCCGGGTAGGCCTTGGGGAAGGAAGGCCTGGTCGAGGTCTTCGTGATTGGCGAGAGGTCGATTGACGCCGCCAGCCGCCAGGAGAGCAGCCAATTCGCTGGGCTCTCCCCCCCCCCCCCCCGTACGGAATAGGGGCCACAGTCCTCGGTCTCTGGTGGAGCCAGGGGCAGTGACACAGGCGCAGTAAGGCCTAGACAGCACCCCACAGTGCCCTGCGGGCCGGATGGCTGAGTGTCCCGTGGATGACCCCGGCAGTTACATGTGGAGCCCCATCCCCCGGTAACGGCCGCTGTGAAATGACCCGCGCCGCGCACAACCGTGTCACGGCTGCGGCAGTGGCGGTCCCGATGGCCTCATGAGTCCGAAGAGGCAACCCGCGCAGCCGCGAGGCGAAAAAAAAAACAGGATGCGCAGGAGGAAGGCCTCTCCCAATGCCCATAGCCATACCCCCCCCCCCCCCTAAGGGAATCCCAGATTCCCCGTCTTGCCCCGCGCAGCAGCCCGTACAGTGGGTTCTCGGAACCATAACACGGAAACAGGCAATATTAGGCACCCAGTTGTCTCTATTTCCTGCCTTCTCGTGTGTTCTTGACCAGACCATGCGTTGCAATGCATGCCACTCTGAGAATGCCGGAACTGTTGACAATTCTTGTTCTTCAATTCTTGCGTTCGGGCGGGGCGCATCATTGTACCCCTTTTTTGGTTCAAAGTCCGTTGGGCGACCTGAAAATTGCTCTGCGGGGGGGGGGGGGGGGGGGGCTGTGACGCCCGCCAAAGGAGAAGGGGGGGGTTGGAGAAATGGGGTTCCGTGTCGGGCCCTTTGTTTTGTGTAAGAATGGATGTTGGTGCCGAAGGCGCAGGAACACAAATTTTGGCCCGAAAAAGTTTTTTCCACCAATAATCCCCCCCCCCCCCACATTTGAGTAGTCAAAATGATCAGCGCGACGTGGGTATCATTTTGAGCCATAGATGTTGGGTTGACCCCCCCCCCCGGACCGGCAGGTCAGGAACCCCCGCCCTGAACCCCCCCTCCCGTGACGGCGGCCAAGGAGGGGGGGCGGGGGGTTGGGAAAATGGGCCTCCGTGTCACCCCCCCCCCCCCGCAGAGCAATTTTCTTCCCGCCTTGCGTCTGTAACTGCAATCAGTCTACTACTGCCACTACCGCTGCTGCTGGTACAACAAGTCCTGCCACTGCCACTCAGGTGCTGCACGAGCGCAACTCGACGCTCCAAGAGGTCATGGACATCTTCGACACCCACCGCGCCACGTTCCCGGAGATTTTTCACGGCCCCGATAGCCCCGAGCGGCAGCGCAGCGGGTCGGTGTCTTCGGCGGACAGGTCGACCGATTTCGCGATCTTCTCGCCGACTTCGCTGGTGCAGAACGAGGTTGCCCTCTCCGCCCCCCCCCCCCCCCCCTCCGCCGCCCCCCGTGCCCCGCGCTACACTTCCCACTTCACATCCGCCGGAGGGCACCCTCCGGACGTTGTTGCCGTAGGAGCGGCTGCGTGTGAGGCCTCCAGGGGTTGACGCCGCAGTGGCAGTGTGCCGCGGTGCTGCAGTGGGATGCGTGGGATTGGGTGACGCGGTCTACCGATTGCAAAGCGATCGGTGGTCTGTGGAAGACGGACGGGAGCGGTTGGGGCGGAATGGGCGGTCAACCCCCGGAGGGGGGGGGGGGGGGGGGCAAGGGGGTGCTTTACCCCCCTCCCCCCCCCTTTCAAGCGCATGCCCGCCCCACCGGCCCCCCGACCCTTCCGTCTCCCCCTCCTCAGCCTTCACCACCCACCCCCGCTCATCCTGACCCATTTCCGATCGCTCCCTCCTGATCCCTGCCCACATGACCCGCCCAAAAAGAGGGTCCAAACACAGATACAACAATAGGACACCACCTTTTGACCCAACAACAGCTCCGCAAAACTGAATTCCGCAGAAGAAAATCGCAAAAATACAACAATGTTTCCCAATTTCGGGTGCCGTGGCCAAAGTTTTGCGTAAATAAAATTCAAGACATCCAACGCACAAATCAGTATTCCGCCAAATGTTACAATTTGTCCGGATTGTACTGATTCGCACTCCTATTCATGGCCGCTCATCCTCAGTCATCCTACCTCATGTTCATCCCCCTGTCCATCAGGTCACTCTGTACATGGGACCAAAGAAGAAGCAGGCGCGAAAGGGGGTCGGCTCCCCGAGCTCGCCAATGCGGCCCCGGTCTTGTCTCTCCTGAGCTGCTGCAGGTGGCCACCGCCGTGTGCGTCCTGCGCCGTGCCGAGCGCGTGGCGCTTGAGGGTGGGACCCGCAGTTTCTGTGGACCGCCAGCCCGACTGGAATCTGTTGTGTATCTCGGACTGTGTTCAGACTCCGTGTGGAGTTCTCAGCTTTGTTGCATAGCCCGATGGGTGTGCATACCTCTACGGGGAACTTGGGGGAGGTTTTGTGGAACACCCCAGACAGACCAGCAAGTAACGCCATTACGGACTGGGGGCGCCCGGTTTGTACTTCCGGGGGGGGGGGGGGGTTGATAGAGCCTCCCAAAAACCGGGGGGTTCGGGAAAAGGGCTCAATTGACAGGCACGATTCATCAGTTGTTATGAACTCTGGCGCCAAAGGCGCCGAAAATTGTTTTGGGCATTAAGCGTGGTGAAATTTTTTTTTCAGCGAATACATGGCAAATGATGAACCCCCGACGCACTGATTCCAAAGATCCATTTTCATTTTTTGCCGATTTTTGGGTCTGGGTCACCTCCGAGGCACGGGCTGCCGCGGCTGTCTGGTCGGAGCAGAGGGCGGCTTCGGTCACCGCCTGCGAGAGCGCCTCCAAGTGGATCAGCAATCGGTTCCGCAGCTCCTGCGGGAAGGCTGATGTCCGATCCGTCGACAGTCGGGCAGGGCTTCCGGAGGTTGCTTTCGACAGTAAAAATGATTTGAATTTTAAAGTCTGAAAGTATTTTGGATTTGGAGTGCGCGCATTATTTTTGTGTATGGGTATATGTCCCGGATCTGCATGTGTACGTGCTGCACCTGGTAACCCTCACCCTCAAGCGCCATCCCAAAGTCGCTACAACCAGCGCATAAGACGCGAGCTCATCTATCCGCCCCTATCTTTGACCGCGTGTGTTGTGGCATGCGTGCGACCCATCGCATTTGACATTGGGGCTGCACGGCGCCCGCGGCGGGCAAAGCCCATCACTTCAATGCCGGCGGTAGCTGGGCTTTGGAGCAGTGCCTGACGCCCGGCCCTGTGCCGACCACCCATCCCCTGAAGCCGGTACGCAGTCAGTGCACATGTCCTGCCCCGTCTGTGGGCTTTGCCTCACTGCTCAGCCGCTATCTTCCTGCCCGACTTCCAGGGGCTCCCTTTCCCATACCCGGCCTGTGTCCGGTCCCCTGCAGGGCCTGTGCTCGGGGCTTTCAGAGAAGTCGCCCCTGCTGCACTGTTCTCTGTGTAGCGTCACCTCTGCCCCTTTTGTCTCCGCTGGCCTGGCGACAGGTCTCTGACACCGAGCCGTGCCTGTACGTGTGTTTTTTTTTTTCCGGGGGCGTGAAGGGGTTGCTTGTGTGCTTCGCGGTGCTTTGTGTGTGTGCGTGTGTGCGACTGTGTGCTTGTAGGTGGGCACGTGTGTTCGTGGGTGCGTGCACGTCGACGCTGTGTGCATGTGTGTGCATGTGTGTGAGCCGTGCGCCAGCCATGCGCGCAGGGTCAGGCGTGTTCCTGACTCCTACGCTGGCTGCAGCAAAATGCGGAATGGGAGGGAAACCGCTAAACTGACACCGCCATCCTCGTTGCTTTCCAACCCGACGGCTACATGCCACAGTGGTGTGACCATGTTCCCCCCCTCCGTGCCCTGAGCACATCCTGAATGTCTCCTTGTGTTTGTGTGGTTTGGTGGTAGCACCGAACACAATAAACCGTCATTCAAACGGTGATGGCTATAAAAGAACACGGACTTCTCCCTGGATTTATTGAGGTCTGGCAGAGGGCTGTAGGACATTTTGCCTGTAACCCTACATCTCCCTACTGTGCGCTCCTCACGGGACCGATAGACGTCAAGGACTGCTCTGCAGTCCCTGAGGAGTTTTCTCCAACTGTTTTTCTTGCTTTGTTCTTGTTCCGCGGTTCTGAACGTGTATGTGAGGCACCTACGGCAGTCATGCGCCCGTCTATTTTGCCTGACGATTGCCTGACGAGGAATTCAGGATGTTTGACGCCTGTTTTTGTGCTGTGTGCATGTGTATGTGTTTGTGCGTGCGTGCGTGCGTGCGCTCACGTGCATTGTCGTGTCCGATATGTGGATCATCCAGTTGTCTGCTGATGAGGGTTGTTTTTTCAGCCGGAGCTTTGGGCAGTGTCTGTGCGTCACGTTCATCGTGTGTTTGTGTGTGTGTGTGTGTGTGTGTGTGTGCAAGAGGGTATGAAGGTTTGCGCTTTGCGTAGTGCCCGTAGCCTCTCTTTTTGAGAAAGTGATGGTGTCAACAGACGAATGTGCATCGATTGCCTCTTTGTGAATTTGGATGGGAAATGGTTGGTATTGCTGTGGATTGTCTTTGCTGTCTTTGCATGGACTATTTTTTGGGTATCGGGGCATCTTCCGCTGCATCACCTGGTTTCAGACTCAGCCAATCCCCACTACGTGTCAGATCCGCTACCACAGTCATTTGTGGGGTCATCGTAGCACTGGACAGCTCCGAACCTTGACTCCGAGTCTCGAGCGCCATACAGGGAGCAGGCTACGCCAGCCCATCTTGGTCTGGGCCGAAGATTTTTTTTGCGGGTTATCGGAGAATTTTGCCGATTTTGATCGCATGATTCAATGGCACGCTTCTCAGTTATATCCGGGCAGAATCCCCCAAGAGTCCAGGCAAGCCTGGACAGGGAGGAGGGTGCATCCGGGCAGACGTGGTGGGGGTGAGAGTCTTGTGCTCCATGCACTGTATGGCCGCACTGAAGGAGTTGTGATTGAATTGGCGACCGAACACATGTTGCCATTGGGGCGTATTGCACGCTGTGCCCGCGCTGCGTGCACGTGCACGCTGTGCACAAAGTCTTTACAGGACTATACCAAGGTAGGTAGATAGGTATCTTTGGTGGATCGGGTTCCCTCCTTTGGCATTCAAGGAAGAAGGAAGAAGGGGCGACCACCCCTCCCACTGCCCTATGACTGCACTATGCAACACACCTCACTAAGGTGCTCCCACATGTGACTTGGGAAGGCATGATCCTGGCCACCCAGCCCATGTGTGATGCTCAAGAATATCCAACCCAACCAGTCTCCCTTGGGTCTGTTTGAGATGGGATTTTCGCTGGATGATGCACAACAGAAGTGGGGCAAGAGTTTGAGATGTTAACAGGTGACCTATCGCATGGATTTTTCCCTTCAGAAAACATCGAAAATTGGACCAAATTCATGTGAACGTGAATCGTCCATTCAAGCAACCGCTTCACCCCCGTTCACGAAGGGTATATGCATGTGCTTTTCACTATGCTGTGAGGTGGTGTCAACGTTGCAATTCGGGGCCTTGGGTGGCTTGAGGGGTGGGGCTGGGGTGAAACATGGGGTTGTGGGGGTGTGGTGTGGTATGTATAGGCAGGAATATTGCTAATCACCCTAAAAATACCCAATTGCTCCCTGCAAAATGCGCGCTGTGCACAAACGCCTCCCATGTACATGTATTGCTGGGACTGGGAACGGTTAGGATGGGTGGGGGCAGGCCTAGGCAGGGCCTGCGCAGTATGGGATGTCCATCCGGGCAGACCCGGACAGAGCAAAGAGGTGTATCCGGGCAGAGCCGGGCGCCCGGGTCTCAGTGAGAAGCCTGTTTGAGCCAGACGCCCGGGTCTTAGTGAGAAGGCTGTTTGAGAACCAGCATGTGAGAGGGGCGTCTGTCTTGTCCCTTGGACACCTCCTGCTGGACTACGACACACCATATAGCACGGGCGCAGATTTCCCGCAGGTGTAGCCATGTACCGCCCAGCACCTCAGCTGGGGAGGCAGCACGGCACAGTCACAAGGATACTCCTGCTCTTTGGTGGTGAGGGTTTTGGTGGGTCGTGTCATCTATGGCATGATAAGAGTTTCCCTGCCTGTAATTGAACATGGTGCTGGTTGTTCTTTGTTGTTGTTGTTGTTGTTGTTGTTGTTGTTGTTGTTGTTGTTGTTGTTGTTGTTGTTTTGGTTGTTGTTGTTGGTTGTGGTGGTGTTGTTCTTGTGCCTACTTGATGCTCCGTCGCAACCTGCTCTTCATGCATGTGAGCACGTAGTTTACATAAGATATTTGATCATTGTGGATGGTCAGACTATCACAAAAATTGGGTTCGAAAATTTCCATTTTTGAGCTGCCGAGGGTGGAAAACTGCGCAAGCAGGTTGTGCCCCATGCCCACACACAAACACATGAAGAGGGTCTAAAACATGCTTTACATAGGATATTTGATAACATGGTGGGAGGGGGGGGGGGCAGCAAGCCACCACTCCTTTGT
This sequence comes from Eutreptiella sp. 'Long Island Sound 2002', assembly GCA_964036045.1. NCBI lineage: Eukaryota > Euglenozoa > Euglenophyceae > Eutreptiales > Eutreptiaceae > Eutreptiella > Eutreptiella sp. 'Long Island Sound 2002'. The sequence goes on along the minus strand of OZ038399.1, from coordinate 8,784,127 downwards.
AATTGTAGTAATCTGACCCTGCTCAAGCGCCATTCTAAGGTGGCTGAAACCAGAGCACAAGACGCGAGTCATTCCATCCGCCTGACCCTGCACCACGTTCCCCAGTGTTGGAGCTTCTTCAATCCTCTGTGTTCATGCATATTTGAGCCGTCTGTATGTGTTTCTCTCTGGATAACCCCTGCTTTGGCGGCTTGGTAGGAAATGCATGCGTATTCATTGGGGCCCTAGTTTACTGGCATCCCGGAGTGTAGATGTGGGCCAAGGTGTTCGATTGGTGTGCATTTTTGGTTGTGTGCTGAGTCACACTGGTCCTATTATCATCTGCTGACCGTCCTCTGCCCGTCTGCCTGCTGTTCATTTTGTGGTGCAGACTCGTAGCCATGCAGCACAAATGGCACTGGTGCTGGTTGCGGCCAAGCGCATCGACAACGACAGTTTTTACTGCCTCACGCTGGACATGCCCTTTCTAAGGCACAGGGGGCATAGGTATTGCATTTGACACGGGACCTCAACGGGGGCGGGGGTATATGCGTTTGTGTTTGGTGGTGTGCAACGGAATGGGATGGGGTGTTTTCTCCCCCATGATCATTTTGCACGGCGTTCCAAATCCGACACCACAACTTGGGGTATGCTCACCAAACGACTCCAAAGGGGGGGGTGGGTATCAAACCCCCACGCCTGCGCTTGTTCTAACAAACGCACTTTGACGTGATTTTCGAAAATGTTCATGTGCCACTGAACCGCCTAAAACAACAGTAATTTTGCGGCTTTCGGTGGGCCCACAGCCCGGGCTACACGGGCCTAGCGGCCACTACGTGCGTCCCCATGGGTGCTCAAATACCCGTGTTGGCACCAAATGATCATCCAAACCAACCCCAGGGGTGGGGGAATGGTTTTGGAATCAGGCGAATTATCGATATGCATGCCAGCCCAAAAACAGCCAAGTCCTTGGTGGGGGATGAGGGTCCCGGAGTTCGAACCCGGGACCCCCCGCCCTAGGTTAGGTGGTCCATGTACGAGAAAAAATTGCCCAGGACCTGGTTTCAAATCCGCGCCAAGCGGCCACAATATGCCAAAAATTTTATCCCTCCCAAGCCACCCACCCTACCAAAAAAGTGGCGACCAGGTACAGGGGGCTAGAGGGGTCAAAATCCAAAAAAAATGGGGGGGGGATAATTTCGTCTGGTTGCTGTGTCTCAAAAGGGTACATCCCAACGGGGTGGACAGGAACTGCACGGGGAAGAGGGAGGGGGGGGGTGGGCGAGGCTGCAGCAAACCCTGAGTGCCAGTCACACTACCAAGAAAAAATGGATGATAGCAGGGTGACAAAGAGCTTTCGATAGATGAAGGCTGAGACAAATCCCCACGAAGAATAGAGAATGGGAGAAGCGGAGGGTTGCAAAATGGTAATATTTCAGGGGCGCAGTAGAGAATATACCGTTCTATTGTGTGTGCATATCGGAGCCATCATCTTCATCATCAAAGTATCTCGGAGGACACCTGACCAGTCACCACTATCACCCCCCCCCCTTTTGCCTTTGCAAAACCACAGGCACAGGTTCACAATACGTGGGGACACACGGGGTAACGGTGTTGGACCAGGGCATGGTTGCACACGATACATACCACGGAAGACATGTTGAAGACATTCCGCAAACCTGCCTTTCATGACGACATACCACTGCCCAACAGCGCAACATAGTGAGCACAACCAAAAACCACATGAAATTCAATGTACATCCACACTTTGAAACCAAAAAATTACCTCCGTTTGATGTCCACTCATGATCCATCATCATCTTAAAAAGAATTTGGGCACGTGTGGTGGGGAGGGTCCATTCGAAACGCAAATATGCTTCATGGGGGGCTTTGATGATGGAACCGCCTCCGAGCGGGAAGGCGGCTGTTTGGGAGTTCAGAGATATATCTTCTTGACTGGGCGACAATTGCCGGTTCAAGAACTTTTGGAAGCCCCTTACATTGGTCATCAATCTTTCATCGGGTTGTTTGGCGGTGGGTTTTCCTGCTTGTGTGTCAATGGTGAAACGCTCTTCATAATAATGTTGGAGGATATCACGCCGAACGTCGAACCGGATGGTTGTCTCCAAGTCTCTAATATTTTTGAGAATACCCAATTGGTTGAGTGCCCATTGAACATCAAAACCATCACTCCGATAATCGAAAAACTCAATGGGGTCATTGGCTGCCTATACGGCCTACACATAGCTGTAAACCACATTGGAACTGCAAACATTATGGTTCAAAAAACGCTTTCAAAAGTGCGGAAAGCCGTGTTAGGACAACGGTGTGTTAGCGCCTAAAGGGGGGCTGAGGGGATCCGACGCCTAATATTGTTTGCTTGGACAAGGGAGACACAACCCCCAAAATCAAGCAGGACACATGAACAACAATGTGTGATTGCTACCTCGAGCGCTGCAATCGCTGTAGGAGTATCGACAAGAAACACTGAATCTTTGAAAAAGTTCTATGAAATCAAACCATTTTCAGCGATATCACATCCCGCAAAGATCGCCTATCTGAAGCCGCAGATGCCATCATATCTTTACCTGAAGGCTTGGGCACGCTGGATAAGCTCTTTGACGTCATGTCGTGGCGGCAAATCAAGCTGCATCAGAAACCCGTTGTACTACTGAATACCAACGTTTTTTGGAGTGGTCTCTATGAGTGGCTTCAACGGACTGTTCAGCTTAGAAGAGAGAGCCCATGGGTGTACAAACAAAAATAGAAGCGAAAGAACAACGACAAATGATGTTGCAAGCCAAAGAATGGCAATGACCGAGTCAAATAGAACTCAAATAGTGTTATGGCTTCGAACAGCAGCAGGGCAACAGCGCGCAAATCGCAAGTCGCAGTCGCAATCGCGCTGACAGTCTGTGAATAATAAAGAAGCATCGAATGCCAACTGTGAATGAGCGCTGTAAGATACTTCGATCTTTGAACAAGGTTTATGTCTTCGAGATTGTGTTATTATTGGTGCCCCGTCTAAAGATCCTGCGAGGTTTGTCGATTGGGATTTTGGATTTCGGATTTTGAGAAACAAAGAGGCACAGGAGTGCAGTCGAGTTCCCAAGAAACAAACCACAACAAGTGGTAGCCAGCTAGGTGGCGGGGAGGATCAATCTTCGAGATCAATCTTCGACGCCGCAACGCCGTCAACTTGATTTGGACTTCAATCTACAATGGAGCGGCCCTTCGACGACGCAGCTATGCTGCATTTCATCAGAGACAGTTTGTTTCGAAGTGATTCACCCTTGCATCACGAATTTTTCGACCTCGTTAGAGAAGTTCATCGCAGAGCGCATCGCCAGTCGAGAAAGCGAGTGGTTTCCATGTCTCTCTCGTGATCTTCACAGCTGTTCGCAGAAGCTTGCAGATACTCAAGCCAAAGTTATCGAATTGGAACAACGCATCGATGTATTGCAGGCAACAGCAGCAAGTGCTACAGCAGCAACTGGCGAGCGCATCGATACCTTGCAGTCCTCGACGGAGAATGCAACTCAAGCTGCTGCAAATGAACTTCGACGCGTAGAACATGAGTTGTCACAATGTTACGCTCTTCTCAACGAATTTATACGAACTTCGAGTCCACCACCTCCGAACAACATCCAGTTTCCACAACCACAACCACCGTCTTCTTCCAATTCGAACCAACCTCACCCTCCACAACAACCACTCCCACAGCGGCCCACCTTCGAACCACTACCCCAGTTCGTAGTTCAACGTGCTCCTTCGCAGGAGATTTTGGGACGCCGCTTCGAGCGCCTGAAGAAACTGGTCAAGAGGTTCACGGGTAAACCTGGATGTGGAGAATTTCGAACATGGAAAGAAGATTTACTACGAGCCTTCACTTTGTCGGACATCACCTCACCCGTCGATCAGGCAGCAACGATGTCGTTCCTCCTCGATGGTGATGCCGCTGAGTACTATCATAGCCTGACGAAAGTTGTACAGGACGACTGGTTCGAGCTCATGCGTGTGTTAGGCCAGCGTTTCGACTGCATATCCCATGAGCCAGTGTATTTGTCGAGAATGTTGAGCTTGAAAGAGAGCGAGTTCCCCCGACATGCAGATTGCGTTCGAGAATTTCGTACATGCGTTATCAAGTCGAAGGTCAACACGAGTGAACTCCAGATGGGTTTCCTCGTCAGCTCTCGATTTGTTGAAGGTTTGTCGAATGACGCTCTGCGTCGGCAGTACATCGTTGAAGTCCGTTCGAGATGGCGTTCTAATAATCCATTTGGATTCGATACCTTGGTAGAGACCATCGCGGAGGCCTACATTGCGGCCGGGTATCAACTGGAAGAGGTACAGAACGCATCGAGAACGACATCAGATCACACCCTGGGTCCTGCAGTGTCGAGGCCCCTGCCTATGATGGTCCCACCTACTTCGACTTCCACGTTTCCATCCAACCCTATGCCAACGCCACACGTCACCCCGATGCCGACCCCAGCTGCGGCGCCCACGGCTTCGACCGTGGCAGAGCCGATGAATCTCGATGCAATTGCCAAGCTCCGAGAAGAGTTACATGCCTACATTGGTGAACGGTTCGGACGTCAACATGGCGGACCCCAAGAGAAAGCAGACGTTGCTACAATTGTGGCGAACAAGGACACTTGGCCCGTGACTGTCCAAAAGGTCGACCGCCATCCCGAGGACGAGAACGTCGGGAATCAAGGTCGAACACACCGAAACGAGATCAAAGTCGAGACACCAAGGGACGGTTTCGATCCCGCTCCAAGAGCAGAGAAAGGCCTACAACGGCCTAGAAAACAATTCCGAAGACCTGGTGGCGGACGTCCTCGAGAAGAGCTGAACACCACCACCAGCACCAATAAACCCGAAAAGAATTCGACGCTTGGAAGTGTCACTGTCGAAGGAACCGAACCTGAGCATGCGTCTCTGTTCACGGTTCGAGGGCGCATTTGCGCATGTCGTGAAGACTCCTTTGACTCCAGCGCGGAACTGTTGGTCGACTGTGGAGCGACCAGTGACTTTATGTCGATGCAAACAGCAAAGAGGGCGCGACTTCCCCTCTATAAACTGAGAAACCCTGGACATGTCTTGACAGCCGGAGGTGTCCAAGTCGAAGTACGGTACTACACGCGAGCTTATGTTCGAGTTGGAGAGCTTGTATTTCGTCATCACTTCAAGGTCTTGGAAATTTTGCCGGATGTAGTGCTTGGACTACCATGGCTTCGAAGCTACAATCCAACTGTCAACTGGAAGGAGCGATACGCCGACATCCAACATGGTTCGATTTCGTACCGGTTGTCTTTTGGCGAATCAAGACATTCCACCCAGCTGCAGTTTCAAGCAGCTTCGAAGCTGGACCTTCTTTCGATACTTTCATCCAGTTCCTCGAAAGCGAGTCCGGTTGGGAAACCTACCCCACATGCCAACGAACGCCCTGACCTACACTCGTCGACACACGTTCAGCGCGGTACTGACATGTACGATGAGTCCGAAACGGACGATGGTATCACCGATGAGGAGTGCAGCGATATGGAGATTGAGTACATTTCGTTGCCGAAACTCAAAAGAGAGATCCGTCGATCTGATCTCACGGGAGATCAAGTATTTCTGTGTTGCATGCCTCGACCAGCAGTGCCGGTCGATGAAATGTATAAGATGCAAGCCAGTGATGGCAATGATGACGGGCTTGACCCTGTTCGACGCAAACTGCCGAATCGATTACACAAGTGGGCGGACCTCTACGACCGGGAGAAAGCGGAGTATGGAGACCTACCTCCGCATCGGCCTGGAAGAGATCATCGAATACGCCTCGATTCGGAAGACAATCCACCGTGGGTACACCCTTACAAAATGGTTCCGAGCCAACTAGATGAACTTCGACGACAATTGGACAAGTTGCATCGATCTGGTCGCACCAGACCATCCTCGAGTCCATACGGAGCGGGTTGCCTACTGGTGAAGAAAGCGAATGGTAAATGGCGTATGTGCGTCGACTACCGAGCGTTGAATACACGAACTGTACGAGATCGATATCCCTTGCCATCGATCCAATCCATCTTGAGTACACTGGGGGGTTCCACCGTATTCTCAAAGATTGACCTTGTTAGTGGGTTCCACCAGATCCGAGTTCAAGACGAAGATATCGAAAAAACCGCCTTCAACACACAATTTGGCGCCTTCGAGTGGGTTGTTATGCCCTTTGGCCTCTGTAATGCGCCATCGACGTTCCAACGCGTCGTGAACGATGTCCTTCGAGACCACTTGGGGATCTTTGTATGGGTGTACATTGACGACATCCTCGTCTTCTCGAAGGATGCGGACGAACACCAACGACACCTCGACCTGGTACATGAACTACTCCATAAGCACCAGCTCTTCCCCTGCATCGATAAATCCACATTCTTTCAGAGTCGAGTGCCCTTCTGCGGATACATCATCCACCAAGATGGAGTACACATGGACCCCGAAAAGATTAAGGTCATTCGAGGTTGGCCTCCACCAACTACGGTCCATGAAGTTCGACAGTTCATTGGATTGTGTGGATTTTACCAGCAGTTTGTCGAAGGGTTCCAAGCTGTCGCAGCCCCTCTGACTGCAATGTTTAAGGCAGACTTCGAGTGGGAATGGACAGTCGTCCACCAGGCTTCCTTCGACAAGCTGAAGCAGGCGATGATCAGTGCGACACATCTCAGTGCTATCGACCCCCGACAGCCGTATCACCTGTACACAGACGCTTCGAAAGACTGGGTGGGTGCTACGCTGGCGCAACGATGTGCACATGGGAAGTACAAAGGACATCTTCGACCTATTGCCTTCATGTCGCGGAAAATGCAGCCTGCCGAAACTCGATACCCGATTCGAGAACAGGAGTTGTTGGCCATCGTATTAGCCTTGAAACAATGGTTTCACCTACTTCGAGGACCGCAGCAGGTGCATGTGCACACTGACCACGAAAGTCTTCGATATCTCAAGACCTGTCCTCGACCGCTGACACCACGGCAAGCACGATGGTCCCAATTCCTCGAGGAATACAACCTGACGGTACGTGCCGGGCCTCGAGAACCCTGCGGCAGATGCCTGCTCCCGTCTAACTTCGCGGCAGTTGATGGATATCGAAAATGCCACACGTACACGGGCCTTTGCAATTCCCCTGGTCGAAGATTGGGCTTCACCGGAAGGGGAACCTGTCGATGAGTTCCTACATGTACTCGAAGACTCATTCTCTCATGACGAGGTGTGGCCCCAGCCGTACGACCACCTGTACGTTTCACTACGAAGCGGACGCTCCGTGGGGAAGGAACTTGACGCAGATGAGCTTGCGGAACCAGCCCTCCAATTCGACACCGAATCCGCCGTCGAGCCGGAGGACCTGGAGCTGCTACCGTCGAGCGCGACAACTGCTGAGCCGGAGGACCTGAGACTGGATCCAGCACCATCGGACGAGATCATGGCTGAGAATTCACACCAACCAGACATGCATCTCGATGAGGCTGGCAATGAGCCGGACACGCCTACCGACACCGACGACCTCCCCGATGTAAGCATTGATCGCCCCCTTCGAGTCACCTTTGGCAATGAACTTCGATACGCTCCGACCATGGCGGAACTGATTCGCTGTCGACGTCACCGTGACGGCACGTTGCAATCAGTTCCCTTGCCGAAGGTTGGGTCGAACACGCCGTACCCTTCGAGTCTTAAGGGTACACACCGCCGAGTACATCGACATTTTCAGTGCAAAGACTTGACTTCGACAGCTGTGTGGGCGGCAGCCTATCGGGAGGACCCCCGGACGAAACACATCTACGAAGTCGCGATTCGAAGCCCTGCGGCACGACACCAGCTTCGAGATGCCAAGTTGTCCTTCGATGATGGCAAATTCTTCCATTTGTCGACGATGGGCAAATGTGTGCTTGTCCCCCGAACGCTGGTTACGTCGATTGTGGCTATGTATCACGAGTCGGAGTTCTATGACCACTCAGGAGTCCTTCGAACCATGGCCCTGATTAAGCGCGACTACGTATGTTCACACCTTCGACACTACGTCGAGCGATACATACTAAGTTGCGATGTCTGTCAAGCGGCGAAATCAAGACGAGTCGACACCGCCAGAGCGCCAAGACCATTGCCGGTGCCCGACACCAAATGGCACAGTGTGTCCATCGATTGGGTTTCGGGATTGCCGCCGACCACAAGGGGCCATGACGCCATCATGACTGTAGTCGACCGATTCTCCAAGCGTGGAATGTTCATCCCTTGTCGCAAGGATATGACAGCCGACGACCTTATCTATGTGTTCCTACGTGAGGTTATTCGATTGAAAGGATGCCCTCGACAAATTGTTTCTGACCGAGACAAGCTGTTCGAGTCTCAGGCGTGGAAGGAGTTGGCCCAGCGCTTCAAGATTGAGATGCATCAAACAGTGGCCAACCGCCCTCGAGGCAATGGCCTGGCGGAGCGCAGCAATCAGTCCATCCTCCAGCGCTTGCGTACACACGGCATCTTCGGCAACAACGAGTGGGATGTCGACCTCCTGTTCGCCGAAATCCAGTTCAACAACCTGACATCCAATAGTCTTCGACTATCCCCGTTCGAGATAGATGAAGGACGAACACCCCATTTTCCATTGGATTTTCCCCGAATGACTTCTCATGCACATGAACCATCGACCGTGAATGATTACATGCAACGAGCGGAACGTACCTTCGATTCTGTGCGTGCAATGCTTGCCGAGGAACGTCGACGCCAGATGTATGTGGTCCTGCAAATGGACCGACACGTTCGAGTGCCTGAAGTCGGTGAACGATGGTGGGTGTTGGTGCCGGAATATCGACATAAAGGGAAACTCGATGTTGTCTGGTGCGGCCCTTACAAAATACTCGAGGTACTGAACAAGGGCGAGAATGTCAAACTGGACATCCCTGCCCCCTTCGATGGGTTGCGAGTTTTCAATCGAGACAGCATAAAACCCTACGTCCATCGAGAGGGACAGCCGGTGTGGGAGTTTCCGATGCCCCCTGTCAAAACTGGAGAATCGCCTCGACTTGTCAAGATTGTGGCTAGACGTCGAGTGGGATCTAAAAAGCGCCGCACATTCCTGTACCGTTGTGAATGGGATGACGACACATGGTCTTGGGAGTCGAGCAAGGCTCTAGAGGAGGATCCTGTGTACCTTGAGTTCCTTCGACTCCACCCTGAGTAACTGAGTAACACCCTTACTCTTCTCTGCAGCGTGGTTTTTCGAAAAACTCATGCGAGGTTCCGGGTCGATCACCGGAGCCTCCGCCTATGGTACTACATCCCGGACGCCCCGAACTTCCTCTCGACCTCCGCCTTCTCGAGCATCACCGTCGAACATCATCGATGTTGACGCGATCGAACCTCCAGCGAGGACGACTTCAACTGGCCGCTGTTTGTCGGTAGCATCAGCGCCAACTCGTCCGAGTCGACCTCTCGATCCATTCGAACCGCCGAACTACAGCCAGTCGGCATATGCTGGGAGCTCGAAAGGAAAAGGAGGCCCGTCAAAAGGAGGCAAGGGAGCGCCCGGATGGGTCGACAGTTCTTGGACATCGAGGCCGAACACCTGGACATCAAGGTCATCCAGGGAGGATCCGGATACCAGAGAGCCGAAAGTCGAAGACGACTGGGTCGACCAATCCTGGCATTCGAATGCCCCGAAAACACAAGCTTCTACTCGAACGAACCAATCCGACTCCTATTACCACGACGATGACCACAACTACGACGCTGAACCCTGGCCACTCGAGTCCGACGACGAAGAAGAATATCCTTACGAGCCCGCGTGGTCGACAGCACCACCCAGCTACGATTCTGTGCCGGTGCCGGAGTCGAAGTGGCAGCCCTATAACATGCCGCAGTACAATCATGAAATCGAGACCATCGACGAACTCCGACACTTGGGCACGTTCGGATTGAAGCCACCCTATTGATTTGGGACACATGAGGATGATCCGATGAAGACGGAATACACTAAGCTCGAACCATCGGTACTCACTATTGCGTCGAGTACCATGGCTGGTCTTCGAAAACCGCACACGTTCCTGAACGAGAAACATTATGAAGTCGTGTCGAAGGCAAATGCCGCCATTTCCGAGTTAGGCAAGACCATCTGCATCGACAGTTGGGGACGAACCGCACCATTCCCTTACGAATTGGCTCGAAGCGCCCCTGACACGTCTTTCGATGAGCGTGGAAATCTTGGTGGTAAGCCGGGATATCAGTGGTATACAAGAATCGAAGTGGCTTGTCAGAACTTTAGAGCGGCCCTCGTCACATGGCGACATTATCATGAAGAGCTCGATTGGGGATTCCGACAAGGCCTCACCGAACATACCCTGCCGAGTCAAATTGCTCGACTCAACCGCATGCATCGAGAGATCTCGGGTATCGACGACCTGATAAACGTTGCCGATGGAATCGACCTGATCTTCAAATATCGACGCTTCTGGACCCACGAAAGGATGAGACGAGAAGCTCCCGTTGCCGTTTCGATCATGGGAGTTATCCGTGATCTTCAAAAGGTTTGCCAGGCGAACGACTGGCTCTTCGAAGATCGAGCCCCCTTCCTTGCGTACAAAGTCGATTTGCTTCTTCGCCGACACCAACTGCGCGGCCTTCGAGGCACCTCTCGACTTGGGTATAAGCGGTATGGGTGCGCTCCACATCGAACACAGGACCTTGCTGTCCAGCTCCAGGAGTACTTTCGACTCGGAGAACAGATCGAACCCTATGCGTACAACGCCGTCGCACCAGGCGCCCCCATCGACCTTGTCCAGTTGGCGACGATCTACCAGACTGGACCCGGACGGCTCGGGTACCACGACTTCGATAAGGCGATCCGACGAGTTGCTGCCCTTCACTCATCGAATGAAGAGTATGCCAATCTTTTCTCTTTCGTGGATGCCCCCGAATTGGTTCGACGCCTTGGTACCTCGACATACCTCATGTCCCCCTTCGAGGCCGGATACGAAGATGGACAACATTGGCGTCGAGCGGTCAAGTTTCGAAGGGACGTCTATACTGACGAACGGGAGGGGATCGAGAAAACCGACTCGCCTGCGAGCGACCCGTTCCAAGCGGACCCCCTCGATCACCGGTTTTTGTCGATGGAGTCGAACGCCTATCAGCACCACTTCGACATCCCGTTCTTCAAGTACCTCACACCGATCCACGATGACTTTAAGGCTGCACATCAACGCAAGGTCAGCTGCCGAGACCAAGTCCTCGAAGCGGTCATTGTTGACACGGCTTCGAGCCTTGTGACTGCAGAAGTGGTTCGATTCGCTCTGCAGAGTTCCCTCGCTGATGGTCAGTATGTCCATCAACACCTCGGTCGACTCCAAGAAGAAGGTTCTCGAACCGACATGCTTGAGATCGTCGACCGATATGCCCTCGGCCCTGAAGTGGACGACATCAGCGCCGTCATTGTCGTACGACGACTTTCGATTGCCGACACGCCGTGGTGGCGAGTCGATACGCGAACTGGTCAGTTCTACCACAGCATGGCCGCTGGTACTGGATCGAAGGAAACCTATCGATGGACTACTGGTCGACATGACGGATGCTCCTTCGAGGCCACCAATCGGACCGATCTGTGGCGTGAGGACGTTTGGAAACCGTCGAGCCTCTGGGACTTCTATTCGACCAGGGCACAAACACTGGGACCTGGACAATTTCGAGCGCTTGCCTGTGAACATGTCTTCGTATTCCAGTACAAGTGCCCCGTCGACGACCGACCTGGTGATCCCAACCTTCGATTGCTGAACCATCGATCTGGTATCCTGATTCAGAAGCGTGCCCTCGACAGTGATATCCGTCGACACTACACGGGTCATGACACCTTCAAGTTCATGGCTGGCGTCGAGACACTGAAGGAAGTGCATGAAGTATGTCGACTCTCGGTGGATCGTTCATTCACGTTTACGTGGGGCACGGACTGCTGATTCGACAGTCTGGATGCCAAGTAATGGCTTATTCGACAGTCTGGATGCCATTAATGGTATCGACTGCCTTCATGTGTCCTGTCGAGCTGACAGATGTGTAGGCCTGTTGGTCTGCTGAGCATCCAGCTTCGATACCTGTGCCCAATGTTATGGTATGTTATGGTTCGACGTGCCCACAGCCTTGCTGCGGGTACAGCGCCCGTGCAGTGTGCCTGGCGAGGTTGTCTTCTGCAGCTGCCGCCGAGAGCTACAGCCGGGGCAGAGTCGAACACGGCGTGTGAATGAGGCGCTGACGACGGGTGTACCATGACTGCACCTCGGTGTGTGAGTTTCGACCAGGATTGGTCCACTGTTTTGACCAGGATTGGTCCACTGTTATGCTTCTGTAGCCAACACATGTCGAGGCCCAAATTTTTTTTTCTCTCTGGGCCTGCTCTGTATTCGACATTGTGACGCCCGCCCAGGTGAGTGAGACCTCTTCGAGGTCTCAACGGGGGGGGTAGTGTTATGGCCTCGAACAGCAGCAGCGCAGCAGCGCGCAAATCGCAAGTCGCAGTCGCAATCGCGCTGACAGTCTGTGAATAATAAAGAAGCATCGAATGCCAACTGTGAATGAGCGCTGTAAGATACTTCGATCTTTGAACAGGGTTTATGTCTTCGAGATTGTGTTATTATTGGTGCCCCGTCTAAGGATCCTGCGAGGTTTGTCGATTGGGATTTTGGATTTCGGATTTTGAGAAAAAAAGAGGCACAGGAGTGCAGTCGAGTTCCCAAGAAACAAACCACAACAATAGTGCATAGTATTCCGTGATTGCTTTAGGTCAAGGTTAGCACCCCAACCCCCCGCATTATGCGTCAACGAGAGGATTTTGCTCTTAGGAATGTTTTCGTTTTCACATTAATCTTAAAAGATTTTGCCATGCATTCAATTTAAGCTGCAAGAACCAAGATTGTGAGCATTAGAAAAGTATTTTTCCTATACAGTCCTTGAGCAAGCTTATGGACTGTGATCTAGAGTGAATTAGATTGAAAATATGTCTTTTTCTTTTTTCATGCTACATCACCGGGCGAGTTGAAGCGGGTTATGTTGGCGTCGGAAAAAGCAAAAAAAAAACACCGAAGGGGAGAGAAAAAAAGCCGGAAGAGGTAAACCACCCTAGTAGATTCTTGGTGACTGTTAAGGTTCAACAATCATTTCAGTATAGGCCGTGAAAAGAAAAATTTAGAGAACATTATTCCGTAATCAATTTGGATAGTACAAAAATCTATACTCAATGAGTTGCAAGCAATGAAAAGAATTGATGAATCATTTGGTGGTAGCCCAAAATTAATTGCCACAAGTCAAACAGAAAATCAGAAACGGGTTAAAATGATATAGACACATCTACAAGTGGTTTTGAAGAAGAAAACAACTAATTGAAAAGAGTAAAAAAAAAAGGCATTTCAATAGAGGAAATGAACGACCGGTGAGACATAAGTGACAACAGTCCAAGAGATAAAGAGGGGTTGAAAAGCGTTGAAGGTTGCTTGAAATGATGTAGAGCTAGTTCACGTGTGATTCCGACAAAGCAGCACCTTAGGACAGGGCCCTAGGCTGGCAACATCGCCCGTTGGCATTACGGTGAACCCGGAAGGGTTTAATCGGTCATGCTATTGGGGACTGCTAGCCCAGTATGCCAGGGTCCCCTGGCGGCGTCTTGTATGAATACCTAACCCTCAACTTTTTCGTTTAATGTCGCCATTGTTGAGCAAGACACGAAACGCGGGATGAGGTGCAAAAAAGTTTTGCATCTAATTACAAAAGAGTGGTGTCCAATGAAATTTATAAAGTACTATCTAAGATGTGTCAGCTTAGAAGAGCGAGCTAGTGGATATACAAATAAAGATAGAAGCGAAAGAACAAGGACAAATGATGTTGCAAGCCAAAGAATGGCAATGACCGAGTCAAATAGTGCATAGTATGCCGTGATTGCTTTAGGTCAAGGTTAGCACCCCAGCCCCCCGCGTTATGCGTCAACGAGAGGATTTTGCTCTTAGGAATGTTTTCATTTTCACATTAATCTTAAAAGATTTTGCCATGCATTCAATTTAAGCTGCAAGAACCAAGTTTGCGAGCATTAGAAAAGTATTTTTCTATACGGTGTTTGAGTAAACTTATGGACTGTGATCTAGAGTGAATTAGATTGAAAATATTTCTATTTCTTTTTTCATGCTACATCACCGGGCGAGTTGAAGCGGGTTATGTTGGCGTGGGAGAAAGGAAAAAGAGAAAAATATTGAAAAAGAGAGAGAAAAAGCCGGAAGAGGTAAACCACCCTAGTAGATTCTTGGTGACTGCTAAGGTTCAACAAGCATTTCAGTGAAAATTGTCCTGAAAACAATTTGGATAGTACAGAAATCTATACTCAATGAGTTGAAAGCGATGAAAAAAATTGATGGGACACTTTGCAATGGCAAAAAGGCCCCTATATCTGGGCATGGGGACACTCTGCATTGGCAAAAAGCCCTCCACATATGGGCATGCAGACACCTTGCACTAGCAAAAAGGCCCCAGTACATGGGCATGAGGCCACTTTGCACTAGCAAAAAGGCCTCAGTAAATGGGCCTGGGGACACTTTGCGTTGGCAAAAAAGCCCCCATACATGGGCATGGCGACACTTTGGACGGGCAAAAAGGCCCCATGTGTGGGCCTTCCTGCCAGTGCAAAGTTTCCCATGTACGGTGGCCTTTTTGCCAGGGCAAAGCGTCCCCGTGCCCAGAAATGGGGGCCTTTTCACTCACCTATGATTTTAGCAGCTGTTTTTTCCCAAAATTCAAAAAGTCAGCAAAAAGGGGTTTTTCGCGAGAAATGACCTATTTTTTTGGTTTCTACGGCCCCAAAATTAGGGGGGGGGCGGCTCCTACCCGAGTTTTGTCCAAAAATTTCAAAAACCCTGAAATTTGGCTTATTTTGGGGTATTTTTGCCTGCTCTGGGCTGGTCCTGCAGAACAGTGTTGCACACCAGTGTACCTGCCTATAGAGGACTTTCGACAGAAATTCCAATTTTCTTTGGATTCTCTGGCCCCAAAATAGGGATGGGGGGGTTCCTCCCGGCCGAGCTTTCTCTCAAACCATCAAAAACCCTGGAATTCGGCCTATTTTGGAGTATTTTTGTCTGCTCTAGGGTGGTGCAGCAGAACAGTGCTGCACACCAGTGTACCTGTATAGTATAATATAGGCACGAAAAAACATGAAAATAGGTTTTGTACCCAAAAAGACCAAAAGTAACCTTTTGTTTTAATTATACCCCGAATAGCAAGGGGGTTCCTCCTACCCCATTGTTCCCCAAAAATAACAACCTAAGCCCCAAACATGTGTGTGTACGGTGATAGGCACGCAAAGTCCTACCTATGAACCATATGGAAATGGACCACAAACGGTGCAAAATAGGGCCAAAAACACCTCAAATGTTCATCGCTCATCCCATTCTTATGCACATACTATCATATTTTATGTAGTTCTTTGGCGTATTTCGCTTTTTTGCAACGAGCACCCTCCAATCGGGAGGGGGGGTGGTTCAACTGCTTGTTTCAGGCTGGAAAAAACAAACAATTTTTGATAAAAAAATGGCTTTTTTTCGCCGATTTTGTTGAAAAATGGCAGATTTTGGGGCATAAGAATACTGTAAATTGCGTTTGGGCAATCGGTGTGTCCACACAGCATGCTTTTTTTGCATCCAGCACCCTCAAAATGGGGGGGGGGGCTCTGCAACTGCCTGTCTGCGGCCAAAATACTCAATTTTTGACAAAGAAACGGCCATTTTTGGCAGTTTTTCCATGAAAAATAGCAAATTTTGGTGCATACAGATGCTGTAGATTGTGCTTTCGTAGTCCGTGCGTGCATACAACTTGCTATTTTGCATCCAGCACCCTCAAAATAGGGGGGGGGATCCTTCAACTGCTTGTACGAAGCCAAAAAAAATCAATATGTGACCAGAAAAGGGCCATTTTTGGCCGGTTTTTTTTTCGTGAAAAACGGCAAATTTTGGTGCATACGGATGCTGTAAATTGTGTTTGCGTGATCTGTGTGTCCCCACAATCTGCTTTTTCGCATCCAGCACCCTCAAAATAGGGGGGCAGTCTTCAACCGCTTGTCTGAGGCCAAAAAAATCATTTTTTGACCAAGAAGTGGCCATTTTTAGCCGTTTTTTCCATGAGAAACGGCAAATTGTGGTGCATACGGATGCTACAAAATGTGTTTTCGTGATCTTTGTGTGACCACAACTTGCTTTTTTGCATCCAGCACCCTCAAAATAGGGGGGGGGGGGGGTCCTTCAACTGCTTGTACAAAGCCAAAAAATCAATATTTGACAAAAAAAGCGCCATTTTTGGCCGGTGTTCATGAAAAATGGCATATTTCGGTGCGTACGGATGCTGTAAATTGTGTTTGTGGAACAACGTCACGTATGACAAGAAATTTGCAATACTTGTCCACCGTGGATATGGACCACAAAAGGTGCAAAAATGGGCCGAAAACACCTCAAATCTACATTGTTCAACCCACTCCTGTGCACATAGTATCATATTTCATTTATTACCTAGCATTCAAATACTTATAATACCATCTTATGCCCCAAACATGTGTGTGGACGGTGATAGGTGATCAAAACCCTACCTATGAACCATATGGATATGGAGCACAAATGGTGCAAAAACGGGCCAAAAACACCTCAAAACTACATTGTTCATCCCATGCTTGTGCCCGTAGTATCATATTTTATTTCTTACCCAGCATTCAAATGCTTACAATACCATCCTATGCCCCAAACATGTGTGTGGACGGTGATAGGTGATCAAAACCCTACCTATGAACCATATGGATATGGAGCGCAAAAGGTGCAAAAACGGGCCCAAAACACCTCAAATATACATCGTTCATCACATTCTTATGCACATAGTATCATAGTTTATGTAGTTCTTATCATTCAAATGCATACAATACCAACCCAAGCCCCAAACATGTGCGTGGACGGTGATAGGTGATCAAAACCCTACCTATGAACCATATGGATATGGAGCACAAATGGTGCAAAAACGGGCCAAAAACACCTCAAAACTACATTGTTCATCCCATGCTTGTGCCCGTAGTATCATATTTTATTTCTTACCCAGCATTCAAATGCTTACAATACCATCCTATGCCCCAAACATGTGTGTGGACGGTGATAGGTGATCAAAACCCTACCTATGAACCATATGGATATGGAGCGCAAAAGGTGCAAAAACGGGCCCAAGACACCTCAAATCTACATCGTTCATCACATTCTTATGCACATAGTATCATAGTTTATGTAGTTCTTATCATTCAAATGCATACAATACCAACCCAAGCCCCAAACATGTGTGTGGACGGTGATAGGTGATCAAAACCCTACCTATGAACCATATGGATATGGAGCACAAATGGTGCAAAAACGGGCCGAAAACACCTCAAAACTACATTGTTCATCCCATGCTTGTGCCCGTAGTATCATATTTTATTTCTTACCCAGCATTCAAATGCATACAATACCAACCCAAGCCCCAAACATGTGTGTGCACGGTGATAGGTGATCAAAACCCTACCTATGAACCATATGGATATTGGACCACAAATGGTGCAAAATAGGGCCCAAAACACCTCAAATGTTCATCGTTCATCCCATTCTTATGCACATACTATCATATTATATGTAGCACCTATCATACAAATGCTTACAATACCATCCTATGCCCCAAACATGTGTGTGTACGGTGATAGGCACGCAAAAACCCACCTATGAACCATATGGAAATGGACCACAAACGGTGCAAAATAGGGCCAAAAACACCTCAAATCTACATCGTTCATCCCATTCTTATGCACATACTATCATATTTTATGTAGTTATTATCATTCAAATGCATACAATACCAACCCAAGCCCCAAACATGTGTGTGGACGGTGATAGGTGATCAGAACCCTACCTATGAACCATATGGATTTTGGACCACAAACGGTGCAAAATAGGGCCAAAAACACCTCAAATGTTCATCGTTCATCCCATTCTTATGCACATACTATCATATTATATGTAGCACCTATCATACAAATGCTTACAATAACAACCTAAGCCCCAAACATGTGTGTGTACGGTGATAGGCACGCAAAAGCCTACCTATGAACCATATGGAAATGGACCACAAACGGTGCAAAATAGGGCCAAAAACACCTCAAATGTTCATCGTTCATCCCATTCTTATGCACATAGTATCATAGTTTATGTAGTTCTTATCATTCAAATGCATACAATACCAACCCAAGCCCCAAACATGTGTGTGGACGGTGATAGGTGATCAAAACCCTACCTATGAACCATATGGATATTGGGCCCCATGGTGCATGAGAAAGGGATGAATAGCCTAGAATAAAGGCAGAACATCGCGTGTCATGTAGGCTTCTACCAATGGTGATGACAATTTGTTCATATATCACCTCTATACCATCTCTTCCAGCCCTGTAAGGCCCTCTACATGGCCTCCATAGAGCCTAAAGCCATGAAAAAGAGTGGTTTTTGGCTAGAAAAGTGTGAATTTCTCAAAATCTGTGCCTGCCAATCTGGATTTTTTTACGTCAGCAGCAAGGTATTGATCTCGGGGACACGCTCATGCCTTTACTTCGCTTCCAACTGCGAAAAAAAGTGGACTTTTTGGCGATTTTCTATTGCGCACGGCGGTCGGGAATCTGAAACTCGCGTACGCGGCAGTTGTTGACAGTTGATCTGCGGCTCCAGCTCCAGCGACAGCATAATTTTGTTAAAAATTTGAGAAAACACAAAAACAACAGTACTACTGTGTACAGTTTGATATCGCCGTTCTGAAAATGCATGACTTGGAATTTTGGGAAAACAGAGCTGCTAAAATCATAGGTGTAGTGCAAAAGGTCCCCATGCCCATGGAATGGGGCCTTTTTGCGAGTGCACATTGTCTCCATGCCAATATATAGGGTCCTTTTTGCCAGTGCAAAGTGTCCCCATGCCCATATATAAAGGCCTATTCGCCAGTGCAAAGTGTCCCCATGCCCATATATAAAGGCCTATTTGCCAGTGCAAAGTGTCCCCATGCCCATATATAAAGGCCTATTTGCCAGTGCAAAGTGTCCCCATGCCCACATATGGGAAGCTTTTGGCTACTGCAAACTATCCCCATGCCCATATATGGAGGGCTTTTTGCTAGTAAGTTACAAAGTGTAGCCATGCCCATATATGGGGATCTTTTTTGCAAGTGCAAAGTGTCACCATGCCCATGTATGCGGGCCTTTTTGCCTGCGCAAGCTGTCCCCATGCCCATGTATTGGGGTCTTTTTGATAGCGCAAAGTGTCCCCATGCCCATATATCGGCGCCTTTTTGCCAATGCAAAGTTTCCCCATGCCCACATATGGGGGCCTTTTTGCCAGTGCAGAGTGCCCCCATACCGTTATACGGGGGCCTTTTTGCCAGTGCAAAGTGTCTCCATGCCCTTATATGGGGGCGGTTTTGCCAGTGCAAAGTGTCCCCATGCCCATATATGGGGGCCTTCTTGCTAGTGCAAAGTCTTCCCATGCGCATACCCATTGTACCAGGCACTAGTTGTTGTACCACCATAAGTTTTTCAAACTTTCCACATGAAAATGTAGTGTTTATTGTAGGATTTAGCAATACTAAACGGTACCTTACCATTGGGGTATGCTTGGTTGCACCTAAATCCAATTGTCTAACACAAGTTTGGGTCAAGCAAGCTCCTAGGGGGCCCCTATAACAATTTTCCCTTTTTTCGCACCCACCAAGAAATCAGGCAAAATTTGGATGTTTGTTGGAAATGAGGTCCGCTAGGCCTGTGAAACTCCTTTTCATAGTGCCAACGCCTTTGCATCACCTATTTGTATCCCATGCCCAAAGGAAAAACATGTTTCTTTGCCTAGTAATGTGTTTTTCTGCGTATACATCCCGTTTTTCATGCACCAAAAATTTGGAAAAAGAATATATTTTTTTTCAAAATTTTTTTTCTAAAACTTTTTTTTGTGAAAAGTTGTGGTAGCCTTACTGCCGTGGGGCAAGGTGGTACCTTTTCCCTTGCGCTGTCAATCCCTTTCACAGCACCGCCAATGCACTGTTGTTGCACCAATGCCGATCCGGGTTCATTTTGTTTTGGTGGTCCGCGTTGACAAACACTTTCCACCCCAAAGACACTAACAACTACTTTGGTAGCTAACATACAAATCGAACGGATCTCCTGCACCATCCCCTTCGTCGGAGGAAGACTGTGCTTCGTCAGGACCAGGGGCTGCTGCTGGGGCAGGGTCATCAACCCTTCGGCGTTTCTCAGGTCTGGGTTTTGGGGCTGGTTTGGCAGAACGTTTTGCTGCAGGCCTGTCAACCCGTCTCAGAGGCTCCCCCACTCGCCGTGCCCTCCGTTTGGGTGCTGGTTTTGCGGCGGCACCATTCTCTTTTTCACTGACCTTATCTAAAAAATCCTGAGCTGTCACAAAGCCCCCGAGGCGCAGCGACCAAGGATCGTCCCGCATAGCCGCACTGATGTCCCTGCCACTGCACTGTGCTGAAGCATCGCTTTTTGATGACACTTGGGAGGGAGCTGCTGAAGAGTTTTGCGAAGAGCCTTGCGAAGAGTTTTCTGGAGGATCTTGCGATGCAACAGGGCTGTGAGTAGGGCTGGCAGGGCATGCAGGGAGGTCTTGGTGCTGGATGCGCTCACGGGGACAGTGTTCCAGAAAATATTGGGGATCAAACGGACTGATGCCACAGGACCTAAAGGCTGACGAAATATTTCGTGGTGTGACTGCATCAACATATGCATCTGTCCACAGTTCCACAAAGTCTGCAGGGGACGGGGCTCTGTGATGGTTTTTCCTTTTCCAGTGTTCTTCCTTTTTGCGAAACGAGGCCTTCAGTGCCCTGAAAACGGCTTTGTCGAGTGGCTGGATGACATCTGTCAGATGGGGGGGGAACACAACCACCTCTACACCCCAGGACTTCATTTTTTGCAGACCCTGCAGTGTGAGGTGCGTTTTGCTGCCATCCACCAGTAACAAAATGCATTTCTGAGGGTTGCTGAGTGGTTGTGTTTCTTTCACGAGTACTGTTTCTACCCACTCCAGGAAGACCTCTTGAGAGGACCACCAATCAGGCGTTCCTTTCAGTGTCACTGGGCACCGTGCACGGAGGAACATGTCGCCTCTTATTTTTTTTGTGTTCCATAGGAGTGCTGGTTTTGTGGCCTGGCCCTGTGCATTGACAGCCACTATGGCGGTGATGTGCTGCCGCTGCCAGCCACGGCGTCGCGCCATAGTTTTTCTCCCCTTCCTCACCCACACACGCTGTCCCACGGTGGTGAACTGTCGAAAAAACCCTGACTCATCCTCGTTCCAGATATGGCAGGGGTTATAGGCAACTTTTTCTAAACCTGGCCTTAAATGATTATTAAAAAACTCTGTCCACTGCTGGGGGCTCAAACGGGCAGAGGCACGCTGCGATTCAACATTTTGAGCAAGTCTTGAAACAAAGTCACTGTTGCGACGCTTAAACAGTTTCCACCATGTCTTACCAAACTTACAAAGGAGAGCTGCGTTCTGCACACTCGTCTTCTTTTCTGCCATGGCTATCGCTTCATCTTTGATCTCAGTCAGTGTAGGGCACACCATTTGATCCGCACACTCATCCATCCAGGTTGTCAAGGGCAACTCCACCAGACAGGGCTTTGGGCCCCTCTTCACCTCACACGGCTCGTAGCGACTACAGCAAATACGACAAAGTAAAAAGCGCGACGCGCGCCACCTTTTTCTCTCTTGCGCGTCGCGTCCTGTTGGTTGCGCGGCGCCCTTTCGCACTGCGTTACAGGTAACGCAGCACACCTCATTCGCCCCATGGCGTCAGTTAGGGTCTGGCGGTGGACTCCCAACTCAGTCGCACCCTTGCGAACGCTCTTGGCTTTGATAAGGCAGTCGACGGCGACGCGTTCCATGTCTGAGGGCTTTTCCCATAGTGGAAGGATGTATAGGACCTGGGAGGGAGGCTTCGGGACCGCGGTCTTCTAGCGCGTGCTTGCTGTGCTTCGTGTTTTCGTTTTTGTTACCTCCGCAATCCACTGGCACGCCCTTCTTTTGCTGTCACGCATCTGAACACATCCATCCAGAGAAAAATTAATTTCGAAGATTTCTGTCTAATTTATTATGAATTTTGTCGTAAAATACCTGAGATCTTCTCTCTTCTTTGTTGGCACAGAAACAGGCGCGACCGCGATCCCGTGATCTCTGCGCGGCCCCGTTTGGCACCGATTTCTCCAGTACCAGTTAGATTTTGCATATTGAACCAAAAACATTTTAAAACTTCAGGATTTGACCTAAAACATTGTAAATTTATAGCTGCCAGCTTTAATTGCGGCCTATAATTTTAGTAGCATTGATTTGGTACAGTAATTGGCTACTTTACCTTATGGGGGCATTTTTGCCAGTGCAAAGTGTCTCCATGCCCATATATGGGGGCCTTTTTGCCATGGACCCAACCGTTGTACTGCAATGGCCCAGTATCCCAATAAAGCATTCCGAACAAACTAATTGGGTACGGCCAAAAATTTCCAGAATTTCCTCTTCTTTTGGACTGTTGGATGTGTTGGTGGTTGGTTTGGTTGCCGCTCTGGTGAATGTGGCTGGGCTGGTGGCTGGGTTAGTGAATGTTGTTGGTGGCTGTCACGCCCAAGGACCAAAGCATCATCTAAATAGTGAAACTGAAGTACCTTCACACCAGGGAATGTGTTTTTCTAGGTTTGTGGACTTGTTTGGTTACAAGCCGACATGCTGATGCAACTCAACAGCAGTCGCCATTTTTTTTAGCATGTTGAGAAAATGTTAAAATAAGTGCGATTTGCCAACTCTGGCAACTCAAATCCCACAGACTCCCTTTGGCAACTGCACCCATGCACAAGGAAACAGTAACAAAGGCTTCACATCCCAATGAGGGCAGTGACTGTCCCAGAAGGAAAACACTGGATCTGGACCTGAAAGGAGTGATTCAGTGCAAAGTGGCTGCCAGCTATCCGGGTGGGGGTTGGCTTGCTACCAGGAATGTTTCATTGAGATTCAAAAAAAATGCACCGCGGTAGCATGGGCAATAGACTATGAAATGACCGAGTCTGTTTTCAACACGATTCACTGGAACAAAACAGGCACTGAGAAATGAACAAAAACGAATTCCTGCAGTAGCCCAAAACCAGCGAATTTCATTTGTGATGTTTGGTCCAGTGGCTTGAGATGTGTCAGGAGATGCATGAATACTTGGTTTGTTGGCATTGTTGTGTTGTTTTCTTTTTGGAGTGGTGAGTGTGGTGCGTGGTGCTGGTCATTCACTGGCAACAAAACAGGCCCTGAGAAAATGTGCCTGCTGGGGTCTGGGTAACCCAACATCAGTGAGTGCTTGGTTTATTGGGAAGGAGTGAATCACTGGCTATGGTGCATACATGATGTATCCGAGATCCCAACTGGCACTGTGGAAAATTTTGAGGGCAGCATGATCTCCTACCTGCTGCCCTGCAACTGACGTCATATCTTCCAGTGCTGAACGCAATGCACTCCTTTCCTGATCGCCTGCGGTAGTACGCAACCATACAACCTTGCCCTCTGTGAGCATTGATGCATGGACACCTGCCCTTCCTCTTGTGCACAGCACGTG
The DNA here is from genome assembly GCA_964036045.1 of Eutreptiella sp. 'Long Island Sound 2002'. Lineage (NCBI taxonomy): Eukaryota > Euglenozoa > Euglenophyceae > Eutreptiales > Eutreptiaceae > Eutreptiella > Eutreptiella sp. 'Long Island Sound 2002'. Next base: position 8,760,448 of record OZ038399.1, on the reverse strand, counting down.
CCGCACATCCCTGTTCCATGTGCCCGTAACAGAGCCTAACCTCCTATCAACCCCCATATCAAACCATGGGTACGGCGCCAGTACTTCCAACCCATGCATGTAGGTAATTTTCTCTGAACCATCGCATGCAACACTGGCTTCTGCCACCATCCATTTATGAACTCAGCCCGCTTGCATATGGCATGCGAAAAATGCACTCTTCTGCAGACGAAAGCAGTAAGCTGAGGCCCGACACCAAGTGAAGAATCACCTCATGATCCCATCTCTCGTAGACCCCACAAATTATTCCGCGTCACCTGCAATCTGACATTTTGGTTCAACCTCCCCTCCAACCTCCCCAGTTTGTTGTTCTGGGAAAATCACAGCATTGCAAACCATCAGGGGGTTTGCGATGACACCGTTCCGATGTTCAAAGTGTGAGAAATCCATGCGTAAGGGACCCTTTGTGTGCGGGGGATGCACTTTGGGTTGAGCGGCATAGTCAGGGGCGCAAAGAATGTCAAAGTTCTTTCAAGAGCTGCAAACGACCTTAAGAAGCTGGAGGGTGGTGTTCAGACAGGGGGTTAGCAGTAACGGCGGAGATAAGTGAGTGTTGGGCACCTTGACAAGATGCGTGGAGGTTCCACGAATACTTCTGTGACCAGTGCCCAACCTTCGACGGTCCAGGGCTCCACAACCTCCCGGCTTTGGGGTGTTGCCGTAAGGCTTGTGCACCCGACCCACTTCACCTCAGCTATTGTGGTGCTGAGTGGTCAGAAGCGGTGGCATCATCGTCTGCCAACACCGCAACAGCAAGACTGGACTCAAACACGCCCCAGTCCAGCACGCCAATCCATGCGCGCGGTGGGGCAGCAGTGCCTCAGGACTTCGGAGGAGGCGGCTCCAGGTCAGGGATGACGGCTTGGAACTCACCACCGACTCGGGGCTTGCGCTGCTCGGAATAGCCCTGTATTTTGCTATTGGACTTTTTGTTGGCCTTTGCCTTGGACTCATCCTGCGGAGTGCGATGGCAACAAGCGTGGCCAGGGCCGTCTGAAGCAGTCAAATGTTGTTCCTTTTCCGGCGTCCACCGCACCGAGACTGGGGAATGGAGGGCAACCAGCGAAGGGTGACCGACGGCGGCTGGTGGGTGTTTCGGGGCATTGGATCCAGGATCGGGTCCTTGCAGAAATCGCTGGTGGCGCTTGGAGCTTTGCATGGGTGGCGGGTAAATTGGGTGGTTGGCGGGACGGCGGTTGGTCAACAACCGACGGCAGTGGGCCAGGGCAAGTTAAAGCGCTGCCCGGGAAATCTGTCCTGCCCCCCTGTGTGACATTCCGTCTGGTTGTTGCTCCTTTACGGGGCCCTGAACGGTCACCCGTTCTTCCCTTCGCATGTTGCGTCGGGTCGCTGCTTTCTGTCGGCCGCTGCGGCCGGTGCTGCTGGTGTCGTTTCCGCGTTCGCGGAGCCCAGTGGTTGGTGTGTTGGGACTGTGCTGAATGTGGCATGGTGTGCCGTTTGCGCGTCAGCGGCGCCCAATAATTGGCGTACTGAGGATGTGCTGGTTGTTGCCGGGGTCGTTTGACTGTTTTTGCTGTCCACACACCTCTGTCCACAGGCCGTCCATAGCCTGCCTCGCTGTGTTTCTGTGCGGCCCAGGTGCCCTGTTCCTCCACGCGCTGTCCCCCCCCCCCCCACTCATCCTGTTCTGCCTCCGCCCCCCTCCCACACCCTGGGACCGCTGTCACCCCGCACTCTATCCGTGCCCTAAACCCCTTGACAGGACGAGCGATAGACACTGGCACCCCAAAGACCGCCCCGACCGGGCAACACTTGTTGGTTCCGAAACGGGGGGCAAAGCGGTGTGTCTGTGCGAAGGCATTGTTGCTTCCGGCGATGATGAGAGGCGCGTGTCAACCCGAAAAGGCCGGAGCATGACACAAAGGGTCCAAGAGTACCACCCACAGTAGCCCAGGAGAGATGGAGAAGCACCCCATCTTCCACGTCCGTCGCCCCCACAGGGACGACGGTTCCCCCCCACCCCCGGAGGGAACTGTCACCAAATGACCGATCCCCCCCACCCCCCGGGGGGGGGGACGGACTCCACACAACACTCACCTGAATTCTAGTATACCCAACTAAAATTTTTCTTCGGCGCCTTTGGCGCCTGTGATTTCCTGTTGTTTTCTCACTGTTTATGCACCAAGTGACGCCCCCTGTGGAGGGGGGATGGACAGGGGGGGGGGGGGGGGGGGGCTGGACAAAGGGAGGGGGGGGTAGACAGTAGCGGTGTTGTCTGGTGCCTACACCCCCTTGGTGAAGCCGGCCGTGCGGAGGAGGGGCCGGTGCCTGAAGGACGAGGGTAATGGGCGGTGGGGAAACACAGTAGGCCCTCCACTCTAAACGCGCAGTCATTCGGCGAACTCGGTACCTCTTGGTCGGGCATCATGCACCCCGTCACCTGAGCCACGTGGCCCGGCTCGTCAAACAGCGAGGGATTGGGGGGTCTAATGAAAAATCGGCACCACACGGCACGTACCACGGAACAAATGTTGCGACAGGGAGCCCGGCAGTGAAAAGAGAATGGTCGGTGACTACCAAAAGGGTGTCCAACAGGCCGGCATACACCCCAGCGCACATGGGATTACAGCTGCACGAGCACCATTGACCCTTCCTGCCGCCTGCACAAAGCTACAAACCACATGCAGCGGAAATGCAGGCAACCCTCTTCAATTGGTCGGTCTGGAGCCGGGTCTGAGCCAACCGACGGCAGTTGTGGGTGAAGTGACGCTGGTGGTGGTGGTGCTGGGGCGACTGGCGGCGGTTGGACTTACGCCATTCTTACCGAAACACAACAAATTGCTAGTCCGTGAGGAACGTCCCGCCTTTGGTGTTCCACTTCTCTGAGGGGGATATGCACAGCACGCGGGGTGCCTCTTGGCTGGCTGGCGCAGTCTACAACAGCTGCAGTGAAGCAGGGGAATACCTCATCAACAACCGGACACTCTTCCCCATTCTGGTCTTCCCGGTCTCGCTTCAATGCGCCTGAGGCGTCGGGCGCTGGCGCTTGTGCCTGGACGACACAACATTGTTCGTCCCAGAGGTGCGCCATACAGCCCAAGGCCCACGATCTGCGACGCGCAGTAAACTGCCCTGGGTGTTCTGTGCACATACCCGGGTGGTTCTGGTTGTTGGGGTGATTCTTACTTTGGGCCTGGTTCTTATTTTTGGGGAGGGGGAGAAGGGGAAGCGGCATTCTTCAGAGAAACGAAACCCTGGCAACAGCTTCCCTGACAATCAGATCGTGCAGCCTGTGCTCGTAGAAGATGTTGTTGCCCGCCCCCAGTCCGTTCGGTACTCGGGGTACCCTGACCCCCCCTCCCATTCCCTTGCACCGCCGTTCTGTGCACCGCCGGTTTGACTGCCAACCGCCATCGGCCAACCGCCAACCGCCGTCAATTGACAGCCGGTGTGGATACCACGACAAGCGGCCGCAGTCTTTCTTATGTTTTGCTCACAGAGACCCGCTTGGGGTCGCAGACTCCAAAACTTCTGGTTGCCATTTGCAAGTTGGATCCGTTCTGGCGCAACCGCTGCCGCCTGCCGCCACCTCTTCCGTCCCTCTCTAACCGCTCTCCAACCGCCTTGTAACCGCTTGAGTTTGGCCCCGACCGCTTTGAAGGTCGCCAGCCACCGCTGTTAGCGCCGAGACCCCTTGAGGGGCAATCCTTGCACGGCGCGCGCACTGCGCTTAAGGCCCCCCCTTCGACTGCCTCCTGCTCAAACACAGGCGGGGTCGCCCCAGTCATTTCTCAGGGCGTTGCCAAAATGAAAGCAATTGGGGTACTGGTGCCAGACAATATGTGCCGCTGCTGACGCATATTTTTCCCTTGCCTGCTGCCACTGCTTATGCTGGTCACTCTTGTACTGCTCCTGCTGAAGCCCATCGCCGGGGCCAACAAACACCCTATAACCACAACGAGATATCCGCACAGTGCCTGCACCCCAAACACAACCAGATAGACCATCGGGTCCTCTGAGGGAAGGTGGTGTTGCAGGTGGGACAAACCGAGGGGATGCTCGGGACTGTACCCAGAGGGGGCTTTTGGCACCGTTCCGCACGACGTCGGAACAGGTCCAAGATTGTTTGTCAGGAACGATGAGAAGGTCCCGGGAACTACTTGACAGGACCTCTTCGCAGGCCCCTCCCTCGTAGGCAAAGGAGCAGGTTTGGCAGGCACACAGGAGGTTGATGGTGCAGCGACTTTCTTGAAGAAGGAGCGCACGGTTTCAGTCATGTGTCCGCAGACAACGGGCACCACCAATAGCACACACAAAGAAAAAAAATGTCCCGTCCACAAGCAGGACACACAAAAACCAGAATTGTATTCGGAGCGATGCTACGTGCTCCTCTGACTGCACCCCCTCCCCAGCTACGCACACCCTGAGAAGACACAAACGGTTGCACTAGCCCTGTGCCCGGTCCATGTATGATGGCCTGCACGCCTGGACGACCAAACATGTGGCAACAAGTCGCAGGACAGTAATCGGCATTTGCAAAATTCCATCTCCAGCCCCAAATCACCCCTGCCGTCTCGGGGGCCCATGTGTGGGCGGAATGGCTACATAACCTCTGCCTTCTCGGGCGTCCCCAGTGCTCAGCGTGGGGGAAAAATCAGAAGTGGCGACCTCATCCCTGCCGCCTCAGGGGCCCCAATATGGGCGGACTGCCCACATAATCACTCAATTCGTGAGGTGTTGATCTCGCAGGGAAGGGGGGGGGTGGAGATTGCGAGGGGGATGGGGGAGCCTGAGACCCGCCCCGCCCCTCCCCCGTGGAACTCGATCCTGATAGACGGAGCCCATTCTCAGCACCAAACCCCCTCTGCCACGTCCGGTTCTGGTTCTGGGGGAAGGGATCTAGGGCGACTGGATCCAACGGGGGGTCAGCAAGGGCTGGGGGCCGCACAGAGTGAGCCTGTCCCACTACGCGCCGCCACATGGGCCCAAGGGCCCGAAGGAAATACCTAGGGCAAGGCAGCGAGCACACCAACAGTAGCGTGAATCAACGACAACTCTGGAGGAACTGCCAACGGCTGTCCACTCTGTGGCCAGTGGATCATCGACTGCCATTGTTGGCGGTGGCTGCCAGCGGTGAACCATCAACTGCAGGCGCTCGGCGGTGACCGGTGGCATACCAGCAATCAGCAGCCCAAGAGGAAGTTCATGCATCGCGCGCGCACTGCGTCAGATATTTGAACAACTTCTCTGGGAAATCGTCCACCTTTGAAGCCCCTGTGAATACTGTCCCTGGGGGAACTTGCTTGTGGAAGAGTTATGGCAGGGCGGCAGGGCAGCAACAGGCTGAGAGATGAGAAATTATTGCACACCAATCCCAATTCTGCATGTGGCTACGCTGCCCAACTTCCTTCTGCAGCGTCAGGTTCCATTTTGGGCAAACCCATAGGCGCCAACAGCACGTAGCCTCTAAAATAGCCAAAACGGTCCACGCAACAACCCCAGTACACACACCGTGTGTGCACCGCTCGCGCACTGGATCTGATGCTCCCCCAAATGTCCGAGATTGTCCCTTGTTCAGGAAACTCCTACGTCGTAACTGCGGCACAGGGGGAAGGAAGGGCTGCGCGGGGGGCCCAGCGGCAAGTGCAAGACATGGGGGAAGCGGCCTGGCATACCGGACTGTGTGCCGCGTCGGTGTCGTCGGGCCCTTGCATATCAAAAGGCAGTACCCATGAGATCTGTCGGTGGGAATGCAATGTGGGTGTTTACCCCGGTGCCCCCACTTCCTCCCGCTTCTGCACTGACGGCACAGGTCAAAACAACCGTCACACAAGGGCCAATACCCGTGAGTCCGTGTTGGACCCGCTACAATGAGGCGTCAGGTCGCAGGCCCAATGCCCCACCAATGCCCCCGAAATACCCGTAGGAACTCTGGGCTAAGTCACGTGTGCACAGGCGGCAGACAGCACAAAGCTCAGAAAAGATAGGCTCGTCAGTGGCCTAGAAGACCATAGGTACCTTTCTGTCACAAAGAATGGAAACGAAGATTCCCGTAGCAGGGCCACAGACTGATGCAAACGGTAGAAAAGCAGCGGTACGCCAAAAGCCGATACCCCCCCCCCCCCCATGCCCCCCAAGCCCCCCGCAATGGCCCCCCCAATACTCCCTCAATGCCTGCCAATGCCCTCCAAACAACCCCCCAATGCCCCCCCAATGCCCCCCCAATGCCCCGAAATACCCCCCCCCCAATGCCCCCCCAATGCCCCCCCAATGCCCCCGAAATACCCCCCCAAGGCCCCCCAATACCTCCTGAATGCCTGCCAATGCCCTCCAAACCCCCCCCACCCCCGCAATGCCCCCAAAATACCCCCCCAATGCCCCCCCAATGCTCCCCCAGTGCCCCCGAAATACCCCCCCAAGGCCCCCCCAATACCTCCTGAATGCCTGCCAATGCCCTCCAAACCCCCCCCACCCCCGCAATGCCCCCAAAATACCCCCCCAATGCCCCCCCAATGCTCCCCCAGTGCCCCCGAAATACCCCCCCAGGCCCCCCCAATGCCCCCCCAATACCTCCTCAATGCCTGCCAATGCCCTCCCAACCCCCCCCCCCCCCCCGCAATGCCCCCAAAATACCCCCCAATGCCCCCCCAATGCTCCCGGTGGTTCCAGCGGTGGTTCCCCAGCGTAGAGGCGCGCTGGGTTTTGCCACAGGTGGACTGCTCACCCACCTCGGAACGCCCCCCGTTCCCACAAAACAGCTCCGCAACCCCCCCCCCCCCCCCCACAGCACAACCAAGAACCACCGGGGGCGAGAGTCGGGACTCATCCCCGTGCGCTCCGGGCCATGAACTGACATGGCCCCGCTAGAAACAGCCTCAGTTGGCCAGTTGAGCGCCCCCCCCTAACCCCCTGGCCTGGCCGGCGCCCTGGCCCGGCGTCGGCTTCGGTGGCGTTCACCAGGCCAGCAGTCCCCCTGACACCAAGGGGAGACCACGCGTGAGTTACCGCCGGCTCCCTGCCCTGACCACATGGCCAACAACCTGTGGTGAGGCCGCCCCCCCCCCCCCCCGCAGCCCAGCCGCCAACAACCTCCTGGTGAGGCGCTGCCGGCAAGCAGGGGACGCCAAGAACCTGTGGTGCGGCGTCCCCCCCCCCCTCCCTGCAGCCTGCAGCCAGCAGGTCCCCAACTACGCGGGTGGGATGCCAAGAACCTGTGGTGCGGCGTCCCCCCCCCCAGGGTCGGCGGGTTGGGGGTGCCAGCAGCCTGTGGTTGAGCGCCCCTGTGACCCAGGGCCCTGCACCTGCACCCCTGCGCCCCTGCCATCCCCTGTGCCCCGCCGCATGTGCTCGCCCCATTGCAGGGTCGCCAGCCGGAAGCAAGGCGCGACTTCGCGTGGGGTCGGGCCTCTGAACTCATGGCGCGCCTCCGAAGGAGCCGTTGCTGAACGTGCGCGCCCCCTGCATCGTCACGCCCGCTCGCCACCGCCTCTCGTCCCTCCAGCCCGCGCCGCCACCTCTACTCATAGACCACATGGCGCACCCTTTCACCCAGCTTTCCCAAGACGAGCAGCGCGACCAGCTCAGCTGTGCTGACGCCTGGCCCCTGCTGTCCTTGTCGTACAACCCGGCCGCCAAGCAGCTCTTGGTGGCAGCTCGCCATCACGCCGGCCGCACCGACGTCTTCGACATCGACCTGAGCGTATCCGCCCTTTCCGCCTCAGTAATGCTGTGGTGGTGGAGTTTGACTCGCCAGCTCCTACCGACGGAGCAAGGCCTACTTGAAGAGCACCTGCCTGGCTCGTGGCTCTCTTATCGCGCAGCCCTCGAGCTCCTCATCGACTGGGCCGCCGGTGCCACAGAGACACAACGTCACGAGCAGGTCAGGGCCGCAGCACAGCACTGCGCCCCGTTCGGTGACAGCCCGGTACGCGGCATGGACTTCCGCACCCTACTCGAGACCCTGGCCCACACACGCCAAATCAAGCCCGTGATTCTCCGCGTCCCCCTTCTACACTGGCTCTCCCAGTGGGCTGCAGCGCACACTGGCAGCCCACTTCGATGCCCCCAGATCCAGGCCATCAGTGACCAGGCAGGTGGTCCAGGTGGCTCCCCGGTCGTACGCCCGTCCCCGTGCCCAGTCTCCGCCCAGACCTAGTACCAGGAGCTGCGAGCTCGCGAGCGCGACGGCTCCATCACCTTCCCCACAGCGCTCACCGTCCTGGCCGCCGCCGAGTCCAAGGCCCGTGCAGCTCCCCAATCCGCTGCAGCCGCCCACTCGCAGCGCGCTCCTCCCCCGGCCCCAGCCCTGACAGCCCCCGGCAGCTCTCTCCCCACGTGGGAACAGTTTTTGGAACAAGCCCCTCACACCAGCGCTCAGGACATCCTCTCGCTCCTGGACGGTCTAGCATCAGTCCCCGATGCCTCGGCGTCACATGTAGCTGGTGCAGTGCTCATCATCATCAAAGACCTTCACCTGCCCCCCAAGGCCTCCCAGCTCCTCAACCTTGCGACGACGGCGGCTCTGCTGGTGCCTGCAGCGAAGAACGCCTGGCTTCTGTGCCCTGAGGCCAACAAGCACCGCCTACGACCGGAACTCGAACGTCTGTGCTCCACGGTAGCGACGAAATTTGGCTCCACCCTGAGCGGGGCAGCCAAGATCTCGGCCCTCCAGGCCATCCAGCCACACATCACCGCCAATGCGGCTCGTCCAGGAGTCAACTGGTCGTCCGTGGCCCTCCAGCTGGCGTCCACCCCTTCTTTTCCCCTCACTGCCTACAACGCGCTGCATAACGTCGTCGACGCCACCACCTTTCGACAGGGCATCCACCAGCTCTGCCAGCCGACCTGCCTCAGCACGGCCACCGAGTACCAGCACCTCCAGGAAAGGGTCAAACAGTTGCTCCCCCTGGTCGAAGAGGTACAGAGCAGCGACTGGTTCTTGGCTGGCTTATCTGCTCCCCCCACCGGCCCCGCCGCCGCCCTACCCTACCCTACGGCCCCACTCCCAGCGCCCGGCACCCAGACCCTTCCCACCCCGACAGCTCCCCAGCCGAGCGTGTCCCTCCTGCCCCCTGCCCAACCCCTGCCTCCCCCCGTGGCCACACCCCCCACCGTCCGCGTCACTGGCCTTCACAGCGGCCGTCAAGAGGCCATGACCGCCGCGCTCACGCTCACACTCGGGACCCCAGTCTACGTCACGTCGCAGGACATCCGGCGCGGCTGGGGCATCGCTGTGGTGCCTCCCACGATACACGCCTCTTTGTTCTCAGCACACCATACACGGCTTCTTCAGCATCCCGACGGCTGGGAACTGAGTCTGTCGTGCCGAAATGAGACCACGGGCGAACCATGGAAAGTGGGCAACGGCACGCTGACCGACCCCCCGTCACAGCGCCCGGATCCACCCCGGGGCTCGAAGCGAGTCCGCCTGGAGCCCCCCCCGTCCCCGCGCCGACGCTCCCCCCGACTGCAGGAGCAAGCCCGCCACGTGCACCAGAGCTCACGCCCAGGCCGCGCCGTACGCGGCTCCCTCTGGTCAAGCCACCAAGAGCGCCGATGACTCACATTCCCCGACTTCCTCCCGGCTGCGGCTCGTCCCGACAGCGCAGCCTTGGCCGTAGCGCAGGCCATCGCTGCGGACTACTCGCCCGCACAGACAGTCACCCTCGCCGAACGCCTCCGAGCCCTCGCAGGCGCCGAACCCCCCACCTCCAGCGAGACCCCCCCGCACACCAATTTCGTCCCGCTCCCGCCCGACGACGCGTCGCCCCTTGCGTGCCTGCACTGCGGCTCCTTGGTCCCGCGCACCTGCCAGCCCTCTTGCCCGGTGTGCCGCCACTCCGGTTACCTGAAACTACAACGGATACCGGCCCTCCCCCTCCCCCCCGACCTGCACCTCCTTCTCCCCTCTCTCCCGTCAGTCGCCGAGCATGTTCCCGCAGCGACGATTCTCGCTGCACTCCCCCTGGTTGCCAACTGGCTCGAGCAATTCCCCCCCGCCATCCCCCCGTCAGCCTTCCGGATCACGCCGCCTTTCCCAGTGGGCGACCTCTGGACCTGCTTCTGGTCCTGCGACTACACCTCGTGCTGGACCGACAGCCCCCCTCCCGGCAGCCAACCCCCCCTCTACTACTGGCGTCATCCGAGCACAGGCAGCCCGTGGACGGTCGGCCCTGACCTCGGGGCTGTACCCACTGTCTGCTCCGCGTCCTGCCCTGCATGCGGCCGCCCTGCGCCCCACGCTGCCGCAGTCCACATGCCGGTCGGCACCGTACAGTGCCTCCCCCATTTCTTCTGCGTGCACCCCCGGAGGCATCCGCCTTTCTGCACACGAACCTTGGCCCAGCGTTGCACCCTGGCCTTCCATGGGTTACGTGTGGATGGTGCGGTGCCTGTACACGTCCTCCCCTGGTCCTCCCTCTGCACTCCGCAGCTGCCCCAAATCCTGCTGCCCCCCCCTCCATACCTCCGCGCTCTCCCCCCCCCCCGCCCCGTCCGAGGCAGACCTCGTCCAGCCCACAGCGCTGACGTTCATGACCCACAATTGGGGGGGCATCGTCTTGCAGACGGGTCTTGCGCGCCTTTGGATTGACGCCCTTTGCCCGGACGTCCTCTGCCGGCACGAGCTCTGGGACATCGGGTCCGCCCGCGCTGCCATCCCTCCCTCGTACGAAGCCCTATGGGGCACGGCCGACGGAGCAGGGACTGGTTTCGTTATAGCATGGAAGAAGAGTCTCCGCCGACGCCCTGACGACGCCACGCTTGCCTTCGACGGCGACCACTGGATTGCTGCCCTTCTCCCGCTTTGGCATGTCGGTCGCCTGCTCGTTCTTAACGTCCACCTTCACCCGAAGATCACTTACCGTGAGTGGATGCAGCAGGTCCGCCGCATGGAGCAGCTCCGGCGTGACCTGCAGCCAGACTACAGCTTCCTCTCGGGCGACTTCAACGCCACGGACGCCCCCGGCACACCCCTCGCGTCCGCCCTCTCCCCGCCGGGTGCCCTGCACAACTACCTCCGCGTCCGCGTCCCTGACGCCGCCGACTCCACATCCACTGGACGGAAAGAGCGGGCCAGGTGTCGAGGGAGGGGCTTGCTGGCCTTGCCTTTGTAGATGCCATATCGCACCGTCTCGTTGAGGACGGTGGGGGTGCCGGCCTCGGCCTGAAGTAGGGAGTGGTGCAGGCCCACCTGCACCCCGCCTCCTGCCCGGAAGAGGACGGACCTCGTGACGTTGTCGCAGGACACGGCAAGGGTGCGCTTGCCGAGGCGCCGCTGTGCGAGGGATGCCGGTGTCAGCAGTGGCTGGGAGTTGAGTTGCTGGAGGTAAGTCCGGGGCGTGTCGGGGTGGTCGGGGGGGTGGCCAGCCCGAAGGAGGGCCAGAAGGTGAACGGTGGGCAGCTCCAAGGAGGGGCGGCGCATGGGGGCCCAGGCGGTAGCGTCACACCTGGAGCTGAAGAACTCGTGGTCGAGCTGTAGGTGGCGGTTGCATGTCTGTGCAGAGGACTGGTTGTGAACCTCGTGGAGGCGGGCGTCGCGTGTGGGGAGAGTGGCCCCCGGGCGGGGTAGTATGCCGCTGAAGGGTTCCAAGGGGGGGGAGGGGAGCTGCAGGGCGGTGCGCGTGGCGGATGTGATGGAGGCCGAGCGGAGGACGTCCAGCCGGTTCTGGGCCCCGCGAGCCTCTGCCGCCTCCCGAAGGTATGTGATCTGCAGGTCCGGCTGCTCGGGGCTCAGGGGGAAATTGCGCTGGGCGAGGCGGTGAATGAGCTGGCGCGTGTCTGGGGGTCGTGGGACGAGTTGCGCAGCGATCTCGTGGTGGGACGCCACGTAGTCGTCGGGGAGCGCCGGAGTGAGCGAGAGCCATCCCCATACCAGATCGAGGGCGGCTCCCAGGATGTCCAGATCCAAAGGGCTGGCCCTGCGCCACCGGAAACGTCGCCAGGCCCACGCGTCCGCTGACGCGGTCAGCAGGGTGACTGTGACCACTATGACGGCGTGGGAGCTGCGGGACGGAAGAAGCTGGTGACGGGCCTCAGCTACGGGACCGTGGATGAAGACGTGGTCGATGGCCGTCGCTCGGCGGGCGCCCTTGACGATGGTGTGGTTGGTGGGGGTGCCTCTCAGGTATTGCTTCAGACCGCCAGGCCGCCAACCTGGAAGTATCGGGGGCGTACACCCCCGTCGTGTTCTCCTACCGTACCGGCCTGAGCTCCTCCTTCATGGTGTTGGTGGGGCGCGCGGCCGCTTACAGTAGCCTACTGGAGCACGGCTCATGCGCAATCTGTGACTGGGACGAGTCAGACGCGTACTTACGAGTCGTCAGGGAGTTCACTCACCACCTCCTCCGCTGTCTCCCTGGCGTCTGGGACTACTCCCGGTGGGCTAGCAATTTCTATGGCCGACTAGTCATCCGGGTGATCACTCGCGAGGGTTTCGCCCCTCCTTTCTCCACGGGCGAAGGTGCCAACCAGGGGGACGCCTTCGCAGCCCTACACTATCAGGCCCCCAGCCACATCCTCACCCTCTCCCTCGACATCGACAGGTCCGTGACTCTCCCCCTCCGCCTGCCAGGCCTTCACGTCCCCTTGCCGGCAACCCTGCTCGTCTACAGCGATGACCGGCGTTTTCTGGCCCCCACGCTCCGCGGGGCAGTCGCTCTGGCCGACGCAAGCAGAGACGCCCCCCGACGGGCCGGCAGAATCGTCCACCCCGACAAGCTCGAGTATTTCCTGGTCCGGTTAGTGCGCCACGGCATCATTCTGGAACGCTGCCCCGTCCCCGACACGGAACAGCACACAACCTCGTCGCCCCCAGAGTTAGTGGGAATTCCGCTGCTGCCTGAGCTCCCGCTTCTCCGAGCCGCCAACAAGTCCCTTGCCGCCTTGCGATCAGTACACAAATCCACAGCCCGCAGCCCCGCATCCCCGGTCCTGCGACTACGGGCCCTGCACTCCTTTGGGCTGTCGGTGCTGGACTACATCGCTGGAGGCGTCCTGCTCACTGCCAACGACCTGCGCCCCCACCAGCGCATCACGGATGACGTCCACTCGGCCGCTTTTCGCCTCCCTCCCTGGGTCCATCGCTCCCTCCTCCGCCTGCCGATCTCCTCAGGCGGGTTTGGCGCCCCCGACCTGGTCCTGCGCTCCCAACTGCACCTCCTCATCTCCTACCTGCGCGCGTCCTGGAGCACCAACCTCCTCGCAGTTGCAGCGTCGCACCATCTACTTTCACTCCCCCCCCGCGCGGACTGGCACCCCGAGGGGTCGCGCCTTCGCCGCGACCTTCTCCCCCACGGGGTCGAAGTACACCCCTGCCCCACCCCCGTACTACGAGAGGTCCCTTTCCACAGCTCCGGCGACATCACACAGCTACGCTCCTTCCGTTTTGCAGTGGCAGCCACCGACGGCAGCCAGGCGGGCCGCCGACTCGGGGCAGGGGTCGTCCTGTGGCACCCCACCACCGGGATTTTCTACCGCCTATGGTTCGGGGTGCTGTCCTGCGCTGGCCACTCCACCGATGCCGAATGGATGGCCAAGATTGCGCTGCTCTTCGCCCTGGGCGACTGGCCAGGCGAACTGCTTCTGGCCACAGACTCCACGGCGGCGCTCACCGCCAACCTCACGCGCGCTCCGCGCAACGGCACCCTCCTACAGCTCCCCTTTCGCTCAGCGGTCGTCCAGCTTCGTGCCTAGGTCTTTGAGGCCTGGCTCCCGGCCCAGCACGACTCTGGGTCGCCCACCCTGCTCGCCACGCTCAATGCTGCCGCCGATCAGCTCGCTGCCCTCGGTGCGGACGCGGCGCTGGCCAACGCCGTGCCCTGGCTACACCGCTTTTCAGGCAGGGTCTTGTGTACCCACCAGGGAGGCCTCCTCCTCGACCCCCAGGGGGCGGCAAACGACATCTCGTCCCAAAGCAGCATCGCAGAGTACAGTCGGCATTTTAAACCCCCGGACCCCACCTGGTCCTCCTCCCACCTCATCGAGGCCATCGACAACGCCTCCTTGGAGCCGCGGGCAGTCCAGGTCATCATGCTGCACCGTCTACTATCGTCTCAGCGCCACCCCACAGGGTACGGCGGCGTGGTTTGCCCGTATTGCCACCTGGCCCAGACGGACGTCGCCAACCACCTGCTCCGTCGCTGCCCACCTTTTTTCCTCCGGTACCTCACCCTGGCCTGGCGGGTGCTGCGACACCCATCTGTCTTCCCCCTCGTGGCGGCATCCTCAGGGACCTCCATACTGCTCCATGGAACCTTCCTGAGTACCCCGACTTTGTTGGTAGGCCTCACTTGGGAAGTCCTCCCCGCTCCCCTTGCACCCAGCCCCGACTCGCTGCCTAGCCAGCTCCTCCTCAGCCTCAGCGGCTCTTGGAGAGTCGCAAGCCCCGACCCCCGACGCCCCCCCCTGCTCTCCGCCCAGCGCGCCTTGGTGACAGCGGATCACGACGTCGCCCTCGCACAGCCCCCCCCCGCACTGCAGCATGCCCTCGAAGCTGTTCCCACGCTCTGGGAACCTGCCCCAGCCCCGCTCCCAGCGCTCGTCCGCGTCCAGCATACGTCCTCCACCCTCGGTCTGCACGACAGTGTCGTACTCGGCTGGCTGCTACGTCGATGCCGCTCATGGCGGCTTTGCATCGGCGCGACCCCCTGCATCCCCCTGCCCCCCGCGTCGCCCCCACAGTCCGCAACCGCATGGGTCGTCAGCGCCCTCGGCTGCACCGAGCAGGAGTGCATCCAGATGGCGTCCCTGGCCCCTGACGACAGCCACCTGGTACTCCTGACCAGGACCGCGGACCTTCCGGACCTCCAAGCGCGCATACAAGAACCACTGATGCGACACGATCTGCCTAATGGACTCTCTGTAGGACGCGCCAACGGCGCGCCTCTGAACGTGCACAACTGGCCCGAGTGACTGATTTTCCACCGCTCACTGCTTGCACGTGCACGTTGCGCTGCCCTACCCCCCGCACCGCCCAGCGCAGCTGCCACCCTGGCCTGCAGCGACACTGCCCTCGCGGACTGGTCCTCAGCCGACTACCCACTCCCTGTGGCAGACTTGCAGCGGAAGCAAAGCTCCGCAGGTACGCGTCCTCTGGACCGACCTCAGGCAGAACCGCCCCTTGGGCTCCCACACAGCCACGAAATTCCCCCTCGGAAACCGACCCGCCACCAGCAAGGAATTTTCAGGCGCAGAACTTTGGGGAAACATGTTGGGGCAAGGCGTGGAGCGGTGGCACTCCATGGACCCCGTTGTGCCTTGGCAGGCGCCCCCGAGACGGAGGCCGCCCACGGAGCCTCCGGGCACCCAGCACAGCCCCCGAACCAGCGGAGCCCCCCCCCTCCCCACCCAGAAACTACGGCAGGTGTCAGCCCCTGGTGGCGCAGGGTGCTGGCATGGGCCGCCCGCTTCGACCCACCCTGGCGGGACCGAGTAAGCCGCCGCGTGGCGGTTGGGAGTCCCGCATTTTCAGGGACCCCCTCCGACAGTGTCGGAGCCTCGGGCGGGTCAACCAGATACCAGATACCAGATACCCCCCAATGCTCCCCCAGTGCCCCCGAAATACCCCCCCAGGCCCCCCCAATGCCCCCCCAATACCTCCTCAATGCCTGCCAATGCCCTCCCCCCCCCCCCCCCCCGCAATGCCCCCCAAATACCCCCCCAATGCCCCCCCAATGCTCCCCCAGTGCCCCCGAAATACCCCCCCCCAGGCCCCCCCAATGCCCCCCCAATACCTCCTCAATGCCTGCCAATGCCCTCCCAACCCCCCCCCCCCCGCAATGCCCCCAAAATACCCCCCAATGCCCCCCCAATGCTCCCCCAGTGCCCCCGAAATACCCCCCTAGGCCCCCCCAATGCCCCCCCAATACCTCCTCAATGCCTGCCAATGCCCTCCAAACCACCCCCAACCCCCCCCCCCCCCCATGCCCCGAAAATACACCCCCCAATGCCGCCCAATCACCCCAGAATGCCCCCCCAATACCCCCTAATGCCCCCCTAATGCCCCCTTAATGCCCGGGTCATGCCACCCTGCTGTGTTCCACTTCCACACAGCAGCAGGTTGGGAAGGGCGATGAGCCGACATTCAACCGGGACGAGGGGCCTTGGGGGGGTATTGCGGGGGGGGGGGTGGGGGCATTTGCGGGGGAATGGGGGGTATTGGGGGCTCAAATCTATGTCAACTTACCCCACCCCCTCCTGAAGAGACTCCCCCAAGAGCGCACGACGGTCCCCCCAAACCCCGGGAGGAACGGTCACCAGATAGCCCCCCCCGGGGGGGGGGAGGGCATGCACTCGGAACCATATCTAAGCTTTCCACTCCAACTGCATTGCAGATAGAGGAAATGTGGATGTTGTGGATGTTTGAGGCAAATGCCCCCTCCCCCCACCCGGGGGGCTGTGCACCCCGGGGTCTCTCCACAAGGGGGGGGGGGGCACCAAAAATGCAGACTGTGACTTCTATTGTTGCTCATGACCATTATTCTAGACCATGGGCGTGCACCAGTCTGCTACTCACTTTCTGCGTTCCATCTTTACCATGTCTAGCATCACTTCATACCATCACCCCACACCGTCACGTTTTACCATAACTCTGTTTCTTCACCATCACGCTATACCTGTACAATGTGCATTCACTTATATTTTCATTCTATACCATTGCTCTCTACCATTACCCCCCCCGGGAGGTTTTGAGAGGTGATAATGGTGTTTTCGTGCGGTGGGGGGGGGGGGGGGGCGTATAAACCCCCCTGCTGCTTGGTTGACGAGCTGTACGTCTGTTGATGCTGTTCTTGTGCTTGGTACCGGTGCTAGTAATCCAAATTCTGTGTGGGCTGAGGACTGTAGTGGCAATCTGCACCGCACCACAGCCTGCTTAGATGGTAAGTGGCCTACATGGTGGGCTGGTGCCGCATGTCTCGCTGATGCATCTGCTGAGGTTGCGGATGTATTTGTGCCGTGCTTCTTTGTGTGCTCGTTCTGGGTGCCTGTTAGCGGCCATCCGTCTCCATTGCAAGCTCCTGAGTGGGCCTTCATTACTTAGATCCTCCTCTGTTTGTTGAGTCACAGTTCGTTGTTGGCTGTATTCCTCCATTCTGACCTTGATCACCTTTCCTGGGCGGCGGGGTGATGAGCTGAATTGTTGGGGCTACTGCCTGGCCTTCTTGCCACTGTGGGAGGGGGTTTGTCAGACGATGAGCTGTGCCTTGGTTTTGTGGTACGTCGGCCGTGTCTGCGACGTTGGACGAACTGCTGACTGCTCGGTTTTCTGCGCTGAGTTGGGAGGGGGGGGGGGGGGGGCTGTGTTGGCACTTGGTGTCTGAATTTGACAACCGTGTCCGCCCTTTGCCACTTCCATTCAGGAACAGGCATTGGTGTGGCGATCAAGAGGCAAGTGGTTCCATCATTGTTGTGGTCTGGCTTGCTGATGTGATAAGGGTCGTGGGAGTACCTGTCGCTACGGATTGTGGGCAATGATACCTGTCCTGGGGTGGTCATGGGCCCAAAATCAGTTGTTTGGCTCGGGCTGTTGGCACGGTCGTTGAGCGTCGAGACGCTGGCTAGCGCTCGCGACGGCGGGGCCGCTGCTTGCGTTGGTGCCGGCACAAGCCTAAGGTCTGGGACTCATAGCGTTGCGTCATTCCATTCAATGAGGCGAAAAAAGAATCCATCTGGAATTCTGCTGGAGTTTCAGTGGGCATAGTGTAGGGGTGCCCAGTGCTCCAAAACCCTGCCCTACTGCTTTGTGGAAAATCATTCAGCATTTTCTTCCATTGCACCTGAGTCATTGCACCTGAGTCGTACTTTCATCCACAGCGTCTCAAGAAATGACCTGTGAAAAGCCCTTCTAGCCCTTGCGAACCTCCCTGGAGGCAATATGTAGCAGCTTATGATGTCCTCTGTGCTGTCTGATGACAGCAGTTTTAATCTTGTCCCCTCAATGCTGCTGTTCACGCTGCAGAAAATGTCATTTTGCCAAATTGCATGGGTGCCTGGATGAATTCTTTTGGTCATGTGTGATCCACACTTTCTGATTACCATATTGAGGCCCTCCTCAAACCTTGTGAGCTTTGCAGGGTTGTTGCCTGTGCTTATATACCTCCTCCATACCATTGTGCATATGCATACTCTATTCCTGCATCTGCTTGCTCGCCCGCATTGGAAGCCTCTCAAATTACCTCGTACTCAACTTACCCCAACTGCCCCCAAAAAAATAGAAATAACAGTCTCAGCAAATATGTCTCCCCCATGCCATAAGTCCCTGACACACTAAGGGGCCTCAGAAGCGGCCCCAGAAGCGGGTGGAAAGGCGGTTGGAGGAGGTTGCCCAAGCGGTTGAGGGCGGTTGCTGTCGGTTATAAATGCCATTGAGGCTGGCACTTGGCGTTGGGGGGGCAGTGGCTAGGTGTGGGCTGGGCGCCCTGGAGCGGGGGGGGTGGGGACCCTCCCCCCCTTCCAATGCATCCGTGGCGGGGGATGACTCAGACTGACAAGGGCTGTAAGTCCCGGCTGAAGAATGAGGTTGTTGATCCCTCAATGATAGCCTACAGTTCGGCTAAGGAGCTTTTCCCCAAGCTGACAGTGCGGTGCACTGCATCCCATCCAGTGACTGCTTGGCGTCATCATCCCCATCCGCACCGACGCAAGCGGCACAGCCACCGCAAGGCCCGGCTTCCCAACCCCACGGGGCGCCAGCACCCACACGGACTCAAGCACCAGCTTCCCTGGTGAAGCCTGACAAGAAATTCGGGGTGCCGCCCATTTGGAGTGCCCATCGCGTCTGAAAACTGAGGGCCCGGCGCCTGCACCACAAACACGGGCTCTTGCACCAAACCTTCGAGCCTCCCGTGCAGGCGAGAGCTATCATTCCCACCCCCACCCCCATTCCTACACCAAAGCAAGCACCAGCACCTGCACCAGAAGGGCATCATAATATGGTGAAGCGCGGAGCTGCACCGGACACCGACACAAACATCAGCTGCCGCTTATCCTCAGGCACAGCAGCAGATGCCATGCCTAGAGTGCCTCCGCTATTCCTCATGCCAGACTGCCATGGACCTGTGGATACTTGAAATACCTTGCTTTCAGTCCCCCACACTGTTGGCCCACAGTGCAGAGCGCCAATAAATGGCATGCTTACAGTTTAGAATCCTTTAAATAGATTGCATGCAGCAGCATGGATATGGGTGTAAATGCACTAGTACGCGTGTGAGCAATTGGGTGGATATTATGTCTGCATGACAGATTTTCTTTCAAAAACCTGCAAACTCCTCGCACAACCACCTGGATAGAAAAAGCTTGAGATACCAAATTTGCCTTGCCCAGCAATACTCAGTTACGCCAAACCTGCTTCACTAATGCAGGCCCTCTCCAGACGTCTTCCACACTTCTTGTTTTGCCCATGAAGCGCGGTGTGTGATGTTTTGTAGGTGTTTGGGGCGGGACATTGGACATTGGACATTGGATTTTGTTACAACAAAAGACAGGTCAGACTAAGAGACTCAAAACAACGGTATCAAACAGCAGATGGGCTGGGTAGCTAGGGGAAACTAGCAGCAAAAAGACAGAGGCCTGTCTATGCACACCGGAGCATCCAGGAGAATGACTTGGCTACTCGCAGGCACAACTTATTACTCTGAAATTTCCACAGAAAAGACGACAAGCGCTTGGCTGGTTTGAGCCACCATTCATGAAGCATGACTTTGTGTCTGATGTGAAGAGCAAGGTTCAAGGTGCCTTTGGGTGGGGGGCTGCATTCTACTGGTGCTGGGCAGGACAGAGTTCAATTATCCAGGTAGCATCGAGCACACATGGCGGCATGAGACAAAATGAATGTGGAATTGCAACACGAAGACAACAGGAATTGTCCGTCGAATACGTACAATCTGTTTTGAGACATGAGCACTCGTGGGCTGGCAAAAGCTCCTCAGCAAATGCTCTACAACGTTGCCACACAGGGCGTCACCACACTTGCAACCCCGAGGACCACAGTACGTCTGCCCCATAGCAGCTCGACACATCGCTTCATCTGATGCCGCCCACGCCTCCAAACAGGAGTTAATGATGTTGGCTGCAACCGTACCAATCGGTGCTGCTCCGCTTGTTCGGAACCCGGGCCGGTCACTGGACTTCCACAACGCCAACGATGCATCAGGACCCAAAACACATGCGGTCACGGTTGTCATTCCCGTCACTGCTGGGCAGTTCGAGCCACGAGTGTGGAACACCCCCAAAAATGTCACCAAGAATGAAGGCCCTACGGGCACTGCGCGCAGCTGTCAACTCAAACCCCCGCCCCCCTTGCGAGAACACCGGTAAAAGCACCGCAAAAAAATGACAGAAAAGGACTCCTCCCGTTGGTCGGACAAGGGCATTGTTCACGTGCGCCCTGACACGACACCAGCAGTGGCACTACCTCAGCGCCCGGTCCATGTACGATGGCCTGCACGCCTGGAGGACCAGGCATGTGGCGGAGTGTGGCGGGACAGTAATCGGCATCCCCAAAGTACCGCCCCACATCGGCAAAAAAACTTGCTGTTCACGGACCACCAGAAAATGGGACCGCCCAATTCGATGGTCCCAAAGGTTGCGGAAACAGCGCCTCGTGTTCTTTTCAGAAGGGGGTTGTTCTCGCAAAGGGAGGGGGGTCTGAGGCACTGGACTGTCAAGTGCCAGGGGTTGGCAGTTAACCACCGACGGTTGACCGTCGACCACCTGAATCCGAGTGTTTCGTTTGTTCAGGAATCCCCCCACCCCCGACCCGACATTAGCATTGCCCCTTGCATCGCATCACGGCGGTGCCAAGCCCCTGCGCACCTTTATGCACCTGCCCCCTCGTTGGGTGCCCCTTTGCCCACGGCATGTGTGTGGGCCAAACCGGACAACCGCCCACCACGGTCTCCCTCCCCGTCCGTTCTTTGGTATTTTGTCGTGCACAACTCCCCATTCTACGGCTTGGGACCACGCATTGTCAAGAGCGCGGGCTGGCCATGGCCTGGCCAAAGCTCCTGCCCAAATGAAACACGCATATCTAGTCAACATTTCATACCACAATGTGTGCACGAAGCACCACTATCTACCATGTCCACCGGCAGCTATGAAATAGCACTGGTGGTGTGCCACTGCTGGCGCAGCGACATGACACGCCCAAAGGCCTCACTGATCAGTTCCAAGGCCTCCTGTAGCAGGAATAGGATGACATTGATGGGGTCAAGGTACAACTCAATAGTAGCTATCACTGGATCCTCATAACCATACTTCTTCATAATCTGGTGGACGTCATAAACCACAAACCCACACCAGGCAACTGCGAACAACAGAGAAAATGCCCAAACTGCGTGCCATCCAAAAATCAAGTTGCAGGCTGCCCAACAGGAGATCGCCACAATCGTGCACATGAAAACCCCCATTTCGTTATACTCTGTGAGAGAGGCCAGCACTGTTTGTGTGCCATACAGCAGCAGTAACACGCACTCTGCTTGCAAGATGCCATGTGCAGCCTGGGCATCCAATGCGCACCTGATGCCCAACCAGGCAGATATTGTTAGTGTCACCATGACCAGGCCCACTTTGTTCCAAGGATACCAATCCTTCACCACGAACAGCAGCACTACACCCATCAAGCTCAATACTGAGGCTGCAACGTAGAAATTATGGGGAAAAGCCACCAATCCATCCTGTAAAGCCCCAGACTGGGTGCACATGGTACAAATTGCCAGAGCTGTGAACACCGCAACACTCAAATATCCATACACAGCCCGAAGGAAATACTTCTGCTGCATCATGTGATGTACACCTGTGTAATACTCATAGCTTCGCAAAAACCAGTGGCTGCTGCTGTACAAGAAGCGTGACTTGCCATCACGGGAAGTCTGATACACTGAGGCACCCAACGAATGCCAATGGAGAACGACCGTAGCGTCATCTTGAGGCTCATCAAAGGTTTGATAGTGTAGGGGTGATGTGGCAGGGGCGTGCAGCTCACTTGCACTGCCCATGTCAGAACACGGCCATAAATCCCATGAAAAAGAAAAACACTTGGAAAGAGATGTGTGGCTGCATCATCACCATGTGGCCCATTCATTCATCTGGGCCTGCAGCAGCCCGCAGGCTTCCCTGTCACGGTACACCATTATTGGTCCAGGCCATGTTCGACCGAGATACGTCCAAATACACTCCCGGCTTGCACACGCAAGGTCAGGTTGGAACTAGGCTACTTAGCTGTGAGGCAGTCCCAACAGCCCCCGTCACGAGTAACTTGGGGCGCTAGTGAGGTCGAGGATGCTGCTGCCGCCAAAGAGCTACTGCCAAAGACACTCCGCTGGTCTGAAAATTTCCGCCAAACAAACCTACTGTCATGCAAAACGCTGGTACCGTGGAGCACATATTGTACCCTCCATTCATGATACAGCACTGCGAAAAGGCATTGGACATGGAAGCCCACAATGGGTGGCGTAGCTTTGGAGCTCCTAACTTAGGGCTGTGTCCATACTTGGCGATCCCAGGGCTTAGGTATGCGGAGTGCAATGGATGTAGATTGGGAAATTGCTTCCATGGCATTTCGTTTGTGATGCTTCTCACCCCCTCCTCAATTCCATGTTTATCTCGCTTTGCTCATGAGCGCAAAACAGGGTCTTTCAAGTACCGCAACCCAAATGGGTTCCAATCCGGAACTACAGACGTGGCGCACCCAGTGCCCCATTGCAAAATTGTACTACCTACGATTGTAGGAGCATCCTAGCAGCCCACCATTCACAGGAAATGCCACACCACAATGCAACATATTCCTGTTTAGCATTCTGTTCACAGGTGAAAAAACCGACACAAAATTGCATCACTACTTGCCACACAGATAGATCCAAAGCGTACAAAACAGCAACACCATGCTGCATGGGAATCCTTCGATTCATCGAAAAGGACACCCACCACCTTCTCCTTCAATAAACACATGACTGGTGGTTGTATGCTGCCGTTCAAGCACATGACGTTCCGCTTTGGAAAATTCCCCACAAAATGTGGAAATAAGACCGTTGATCTCTGTGCATTTCAGAAAACAGGGTCACCCAGCTTCTCAGGAGGTCTCCCCGGCCCAAGCGCATGCGCACAGTGATCAGCAATGAGTTCAATGCCGTTGCCTGTGGCCCCTTTGGTGGTACATCGGATTCAAGAAGAGTACTGCTGCCCTCCTTGCTTCAGCTTCCGCTTCACTCATTGCTTGTACCCCTGGTGCGCCCTATTGCCAACATATTGTGGCACGGAAAAAATTCGTCTCCTGAGGCATTGGGTTTCCACACAAGAATCACTGTTTCGCCGGTCATGTTAAAAGAATGCTGCCTTGAGGGCATTTTCGGACAGCGCGGGCACAGTGCGGGCACACCGCCAATTATTACGGTGTTTATCCCGGGAACACCCCTGAAAACCATCCACCTACAGAAGCATGCATGATCAATTCAAAACAGCATCGGGGGTGCAGAATTCAGGACCCTGGGACCTGTGGCTACCGGTGGTGGAAAACAGCCGACTTTTTGTACAGCGCACGCACAACACACAGTGCGCCCCCCTTGTTCTCTGCAAAATTGGTTCCTCCATTGCTCAGGGTCGGCTGAGTACAGCCAAAAGGCAGTGTGCATGTTTTCCTGTGCCACAGCACTACCGATTTCCCTCCCCTCTCATCATCTTTTTGCTCAAAATGAAATGCCCAGAGTGCGAAATACAGATTGCCAAATTGGAGGAGAAACGGGGGAAAACACGGGGAAATCGGGGGGCTTGGGAATACGGTGGAAAACGGGGGAAAGGGGGAAAGGCTCAGGTATGGTGAAAAGGTAACCCCCCCAACACACACACTCAATATACCCCGGGGGCATATTAAATGGCCCCGGGTATATCAAATGCCCCGGGGTATGTTAAATGAATTGCCACCGAACAAGTGATGTCAGCCGTGAGTCGAGGGGGAGGGGGTTGTGTGTTTGTGAATTGCCGATTTTTTGTTGCATTCCAGAACTGCCTTTGCTCATACTTTTTTGAACATGAGTGACCATGATGCAGTTCCATTGCCTGACAATGAGGAGTGGTCTGATGAAGGGGATGACAGTGGTGCTGACAGTGTGGGGGCCGATGGAGAGGATGAAGCTGAATTTGATGACACAGTGAATGCAGTGAGTACTGACCACATGGTTCAATGGCTGGTAGCTGTGAGGGAGTCCGATGTTGTTGAGGTGGAGGAATTCTCTGATATTTTTGATCCCCAAGACGATACGATTTGGCTGATGATGCAGTGATGGCATACAACAAGGCAGAGAAGGAAACACTGCGCCAAGCATGGCGAAAGGTTTGGAACAACATCAACCATGGGGAACCATACGCCAAAACGACAGCCCCTGTACGCAAACCGTCAGGCGCTGCCTACCTTCGGAAATAGTGGGCTATTACACAGCATGCCAAAGGCATGAAATTCAGTGACCCACAAGAGCAGTTGTATGGTACAGTAATACTTCAGGGCCGCAACCAACTGAAGAAACAATAGCCAGCATAAATTGAAAAATTTCTGCAATCACGACGCTTGCGACAAAAGAGGGGGGGCTTCTGGTGATGGAAAAAGCACCACACAATTTTGCGTCGCACAGCAGCTGTACAGCTTTTTCAAGGCCCAGCGTGATGATGGTAGGGCTGTCAGATTGAAGGACATTGAGGCACAGGCCAAGCGATTAGCATTCCCAGACGACTTTGTGCCTACCTGCCAATGGTTGTCCGGTTGGCGCATTCGGCACTCCCTTGTGGTACAGTCAGCCCAACGTAGCGTGTCCTATTGCAGAGATAAAGTTTTGAGAAGGCTGCAACAGTTTCATGAATACATTTTTCTTCAGCACCTCCGCTGCAAGTATGCTGTGGTTCTCCAGATGGATGAGATTCCATGGGCCTTCACCTGTTGTCATGATTCATCGTGAGATTTAGCATGAGAAGCGATGTGGATCATTTGTGTGTTGCATTGCCATTCAACTGTGTGATGATGGGCGCATGGAGGCTATCCATGTGCGGTGCGCTTTTTGTTCAGGCTGAATGCCAGAAAAAGTTCTGTGGGTTGAGAACCCCGAGAACTAGCTTTTGCATTCATTAAGTCTGGTGTAGTTACCACCGAGTTTTGCGCTAATTTTTTTTTATTTATTATTATTTATTGACCCCCTTCTTGGGGTCTCAGTTTGAGGATCCTACTCTTGTTATAATGGATTCTGCTGCGGGGCACATTACTAGCACCAATGATTCCGCAATGTAAAAGCATTTTGTGAGGTTGCCATCATTCCAGGTGGTTTGACACAAGGTGGTTTGACACAGTACATTCAACTGATTGACGTGTTGCTGGCACATTTCGTTAGAGATGAATATTTTGCAAGTTATTAATAAAGCTTGGTCTGAGGCATTACCCATTGGTACCAATGTACCACCAGCCAGGATCATGTCGCTCATGCTGGCAGTGGTTGCATGCCACATATATGTGTTGCTGTCAGAAATTATATACTCCAAAAGCCGCGAAGAAGCTTGGGTACTTTGACCTTTGTACTTGGTACTTGGTACTTCAACCTCCTCTGAAATTAGGGGTTTCGAGTACAAGTTTGTTGAACCAGAGATACCAGCTGCAGAACCTGTGGGAAAGCCCAAGCCAAGGCCCAAAAGCGCCGGTACTTTTCAACGTAGCATTGCCTCATACTTTCAGCCTGCAGCCAGAAATGCTGCTCAATAGAAGTTAAGAGCAATATGGCGTCCGGGGGATATATTGAAAAGGGGGGGGGGGGTATATTGAATGGGGGGGGTTTAGCATGCGCAGATTGGCGAGATGCAGCACTTACCCCATTGACTGAATGCAACTTCCCACCTCTCTCACCAATTTGGCCCACGTCAACACCAATATCCCCACCATTCTTCGGGTACCCTTCGTCGACTTGTGCTTGGCACGGACCTGACCTGTGATCCTGTGCTTGGAGTAGATTTGATTGGCAGTTACAAAAGGGATTTTGGCGTACCAAACACTTGGATGTTGCCATTGCCTGCACAATGTAACAAGGGATCAAGAAGCAGGCAGCGGCCGGCAAACATGGAACTAAGCATTCAAATACCCGGTTGTTCCCTGTTTCCCCCCGTTTCCCCAGTTTTCCGCCGTTTTCCCCTGCCAATTACTCGCCTTTACCAGTTTCCCCTGTTTTTGCATGCAAATGCCAAAAAAAGTTTAATTGCCTTAGGCAGCCAACCACAATGGTGAGCCAGCCATCCACAGTGGCTAGCCAGTCATCCATGTGTCTGTTTCGCTTCACCGCTTGACATCAAGAGATTCCAGTGGTTGACAGATTCCAAATCCTTGCCATTGTGGCTGGCTAACTGTTGTGAATGGCTGGCTAACCATGGTGGATGGCCGGCCAACCATTGTGGGTGGCTGGCTGGCTGGCTGTTGTGGATGGGTGGCTCACCATTGCGGATGGCTGGCCCACCATTGTGGATGGCTGGCTTACCATTGCGGATGGCTGGTCGGGCATTATGGATGGCCAGCCAACCATTATGGATCGCTGGCTAACAATTGGGGATGGGTGGCGAACCATTGCAAGATCCCCTATACCCAAAAACATCCCCCAAACCTTCGCCACACTTTGTGGTCACCTAGACGAGTGGGGTCTGGGCTGCCTGTATGTGTGTGTGACGCTCAATTAATGTGTAGGTTTGCCTGGTCAGGGCAGCAGGTGGGTGTACCAGAGAAACATTTTCTAGCTTCTGGTAATCAGTGGTCGGATGGCTGACAAACCATTATGGATGGCTGGAGAACAAAAGGCATGGCAATAGCAGCAGTCACGAAACGACGGCAACAAAAAGTACCCCCCTTAGATCAGCAGCAGAGCATACACAGTGCAAGTGCAGTAGTGGCCCGTATCAACATCGCACTTTGACTGGCATTGGAGCTGGATGATGGCCTCTCTACCGCCCTGTTTCCCGAGCCACGTTTCCTGCAGCAACCTCACAGCGCATATCCCCCCCACCCCCACCCAGAGCCTCCCTGCCCCTTCCCAATGGCCAAGCTCTGGCTCGGACAACTGGATATGGTGGTTTCCAGATTCTGTGGCACAGAAGGCGTGGGGCCAGGGGAATTGTCAGCAGTGGGCGGTGGGGCGGAGGTTTGTGGCAGGGACCCGCGGCCACTGCTCCGACTACACTGCCCCCACTGCGAATCTGTCCTGACTCTCTCTTTCGGTTACTGCGCACAGCTGTCAAATCAAATCCCCGCCTCCTTTGGTGCTGCTCCGCTTGTTCGGAACCCGGGCCGGTCACTGGACTTCCACAACGCCAACGATGCATCAGGACCCAAAACACATGCGGTCACGGTTGTCATTCCCGTCACTGCTGGGCAGTTCGAGCCACGAGTGTGAAACACCCCCAAAAATGCCACCAAGAATGAAGGCCCTACGGGTACTGCGCGCAGCTGTCAACTCAAAACCCCGCCCCCCTTGCGAGAACACCGGTAAAGGCACCGCAAAAAATGACAGAAAAGGACTCCTCCCGTTGGTCGGACAAGGGCATTGTTCACGTGCGCCCTGACACGACACCAGCAGTGGCACTACCTCAGCGCCCGGTCCATGTACGATGGCCTGCACGCCTGGAGGACCAGGCATGTGGCGGAAAGTGGCGGGACAGTAATCGGCATCCCCAAAGTACCGCCCCACATCGGCACACCAGAAAATGGGACCGCCCAATTCGACGGTCCCAAAGGTTGCGGAAAGAGTGCCTCGTGTTCTTTTCAGAAGGGGGTTGTTCTCGCAAAGGGATGAGGGTCTGAGGCACTGGACTGTCAAGTGCCAGGGGTTGGCAGTTAACCACCGACGGTTGACCGTTGACCACCAGCCTGAATCCGAGAGTTTCGTTTGTTAAGGAATCCCCCCACCCCCGACCCGACATTAGTATTGCCCCTTGCATCGCATCACGGCGGTGCCAGGCCCCTGCGCACCTTTATGCACCTGCCCCCTCGTTGGGTGCCCCTTTGCCCACGGCATGTGTGTGGGCCAAACTGGACAACCGCCCACCACAGCCTCCCAGGAACGCAACTCCAACAGATGACCATCGACGATGGCCGCAGCCGAAGAGGCAGTTCACTATGGGCACAGGGAATTAACCTGAGATGCGGATGTATTGTCCGGTCCACATACTTCTGACGATGATCAGGAGCGGCGCGTGCTGCGACATTGTCGATTGTACCGTGAAGGTCCAGAGGGAAGGGATCTGCACTACGGAAACGTACGGGGCCGTAAAATTGGAATCTGATTGCTTTGGCGGGTGGTTCCTAACGAAGCCAGTCTTTGTTAATTCATTGGACACAGCCCCCCATTCTACGGCCCGGGAGCATGGATTGTGAAGAGGGCGCTCTGACCCCTGTGCCACGAGGAGTCCCTTCGGGGGAGGGGGAGGGCAGATGAGAGCGGAGGGCGTGGTGGGAGGGGAAGCGGCCTACCGCCGCGTGTCGTCAGTCCGGTGGTTGTCACGCAATGCACCAACCCGCAACACCGCCGCGGTCCGTGGGGTGGGTCTGCACAGCGCGCCGCGCGCAAACCGGCCAACTTCCCCGTGATCACCCTGAAAACCACCGAGGGAGCTACCTCCACAGAAAAACAGCAGATTCAGACACAAAACAGACAGCATTCTGGCCTTTTGAGTGTGAAACATAGCGCGTTTTGGCTAGTTTTCTGGGGTTCTGGACTGAGTAAGAATCTGAGCAGTCCTGTGTCTGGGAACACACCGCAGTCACCTTGGCCATCGGGGGGATTGGGTCCAAAATACCCTACTTTTCGCTCAGGACGCGCACAACGCGGGCAGAGGGCGTGCGCAGCACGCGGTGCGCCCCCCGTACCGAAAACTGCGGCTGAAGACACTGAGCAATGGGGCGCAGTGACCGCTGCGCTTGTGGTCCATGGCGGTCGATGGTGCACCGGCGGCGGTCCATCCCTTGGGACATGGGCGGCCAGACTGCTGAGACAATGTGAAGGAGGGACGCCGCTGCAACTGAGACTAGGGAAGGGGAGGGGGGCACTTTTGGGAAAAGAGGGCCCTTGGGCCTCTACGGCAGCTCCTTCACTTGGGCCCCCTGCACAAGTTCCTCCTCCGTCAGAGTTGCAAGTGCATCGTGGAACGCCACCTTGAAGGAGGCGGGGCCCTGCGTGCCGGGCTGGACCGCCGCCTTCTCCGCACACACGCCAAAGAACGCCAGTGCGGTCACCACCGCTGGCAGATACCGCGACGCCCCCCCGGTCACGCCTCCTGGCAGCTCCGCTATGCTCGGGTCTTTGGTGGGGACTGGGCCCGGGGCATCCCCGCTTGTGGCCGCGGCGCGAGGCCCTTGCTGCTGCCGCTCCTCTGCATAGTGGGCGCCCACGAAGCACGAGATGGTGGCGGTCACGGAGCAGCCAGTGCCCGTGAGCTTCTCAAGGTATGCATGGCCGTTGGACACTGCAAAGGCCCTGTGGCCGTCCGTCACAACATCTGTGGCCCCGGTGATGACCACGATGGCGCCGCGCTGCTGTGCGACACTGCGGGCCACCGCAACGGTGTCCGCAGGGCCTGCCACGCTGTCGACACCGTGCATTTGTCCGCCGGCGTTGGCCATGCGTGCGACCTGCAGTTGGTGCCAGTGTCTGTGTGTGTGCGTGCCAATTGCCAATTGCCCTGCCACGGTGTTGTTTTCATGCAATCAGTTCTCGCCTACAGCAGTTCTTTGAGAGCATTATTCGCGCGTCTTGTGATGCAGGGCAGTTATTTACACTAGTCCGGCACCGGGTTGGGCAGTTCTAGCAGCCCTTGCCGCTGGCGTTTGCGCTTGAGCCTATTTGACTGCACACTGCCCCCGCTGCTGGAGTCCGTTGCTTGCACTGCCCCCTACCTCTTGACCCCGCGCTCTCACTACCTACTGCTCTGTGTGTGTGTGTGTGTCTGACGCCCATCCGCGTTCGCTATAATACATCGCCTCTCTACAGCATTGTTCGCACTGCAGCAATGTTTGGTCTCTCCTCTATTGGAGCCTTCCCGCCCTCTCAACACGACAGCAAGCTTATGTACAGGGAGTGCATCCCTACCGCGCCCCGCATCCCGCGTGTGAATGCTCCCCTCCCTGGGTAGGGCCCCCCGTGGGCGAGCCTGCCCCTTGGCGCATGGCGATGAAATGACCGGCGTGGCACCCTTGCTTCGCATGCCGTTGTAGTAGTAACTGCCTCTGTACCGGCCGCAGGCCTTTGCAAAAGAAAAACCCCGGCGGTAGCGTGCCCCCCGCTCCGGGATTCTAACCCACAATCTATGGTGTGGTTGTTAAGTGCGTTTCCGGTATGCTACTACTCGATGTGGTTAGAAACCCGCCTTCATAACCACCGGGATCGGAGTCTCTGGGCTGTGCTTGTGCTCCACTTTATTTCGGTAAGCCACGGAGGACCCGCAACGGCTACACAGCGGCGTGCCCACTGCCCCCGACTCCAGAAGAAATGTGATGTAGAGGTCACATGCGTTTCAGGTATGCTCCTCCCTCTATGCATGGAAAGCGGCTCCTTGGTCCCTTGGGCGAGCTTGTCCCTGGGCGCACGGCGATGGAGTGACCGGCGTGGCGCCCTGGAGTTGCATGTTGGCTGTCCTTGTTCTGCGCAGAGGCGCGCCTGTTTCCGCCTGCCTGTGCTTACGGGAATAACTGTCCCTTGGTTGGCACTCGCCGTCCCGCCCCTTCGAATCTCACTGGTTCCATTGGTGGCGGCCACGGGGGGGTCGAAGCCGACACCAACTTTGCGATCCGCGGTCTGCACCTAGCCGCGTCTGCATCATCACAGGCCGGCGCAAGTGACATTTGAATATACCGAGGATGGTGGTGTGAGCGATTTCATGTTGGAATATAACGAGGATTGTGGTGTGAATGACTTCACATTGGAAGCCACCGAGGAAGGGGGGGAGAATGATCCGTCTCATGAGCGGGAGGGGGTTTGAGGGGTGAGGGCAGGAGCACTGGAGTACACTGGCGATGGAGGCGGCAGTGCCTCGTCACCAGAAGACGGCAGAGACAGGGGGGACAGAGGCCGAGTGACAAAGTACATCGTTGACTCCGGCGATACAGATGCCATTCCTTCCCGGATCGCCGGGCAATCATGAGGGTCACTACTAAGCGGCCGTTGGAAAACCTGTCGCCCCAGGGGCCGCAAACACATTCAACAACATAGAGCGGGTCTACAGCAGGGCAATAGCGTTCTCGAACCGTAGATGCTCAGTCCCGTTAGAGTCCATGCTCCCAACATCACAGACCCGAGGGTCCCTGCGGCTCCCGACGGCGTGTAAAAATCAAGGGCCGCGTCAAAGTCTAACTGCCTGGTGGGGGAGGGCAGCTGCCCCCCCTGTGCGGCCGGAGTCACCTGAACAAACCCTAGGTCCGCATCACATGCCACCGGCGTCATTTCCACGCTAAACTTGAGCATCGAGCCTGTTCCTATTGAAGGTGGTCGATCTGGTGCGCCGATTGGCGAGATAACGATTGGCGTCACCAGCACCTGTGGCTGTCTACCTGCTCTGGCGTACAATGGAGAGGATTTCCGGCCTAGTTCTGCGAGAGCATCAGCTCTTTCGTTCCCTTCCATCTGCACGTGACTAGGCACTTTGATCCACTCATAGCTCGCTGAAGCCTGATCTAATAACTCAAGGAGGTCAATCCACAAGTCCACATTGAGAACTGGCCCTTTGTTGGTCACCCACTGCTGGGCTCTCCATTTGATGGCTGCTCCTTGAACTCCTCCGTACACGTACGAGGAGTCGGTTGCAACTGCAAACGTGTGTTGTCGTGTGTGTGCGCGCCTGACTGCCACAATCACAGCCATCGACTCCGCCCTGCTGATGGTCTGCTTCCTCCCTACTGGAAGGTGATTGGCTTCTTCCCACATACCTGGTTCGTGACATCCATACCCCGCTACCCAGCCTACACCTCCCACAAGTTCCGCGGAGCCATCTGTGTACAGGACCACGAGGCCCCTGCGCTGGGCCTCTTGTATCTGCTGCATCGCTGCAATCGCCGGCTCCTGCTTACGTTCATCTTTCCTCTGACGTTTCGCTACCCTGTGGTCCTCTCTTCCGCACGACTCTACGTACACTATGTTGGGTCCTGAGACTACTCCTGTGTTCCTGAACTGTACCAACCTGTCATGAAAGAGCTGAAAAACATGGGAGTACTCCGCGAGGGGGTCCCATCCAACAAGTAGCGCTGTGAACTTCACCCAAATGGTGAGGAGAGCATCAAGGGTGGGCATGCCCCCCCTCCTGTATGTGTTACGGAAGGTCCAGTGGGCAGCAAGGGCTGCCCACTGTGCAATGCCCTGCGGGCTTCCAAAGGTGTAACGAGTTGGGATGTTGCCAGATTCATATTGCTGCCCTTCAACGTGCACTGGTTCCCACACTTTTTTAAGAACCGCTGTCATTACTTTGTGAAACGGGCATCCCCCCAGTGCGTGGTCCAGTGTTTCCACCGCCCTGCACAAGGGGCACGTCGAGTCCTGGGTCCACGGGCTCAGCCGCTCCGCCACACGCAATTTTTTCCATAAAGCTTGGTAACCGAAATCGTGTAAGGACGGGAAGAATTTCGCCCTCCAAAAGAGGCTCCACACTTCCGGAGACTGTCGCGTTTCTGTGTGTGGGTTTGCTGCGAGCCTGGCCAGAGAATCAAATTTACCCCAGGCCGCCAGCCAGACTGAAGGCCTGGACCAGTCTGTGGGCTGCACTTTGAGGAATGTACTCAGTCCACTCCGGTATACCTGTTGCCAGGTGACTCCTACTTTGCCTAACAGATCTGCATTGGGCAGGCCTTTCACAAACATGTGCTTGACCTGTGTTACCCCCTGCCTGATCAGTGCAGGACAGTAGTATGTCAGCTGTTTGTCATTCTGGAAGATTGCCGAGTGCCACAGGGGTAGCTCACCCACCATGTTGTGGTCCCCTAGGCCATCAATTACATATCGTCGGGAGATAGAAAAAGACTTAAAACTGAACTGCATAAATCCAAATGTCTTGTATGGGACTGGGCCCATTTGTAAGTATGGGAGTGCCCAAGCGTTGAGACACACTCCATGCGTCTTACACCAGCTATAGAATCCTGAGACCAGTTTTTTGGTGAACACATGTGGTGTTTGCAAAAGCTTGTGGAAGGGTAACCCAAACTGTGCATGGAGCCACACCTTTGGTGTGGGAAGCAAGAAACCCCCTAGTTCTCGTGGCTGAGACAGGTTGTCTAGAGTGACACCCCAGCTGTCCACCCGTAGGGCTGTGTGGTACACCTGTTTCAATGCCCTGACTGTAATGTCAGTGGGAAAATACGCGCGTGCTGTCAGTAGCACACACGGCAGGATCCACGTCTTGAGTAGCAGAATACGTTCCTTCAGTGACAGCCCGTAGGATGCGATGATGCTGGCTCGTCGCTGGGCTTCGCGCAGAGGGAAGGCGAAGGCTGAGTCCGGCGTGACATTGCCCATTATTACACCCAGATATTTAACAGAGTCTACTATTGGGATGCCCAACAGAATCTGTTCGTCTCTGATCACCTCTACCTGAGCCTGTTCTGAGGCCGTGAGACGAGCTTTGATAACCACACCGCATTTACCTAGGTTCAGCACCCGTCCTAAAAATTTAGCGAAAACCCTCATAGCTTCCTGCACCCTAGCCAGGGTGCTGACTAAGTTCGCACCTTCAACAATGGTACACAGATCGTCCGCATACATATACGAGTTCAACCCTCGTATTGTGGACAGCAAGTGAAGCACAAATGAGACACAAAAGGAGAAGAGGACTGGCGAAAATGGATCTCCCTGCCCTATCCCTGCCTTGGGCACATAGCTCACATCTCTGACCACCCCTCTGCCAACACATAATTTCGTTCGCAGTGTGGCTAACACAAACAGCTCATAGCCAATCGGCAGTTCAATCAATTGCAGAACCGCTTGTATGAATGTATGGCTCAGTGTCGGAAATGCATTAGAGAAGTCAAAGGAAACCATGAGACACCGTTTTGTCATCTCGAAGGTGCTCCTAACTCCCCATATGTGATTGATCATCTGGCGTCCTTTGACGCAGCCTACCTGCCTGCTGTGAGTCAACTGTTGAAAAATTTGTTCTACTTGCAAACACAGAATGGTCATGAGCCATTTTTTCTTTACTCCCTGAAGGTTTATGGGCCTGAGCTTGGCTATGACACAGGAGCCCGCTACTTTGGGTATAGTGTTGATTATACCCAGGCCCCAATCCTCAAAGAACGTGCCGTGCGTGAACCAATGTTGTGCAATTTCCAGCATTGCTGGGGAGAACACCTCTGCGAAACGTTTATACACACGGGCTCCCACACCGTCGTCCCCTGGCGAAACATCGTTGTGGAGCCGTTTTAAAGCTTCATCCACCAGTTCCTGAGATAGTGGCCTGAATAGCGCCCTGGCCATTTGCTTGAAATTGGAAGGCAGGGGGAGGGATTCCAGGAAGGTCGTACAATCCTCAACTGTCATCAGACCCTCCTTGGATACCGCTTTCCAGTGATCCTTTAAAGCAGTGGCTATCTGGACCGGTTTGGTGAGTTGCCTGCCTGTTGCGTCCTTCACTGCACCCAATCTGCGCCTGCATTGCAGCTCTGACATGAGCTTGTTGACTTGTCTCTGCCTGTCTGTTCCCGAGCGCACGCTCAACTCTTCCCCCCCCAAAATGCCCTTGAGCTTGCCAAGCAGGATGGTGCCCGTTTTGTCTGTGCGTCCCTTTTCGAAGAGGGCCACCAGAATGGAGTAGGCTGCGGCTTCTGACTGTGGACAGTGTCCTTTGCTCCGTAGGTATGCCCACGCCTGGGAGCACACCCTATGTTTGGTGGATGTGAGTACCATACCCATGATGTTGTAATCTTGGGGTGGGGACACCTGGCGATGATACACCTCTCTGTGGATAATATGGACTGCGACATCCCGTCAATCTTTTGGTGGGGCCTCTATCTCAGATATGCGTTGTAGTACATGTGATACACACTCATCATCCTCCAGGAAATCTTCATAACACCTGAGCCTTGGCGGGGAGTCATCAAAAGCGGGAGGCTGGCACGTGACATGGACTGCTTTGTGGTCTGCCCTGGCCACGTGGGCTGTGTAGGCAGAGGAAAGGTAGTCCCTGATGGCTGGTGTCACATGAATGCGATCTATCCTACGCAGGTTGTGAGGCCGTGCAACCTGCTCTTCTGTGTCATCCTCTGTGTCTGAGGTCTCATCACTCACTCCGAATCCGAATGTGAAGCCCTCTGGGGGGTCCTGTCTGTCTAAAGGATCAGAGTGCACACTGACATATGCGTCTTCAAGCTGCAACTTTTGCAAAATCTGTGTTTCCGTGGCTCTGGCTTCTAGAATGGTTTTATTTTTGTCTTCATAGACGGGGTTGGAGTCTCTCGACGGCACTATGAGGGAGTTGTGGTCAGCCATCAATATTTTGTGCTCGCAGGGGATGGTGACCAAGAGGCTGAGGAGTTTCCTCCACTATGCCCCGCGTTTCCCCGGTCTGTGTGAAAAATGAGCTGATATAGCACATATCTCCTGTCCCTCAGCACTGAGCATGCTGCAGACAAGTATTCTGGGTCCCAAGGACCATGCTCTCAGAAGTTGCCACCTTCGTTGGTTCCACAGGAGTGCTGCCCCCCCCCCCCCCCTCCCTTCCCCAAGGAAGTTAGAGAGCATGCCATATCCCATGTTGGAGAAAAAGTCACTTACTTCTGTATGTTCCTGGGCTTTGCTGGCATGCCAACTGAGATGCGGCTCTTGGATAGCCGCCAGATCCACATCTTTGGCCAGGAGGTGGCGGCCGAGTTCACGCTATTTTTTAACCATCTTGTTTCCTTTTTTGATCTTGGTTCTGAAACCGTTGATATTTAATGTCATTAGTGACAACGCGCCGAAAAGCGGCGTACCACTCTCATCACCTGTTCCTGACATTGTTCTGGCTCGTGCCTCCCTTCACTGCATTTACATAAGTAGACTTCCACCTGTTACCTCCACCCATTTGTGGAGAGTCCCTGCTCTGCTTATCCCTCAACTTGGTGCGCTGGTCTGTCCTTTCTGTATTGTATTGTTGTAATGACATGATGAACATGGGGCTTTTGCGCTTTGGATCACGGAGCAGAGCCCCATTGAGATCTTTCAGATCAGGTCCTGTCAGTTTCCAGGCAGACAAACTGATATCTCCTGGCGTCCGTCCATGACAGTCTGCATGCTGAGTGTACAGTTCTGCCTTTGGCAGACAACATACCTACTATGTCCTGTTCCTCTAACCTTGGCAGCAAGTCATAGAACACGACTTGATCTTTCTGTTCTGACCGCGATCCTCTGGATTCCAGGGATGCAGTAGACCTCGTGGACGACGACCCATCTGAGTCTGACCCGTCCAAAAAGTCGGAGATAGGCTCCCCAGTTCTCTCATTCTTTATATTAAAACCGAGCGTCTCGAGCTCGTATTTGACCTATGTCAGCCACACATGGGCCGCGGACGTGTCTTTGATGCCTACTCTGATTTTTGTCCTGCTTGCCAGCTGGACTGAGAAAAAACACTTACCTTGAACATGCTGGTTCAACGAGCTATATATAGTGTGCCACATGTAGGGCCCCAGGGCCTATTTGACACTCTGCTTGGGGTACATTTGCAGTACCATTGGGCACTCGCTCATTTCTTCGCCGAGGAATTCATCCTCAGGCATCACTGCAAAGAAAGGACAGCCTTTGTAGTCTTTGACAAGCTCGGCAATTTCACTATCAGTGAGTGGGTGCCAGACAATCTTGGCGCCCTTGACTGTGCGATGTGGGTTAGACACACATTGGGCCCCTTTCCGGCCCATACCAGCGAGGATGCCGGGTATGGCCCGGTCCTCAGCGACTACGGCAAAGGTGGGCCGTTCAGATTCGGGTACTGCGACCTCAATCTGTAGCGCCCCCATTCCTGGCGCTGGGAGTTTCCTGATCTGATAGTCGACTGCCAGGCAATTTTTTCTGCCCTGTCTGGCGCCACCCTTGTCTGTAGGGGGCGATTCAGCTTACGCAAATCATTGATGTGCCAAGGCACAGCCTTTTCAATTTGGGGCCCCGCAGTTGGGAACAAGGCCTTATCATCTTCCATGATGATTAACAGGTCTAGCCTGTCAACTCTCGCTACCTGTAACAGACTTTTTGAGACCTCTTTGAGTTGTCCCATTTCTGAAAAATGTACTACAAGAATAACACCCATGTTGTCATCCGGCAGAGCTTTGATGACCGCGTCATCGGACATGCCCTTCAGCTTGGTCCACCTGAAAGGCTTGTTTTCACCTGGTGTGAGTCGTGTCTCCTCTTGGAGGATGATCGCCATGTCTTCCCATTTGTACAGAGAACACAGCATTTCCTGTTCAGTGTCAGAGAGGGACGGTGCCACTGAGGGCTCTGCTGGCCTCTCCTCCTAATTTCGTGCCTGAATGACATTTTCCACAATGTGCTTAGAGAAGGCCCCCCCCCTTGTTCCCAAGGGGGGGGTCTCTGTCCTGTACCCTGTCCTTCACCTGTTTGGGGCTGGAAGGGGCGGGTTTGGGTGGTGGGGGCGAGGTCCTCCCCCCCGACTGTCTCCTATCATGTGCCTCGATGGCCTCCTTCTGCGCCAACAGCTCCTTCTGTTGTTGAATGATCGTGTGTTTTTGCTCTTCCAGGGCCACCTGCAGCTGTGGACCTGGTGCAGCAAGAACTTGCATCAGTATATCTTGAGCATTTACCACTTGCTGTGATACACGTCGTTTCTCATTGCACAATTTCTCTAGCGTTGCATGTGATGCATCTGCCTCAATAGCTTCCAGCTGGTTGGTCACTTCTCGCAGCTGTTCCTCAAGTCGCATGATGTTTCCTTTAGCCTGGCTCAGTGGCTGCTCCTCATCAATGGCAACCACCTCGGTGACTTTATTCACAGCTTGCATGATGATCTCTACCTTGGTGGCTTCCTCCGTGACGGCCTTTCTCTGCTCCTCACTATCCAATGACTCCATCCGCTTCATGCGTTCCCGTGATCGTTGCAACTGCTCAGCGAGTTGAGTCGGATGATGGTTAGCCGCAAGTTCTAGAATGGAGCGTTCAAATTTGCTGGCACTGAATGCCAGCTGTACAGACAATAGCATATCTTTCGTGGTCGGTTGACTCATGTCGTCTGTGTCAGGAGCTGATGCCCAGCTTGTATTTATGGATCTCGGGTCGTTCGGAGGTGGGGTGCCTCGTCAGCGATGTCCAAGAATTCCCCTAAGCTGACACCAAAAGCCAAAGGCTGGCAGAGGCTAGATCGCTGGCTGCCCAGGCAGCTCTGATCAATCGATGCGTGTGCGGGATTAGATGAGTACCTTTTCCAGAAGTTGGAAAATCTAGACCAGGTACTCCTCGTGGACTGACTCCAGGTACTCAACGGTGATGAAGATTGGCTCCCAGTAGTTGCAAACCTGCTTTTGGGGTTGTACTTCAGTTGAGTGCAACTGCGCTGCACGAAATCGCAAGGCAAAACGGGTATTCGCAAGGTCAATCTTGGCTCTCTTTCGAGCCGGTGAGGTCTGCGAACTTGCTGTGTGGATCACCAGCACCGGGTTTTGTATTTGGTCGCAGGGGATGACAGGCAGTCCAGGGTCTGAGTAGAATTCCGGGACAGCACAGAAATTGAGTTGTGGCAGCAATTGCTTGTTGGGACTCTCAGTCTCTTCGATTTCCTCAAACCACTGCGACACGAGGTCGTCCAGGACTTGTCCAGATTCAAAGTCTGGTCGTACGGTTGAGTCACTGCCAGTGGTTGGCGGCGTGAATAGGACACGCTGTTCTTGTGGACTAACACTTCCCGAGTGCCTCGACATGCTCAATACCTGCGGCCCCCGATTGGGCCGGGCAGGACTCCATGACAAAGCATCGGAAAAAAATAGACACTCGGAAAGTGGGGGGGGGGTCCGGCGGGCGTGCTAATCTCAGCCCGGCCTGTAGGTTTTCCTGTAATTCCAGGTATCTACGGTTGACCGCTGGTGTGCCCCATGGGCGCGAATACACTTGTGTGGCCCTGCCCTCTAGATGCTCATACAACGCCACGAGGGTGTCCTTTCCCAAGATTGGAGTGCCGTCCCTTGGTTGCCAGTTATCCCTGGCACATGCATGAAGGCGTATATGCAAGTCAATCTAGCTGAGGTGTGCACTGAGAGGTGCACACCACAGACAGTGTAAGGTCCTGCGGGACTATGGTGAGGGCCCTGAGGACTGTCTGAAATTCCACCTCCCTTGCTGATAAGCCGACTCCTGCTATCACATGGAAGTCATGGGGGTGTGGGGTGCCAAAAGTTGCCCCATTGGCAGTGCCATGCTCGGATTCAGCTGTCGCCACCCAAACTCGCACCTAGGAGACTCGAACATCCCCCCCCCCACACCTCATGCCTTGCTTGTATGGTCGTTTCTTCCCCCGTTGCTGGGGGGGGGGGGGTGAGAGGAATCAGCCTGAAGTGATTTTCTTGCTGTGTAGCCACCCCGTGCAGTCTGTCTCGGACTTTCAAAATATCCTGTAAGCAGTCACAAGTGGTTGTGATCACCTCCTGTGGCAGTGTTCCCTATGGTAGAGATTTCCAGCTCAGTTGACTCAGCTGAGCCGCGTAGAAACGTTGTAGAACGGCCGTGGCTATATCCGATGGAAGAGTGTTGATCGCCTCACAGCGGATGAGCCAGCGCGCATATACCGTTGTCCAAACAAGCCATCCTTGGATGGTGGTGACTAATACTAAAGAGTGGTCCGTGCAGAGCCGCGAAGACTCGTACCAGATAGTGTCACAAACGTGCAACCCCCACAGGCGGCGGATCAGGGCCAGAGAGCCCTAGAGGAAGAAGCATTTCTTGAAGACATGATCATGATCCTCAGCTACCCCACACGATGGGCAGCCTTGACCCTCCGTCACCTTAAATTGTGCTAGTCGCTGGGCGACCGGAAGCTTACGCCACAACGCCATAACAACAAACTCGAGAAGCTTACCAGGGACTGTGGGGGAATCTTTGCAGTGCGCGCGCATTGCACGCGCACTGCGCGCCACTTTTAGACTATGTTCCCCCCGAAGAGCCCCCATGCACACCCCTTGCAAACGCCCTTAGAATTAGGTGACCCAAACTGCCCCGGCTCAAGAAAGTGGCAAATTGGGGTACACAGTACCACTCTCGCTCCTTTAAGGGCGATCTTGGTCAACACCCTAGCAAGTTGGGAGAATGGGGGGTTAGCATAGCACAACCCCATCGACCTCCAGTCGAAGCGATAGGCGTTATTGAGGTATCGCGAACAGTAGAGCTGCATCATATGCCGCTCCTTACTCGCGAACAACTCCACCTGAACTTCATTCAAGTCCACCACCCCTGCATTCTCGGGGGTCCCCAACAAAGGGGGACGAAATAAGAAGTCAAAACGTACGCTAGGGGTCACCATGATGCCCCTAGGGGCCCCTAGTATCTCAAAGTATGGGTCTCTAGTACGGCCACACGCCCAAATAGTTGCACTGCGCGCACACTGCGCTTAAGGCTCCCTTCCCATACCGACCCCGGCTGCCGTGTGTCCACCCGCAAGTGCTACCTACATACCTGCAAGACCCCACATAGCTTCCATTCTCGCAGACAGGAGCGCGGACCATTGCGGCCGTGGTTCCCTCCCATGCGCCGCGTCAATATACTACAACAACGGTCGAGCGTACAAAGTTCTATAAAACTACGGGATGCGTGGGAGGATCCCTGCATTTAACTGCCCCGTGTGCGTTACACAATCTGCCACTCTCTGAAACCCCCGGGGCACAAAGGCCGGAAAGTAAAAAGTATGAAAACGGTTTTCCTGGACCCTAGACTTGACTGGCTGATGAAAAAAGACGGAGTTCTAGAGCGGAATCTGTAACAGGTCCTGCCCACCAAGGCATGCTCCCGGGCAAATGTGAGTGAACGCCGAATATGCCACCGAGGAAGTGACCACCACCGGCCACTGGTCCCGCGGCTGCCAAAACTAGGAAAAGCTTCTGAGGTGCACTGGGTCAAGTCGGAGCTTCGGAGCCTTTCAACGCACCCCAATCCATAACTTTGCGCATGTCCATCATTTCCTCTCCCCCTTCCGGTGCTTTCAGCGCTCTGACATATGCCGTTGAGTGGCTCCACAACAGAAAGTCGCCGCCGAACCCAGCGCATACCCCCCTCAGTTGTGACTTCCAGTGAGTAGTGGGTAGCGCCTAGCCCCGGATGCCCCGCGCTACGCGCATAGCGATTATGGCTGTGTGTGTGTGTCTGTGCGTGTGAGGCAAAAACAGTATTATAGAAGGCAA
Organism: Eutreptiella sp. 'Long Island Sound 2002'; assembly: GCA_964036045.1. Taxonomy (NCBI): domain Eukaryota; phylum Euglenozoa; class Euglenophyceae; order Eutreptiales; family Eutreptiaceae; genus Eutreptiella; species Eutreptiella sp. 'Long Island Sound 2002'. Next base: position 8,719,104 of record OZ038399.1, on the reverse strand, counting down.
AGGCCGATTAAAGTCCTAGACGCTGTGCGACGCGTTAAGCGAGTATTATAGAGGAACACCTGCATGGATCACGGACCCCCGTAGCTACCTGTGGCGCCATCACGCGGAGGCTAGCATTCAATCCCGACGGCCTGGTTGCCTGCCTGTCTGGTGCCTGTTGGGCTCGCCTTTGGGGGCCTCGCCTGGGTCAGAACCTCTTGGGTTGTCTGTGCGTGTGAGGCCCTTTCATTGAAGCCCCTTTATAGCATTCACTACAGGACATCACCTCTCTACAGCTCTGTCGGCACTGCCTTAATGTTTGAATAATCCGCCCCACGACAGCAAGACTATGTGTGTGTGTATGTGTGTGTGTGCATGCCAAGGCAGCCAAGTCCAACCATGCTCAAGCTGCATGTGTGTGCGCGCGCGTGCTGATTGCCAATTGCCCATTGTGCCACTGTGGGGAATTATTTGTTGTATCTCTCAGTGCTCACTTGTGGCAGTTCTTGGTCGCCGGTGGCAATCAGCTTTATTGCTTGTGGCAGTCCTCGGTTTCGGGTTTTGCCCTCCCCCAATGCCCTGTGCACCCCAGGGCCTGGTGGTCATTTATCAATGCTATGCTTCCGGCGCGTGCCCTAGTTCCCTAGTTCCAATCTGGCTCTGGATCCAACAGCTCCATCAGCCGTCTCCTCCGCCCGGGCCCTCATGTCCGTAGTATTCGAGTCGTTTGCCCCCCCTCTTTGCACCATTTGTCATTTACCCTTGGCTGGTGATCTGCTTCCTCGCCACCACTCTTACCGTTGATTTCTTTGCGCCCTCCTTTGCCAATTCGTCCACCTCCTCATTGGGTGTGTGTCGATGGCCAATAGCCCTGCCGTGGGGCGTCCTTTTCGAAACACTCAGTGCATGCTGGATAATTTCTCCCTGCTTTCCTTCTTTTAGGTCAAAATGTTTAAAGATGGCAGAAAAGTCTGTGCAGGGTTGCTTGTTTCAGGGATAATAAATGAGCATGCCCCGAGTCTCCAATACTGTGGCAAAGACCCTTGATGAAGCCCATGACAGGGGTACATGACACAAAAAAGCAGCCAGTAGTTTTCAGGTGTACCATATCTTCAAGTGTTTCCCCTACCCAGGGAGGGGTAACGGTCATCAAGTAACGAGTGGAGGGGGGAGCAGGGGCGCACCACACAACAGCACCAACTTGTGAACCTCACGATGCACCCAACAAAAGCAGATGTGTTATACTAGTCAACTGCAAACTTGTTGTACATCGGCCTTGCAGATCTTGTTGCGGGACCATACAGCTTTGATTGTTGCTCATGCCCCATTATCCACCAACATCAACATAACCAGCAACAGCGTGACCCACACCACACTCCCCAGGGTACCCAAAAATACCCTCGATTTGCCGAACGCCAGCAACCAAAGAAAATGACGCCCCGGCCCCAGTGGGGGGGCGAGTTGCAAGAGAGGGGGGGTGCAGGGTAGGACCATTATCGGGGTGATGGGGAGGATGGGTACAGGGAAGGTGCACAGCAAAACCAGCCCGCAGGCTATGCGCTTTGGACGATCATCAAACGAAGGACATGAAGGACATGAAGCATGAATGAAACTTTGGGGGCGTTGTCGCACGGTGCGCGCACGGTGCGCGCACGGTGCGTGCACGGTGCGCGCACGGTTCAATGTTTTTGGGATGGTTGCCCAACTTGTACCCCGTTGAATGGCCCCCATAGAAACACACCCAGGGTCCTGATTTCTGCACCTTGCAGTCCATACTGGCATACCAGGATTCTTCAATTTTTAGTTTGATGCTTGTCAAAGGTTCCAGGGTCCTATTTTCTGCACCCTGCAGCCCCTATTGGCGTACCGGGAATTTTTCTTTTTTTGAATCTGATGCTTGTCACAGGTTCCAGGCTCCCAATTTCTGCACCTTGCACGCACCTCCGTAACAAACCATGCACAGGCGACAACACAAGCGACAACACTGGTTGGGTTACGGGAATTTCAATTTCATCCGCCACAGCATTCTGGCTCATGATCATCAATTCTAGGGGCTTCAGCTTCCACTTCAGGTAATTGGGGCTCCAGCAAAGCGTCCATCGGCGCCTCATGGTGCACAGGTTGGGGGAATCGGGGCTCTCAGCAGTCACAATTGCAAACTCCAACCGCTCCTCGGGTGCATGCTCGTACAAGACCTCTTCACCACCCAATTTGTACCGAATAGAGACGCGACGCCCACCTCTTGGAGAAGGGTCAACGACAGTGGCCGACACCCTATCCCCGCTGGAGCGGTGGGTAGTACACAGGCAGTCCGGCGACAAGCCAGGGCAGCTCAGATTCAGGCATTGTGGATCTGGTGGACACAGAATACGCAAAAGGACGCACGGTGCGCGCACGGTGCGCGCAACACCCCCTTTGAAACACAAATATCAAATCCCCATCTCTTGGAGCGACTTATGACTGCCACGTATTGTGAGGCATATTTTTTAGGTCATAGGTCATCGATGTCATGTCATCCACGCGATGCCGGTGGTGCTGTGGCATGACCCACACACGCCGCACCCCACACCTCTCCAGCATTGCCCCGAATCACCGTCAGGGACACCTGCCCCATCAGCTCCGCAGCAATCTGCACTCGGAACGGTGTAGCACCGTAGCCCACCGGGTCCAGCACCACCGGAATCCCCGACGTATTGGCCCGCCGGCCGGCCAGCACCATGGACCGCACGCGCGCCGGATCCGGGGTCCCCATGTTTAGGTTCAGGCACGAGGCCATGCCCGTGACATCCTCGACTTCCTGCTCCGCATGGGCCATGATAGGCGAGCCCCCAACGTACAGCGTCACATTGGCCGTCAGCTCCATCACAACGAAATTGGTGATGTGGTGCACCAGCGGCTTGTGGGTGCGGGCTTTGAGGAGCTGCTCGCCCAACAGCTCCGTTAGAGCGGTCATGGCACTGAACATGAGAGAAAGACAATGACCAGCAGCTCGCCCATCGTTGTCTGAGCCCCGGACCTGTCCACCTACCCCCTTATGGGACCCAGTCACCGCGCCATATCTGTCGGCTGGAATCTTCGATCCTGTCACTTGTGCGGCTTTTCCTCTGTTCTGTTTTTTTGGTTGCGGAGCATCACCATGGGTGTGGATGGTGACAGCACCATCATTGGGGTTGACGTCTTGCCCAGTCGGCAGGCGGGATGAAGTGCAGCACAGCTCGCTACAGGCTGTCTGTGCCTGTGCCTGTGCCTGCACTGGTGCTTGGGATTGTGCCTGTGTGCACTGCGTGGGCACTGTGTGCAGATTTGGTAAAACCGACCAGATAGGAAACCCTCTAAAACCACCCACCACCTCTGCGTCAGCCACAGCTGTGTCGGCCCAGACAGTCAACAACCATCAAACACTTTGGGGGAATTTTTGCACTGCGCGCGCACTGCGCGCTACTTTTAGACTATGTTCCCCCTGAAGAGCCCCCAAGCACACCCCTTGGAAACGCCCTTAGAATTCGGTGACCCAAACTGCCCCAGCTCAAGAAAGTTGCAAATTACCTTCCCTTCACATAACACACATCATGCACAACTGGAAAAGCCATGAACAGCGCATTGGTTGCCACCCTCAACAACACACAACTGTCTTTCTGTTCCATTGTCGTTTCTCTCTTGAAAATCGTCTCGTTTTACCACAACTCAACAACCTCTCGCGGGATCTTTAGGCGGGGCACCAATTCGAAACCAATTCCACGATCCAAAGATAAACCCTGTTCAAAAGACATCGAAGTATCTTACATAACTCGATTGAACAGTTCCTTCACATGACGATGTTTCATATTAACATCTATAGACTCGCGCGTGCCCGATGCGAGATCGAGGAAGATCAAGGAAGGTTGGGGCCCAAAAGAGGGGGGAAATGCTACGTCACCCGTGCATTCTCGGGGATCCCCAAACAAAGGGGTACAAAATCAGAAGTCAAAACCTCCGCTAGGGGTCACCATGGGGGCCCCTAGTATCTCAAAGTATGGGTCTCTAGTACGGCCACACGCCCAAATAGTTGCACTGCGCGCGCATTGCGCTTAAGGCCCCCCCATTCTATAACCCCCTTCAATGCCCAATGGATGCCATCAATACACTCAAACTCACCTGCCACCCAACAAACCCACTAGCTTGTGCAAAAGGCCCAAAACTAGGGTTTGGGTGGTTGCTGATGCAAAAACAAAAGTTTGCACTACTTGGCACTAGGTGTGCACTATGTAGACGGCATTCCCCCTATGCCTGTGCCTTTGCCCGTGCGGGTGTCCGCGTCCATCCTTACGCTTGTGCCTGTGCCTATACCTGTACCTGAATCCCCTGGCGACACCCCAAGCTGCTTGCTCCAACCCACTGTTAGGGTATGCAAGGGGAAGAGCTGTCCTTCAGCAAAAGGAAAAAGCAAAACCCCCTGTTGATTGACATTTCGCTGCAAGAACTAGCACACAAGCGGCAGTAAATCAATAGCGATTGGCCCATCACCAACGCCGGTTACACTTGGGCCAAGTTGTTGCACTGTGTGGGCAGTGTGTGTGCACTACGTGCAGTGCCCACACAATGGCACCTAGCCAGGGAGTGTAATGAGTGTGCTGGAAGATGGTGGCAGCCTTCTGGGGATATAGGCATTTTGCCTTGACCCGATCGGGGCCCAACTTGCAAATTGCAGCATTATGTGGGCCGTTACCAACAAGCCATGCCACTAATTCGCGATGATCTGCAAGTGCGGATGGAGGGTTCAAGCGCTAGCTCATAAAAAGAATCCACAAAGGACACACCACGTAATGCGATGAAACCAGCGCCAATGCACCAATTGGTCGTACAGATTACAGGAGGCCCAGTTCAACAATTCTGAGCAACAGCCATCAGTATGAAAAAACAGGTGCCCTGCCCCTGTGGAGCACCTGTACAGCTCCCGAATCAGGGCTCCCGAATCAGGGCAGAGGCCATCTCGTTAAACCCCTTACCAGCCACATACTCTGGCCAAACCAATACAGTGTGGACCCCAGAGTTGGGCAGTGCAAAACCAAACGGTGCGAACTGGCTGTCCGAGGCCTTTTTGCTCTGCTAGGGTACCTTTCAGGAGTAACCCGCACCCAGTTTGCACTACCAGAGCGCGCTGTTTTCAGAATCAATGGTTTTTGTGGTGCATCTGGGGACGTAACAGCACGTGGCATGAATTTGTATGCAGAGATGGTGGCTGCCTGGTACAGCATGCAGACCCGGGTGTTCCGAATAGCCCTTTTCAAGGGCTTTCCGAATATACAGGGGGGGGGGGGGGGATTTTTGCACGGGGAATTTTTCGCACGAGAAAATTTCGCGCCGGGTTTATTTCGCACAGTGGCCTGAAAATTGAGCCGGAAATTTCGCACCTTCCAGGATTGTCCACTGTACGGCCCAGTGTACCGGGCGGACCATCTTTGGCAAAAAAAAAACCATCACCAGGGCTTTGCATAGTGACCTGAAACCCAAAGTATGTGTGTTTTTTTTTGGAAGCCTGTCCGGAATCTATGCTACCCATAACCACTACTTAAGCAGAGTCATGTGATACCCTAGTGGTATGCACCTACACTCTCACCTGAGGTGGTGTTGGTTCGACTCCTGGGCGCTTTTTGTGGCGCTTTTTCTGGTTTTTCTGGCGCCTTTTCTGGCGCTTTTTTGGACTGTTAGCAGTGGCATACATTGCAACACATCCTCTGGTCAAGAGCACGGGAGAGGGCAGGAAAGAGGCAAGCAAACAATACTTGGGCTGTCAATCAAGAATTTGGTCTGGAAAGAAAACAGTTGAAGAACTGTTGGGCTGAAAACAGTTGAAAAACTGTTTGACTGGATAACACTCGGTCCATGACACACAACTGTTTGATAAGATGTCATTTGAAATTGAAAAAAAAAAAAGGTTGCACTGCGGAAAACAGAGAGGACCCAGTGGGCACTACTTGCGTGCCTCCTCTCTGTGCCGCTTCTTGCGCAAATCCATAAATGAAGAGGCATCCAATGGCCTCTTACCAGCCTGTTTTTGAGGCACCACACCTAGGGTGCGGCGCTTTTTCAATTCATCAACGATTCGCAATGCATGGCCGTCCAATACTTGACAGGCTTTCAAGGACTTTGGAGTGATCAAGGCCAGCTCAGCCATGCAAGCAAAACCTGCCTGAGCCAAAGCGGGGGCATACTGCTTGTATCCAAGGGTGCCCAAAAACGCCACAACATCTGCACCTGCACTCGGGACAGACTGTTTCATCTTTTTCGCAGCAGGCTCCCTGTCACTGCCACTATCAGTATCACTGTCACTGTCACTGTCACTGTCACTGTCACTGTCGCTACTACTACTGTCACTTTCGACGTGTGCTGTTCCATTAGTACCTACAGAAGCAGAAGCAGAAACAGGTGCAGGGGCTGTAACAGGTGCAGAAACAGACAGAGAAATAGATGCAGCAGGTGAGCTGGCATTGGGCATTGCCTGGGACGAAGAAGAGGCGACATCTGTGGCCGAACTACAGGGGGGACCCTCTCTGTTTTGTACGGTGCAACTGATCTTTTTCGCATTTCAAATGACTCTAGATTAAGCATCGTTGCTAAACTTCGCGCCGGGTTTATTTCGCACAGCAGCCTGAAAATTGAGCGGGAAATTTCGCACACATTTGAAATACGAATTTGCCCACAGCGAAATATTCCCATCGCGAAAATCCCCCCCCCCCCTGTACCCACATACCCCTACCTCCGGAACACACAGTGGGCACAAATGAGGGAGCACTGGCATCAACCCCCGAAAACACGCGAGGTTGGCGCAAGTCCGGATGTACCCGAGAGATATGGGCATGGGGACACTTTGCACGACCAAAATGCCCCCTATATATGGGCATGGGGACTTTTCCACTGCCAAAAAGTGTATGGGCATATATAGGCTCGGACAGCGCGGCGGGTGTGTCGACCGGCGGCTTCGATTGGTCCGGCGCTCCATGGTCTGAGCTGCGGTTGATCATCATCTCATCGTTCGCCGGTAGGTACAGGCACAACAGCCCCGAACATTTCTACACAACTTCCCTGAAAATAACGGATGGGTTGACGCCCAATAGCCTCCGAGCAAGTGGGCTGTCATCAGCACAGCAGAAGCGAAGGTTCCAGGGACGTTGCAGCACAGGCTGCTCTGCCACAACAGTGCTTGAAACGCTTATGTGAAGGTCGTCGCTGACTTGGACAGGCATAAAGGCCACAAAAACCACTCTATCGGCACCCTCTGCCTGGGGTAGTGAGGCTACGCCAGACTTTCTTGCCGTGTGTATCCTGTTCCAATGAGGGGGCCGGCCGCGCACCGTGCACACTGCGCCGTTCAAGCATCCTGGGCTGTGCACCATGCAGAGCGTAGCCCCAGATCTTGAAACGGGGCGAGGTGGTGACTTGCAGCGCCACACGCGAACCAGGGCTCATGGATGCAGCCGTACACACATACGGCCGCACGCCCTGGTGCACTGTGTCAACCGTGGGCGGCATCCTCGAAGAGGGGTGGCGTTTCGATGAACTCACACACAAAGGGGAACACACACAAATCGCATCGTAGGGGGTGCCCAGGTGCAGCCACCGACACCCCCTAAACATTTGGGGGGGGTGGGGGGTTGCGGGGGGTGGGGGGCAGCCAGGACTGGTTCCCGGATACACTAACATACAGACCTCAAAATGATCTCCTCGTCGCACTGATCTTTTTGGACACACCATATGTGGAATGAGCCAAAAAAAAATTTTTTTACCCCTGTGTCATGAGAATTGGTCTTTCATGCCCCTGTGTCGGCGTGAATTAATATATATTACCTCAAACTGTTCACAGAACCTGGGAGCGAATCTTCGTAGCTGAGGTAGTGTTGATCGACAGGGGTTGCTGGTCGGCTCTGCGTTTGGATGATGCACCGTGTGTACGCCACCTTCATGTCCTCAATCACCTTCTTCATGGCCACATCTTTGCCGAACGCGCAATGTGCTCCAGCCACGTCATACTTTGCCAAATCTTCCACTGCAACGTTGCCGGAGCGGATGCAAATCAATCCCTTGTACCCGCACTCCAAGAGCTCCTCCACAATGTCCGTGCCGTGGATGTTGTCTTCTGCACCGTACTCCAGGTGCTGGTCCAGAAACGCAATGTCACCGTCCTCCAACACGCAGTCCTTGAACGCTGCCACCTCCGTGACATCCTTGCCGAAAACGCGTACGTTTTGAGTGTCAGCCCAGGTACGCATGTTGCAGTCCAGCAGGCGACGGGCGGCCTCAGAGTCGTCAATGCAATAGATGTGCAAGCCAGAGGGGTAGGCGGCCAAATCAGCCTCCCTCTGAGCATCTATTGCGACGGTTTGGGACGGGACGACTTGTGCCATGACCTGCGACTCGAAGAAGACGCGCTGTTCACGTTGTTGCAGAGAGGCGGTCATGTCATGGGCTTTAGCAGCTTCGAAGCAGTGTTGCAGACCGACGCGGTTGGACATGGCAGAGGTGGCAGACTGCTGCAAGGCCACCCCAGTCAACACTTTCTTGACGTAATCCTCGGTGACGCAAGGCCGGTCCGAGTTCACTGCATTGGAGACAATAAATTTCAAGGATGCGAGTTGGTGCTCATCGGCGGTGCATTTGATGGTCAGCTCGACGTCGGGGTTTACAGAGTGGCCGTGCTTGAAGGCGTTACTGAGAACGTTGTCGAAGATCAGACCACACAAGGTAGGGTCAAGAAGCACCGTGACATTGGGTACATTCAGCCTCACCTGCCGACCGGAGGTGAGTTCGGTTGCGAACTCCAGCAGCACAACCGGCTGTAGTGAAACCTTGTACCTTTGCGCCTTGACGGTGCTGGCAAGCCCTCATTCCTCTGCGGAGGGAGGCCCAAGACTGCCTGAGATGAACTATGTCTGTGCTGCTATCTACCTCATCAAGAAATATCTCAATGTTCCCGGCCGCATCCCCCATGGTGTTCTTCAGGGTATGATTCAGGATGCTGTCCGCCTGTCTGGATGCGGCCACAGCTGTCTCCAGAGCCGTTTGAAAGCAGTACTCCAGGAGAAATGAACGTCGCCGATTCAAAGTCGTCATCAGCAAGTTCCCAAACAGATATCCCCATATCATCAGGTCAATGACGAGGGTGTTCCAGAAGTCACGCTGCACAAGCTCTGGAATGGCCAGCATCGCAACAGGGAATGCAATGGGAATCGCCAAGAGCGACATCATGGTGCTCCTCCATAGCCCAGTGTGGACAAGGAGGAGCATCTGCGGCAGAACATTCCACGCCGCCTCCCGGACAGCGGTTTCACTGACCCCAGTTTTCAAGTACTCTTCCAATTCTTGTAACGCCTCAGGATCTGTGCCAAGGTGTTTGACAACCCTAGGAAGTTTTGAGTTCAGTGCATGGTCGACCAAAACGTCGGTTTGCACAAACACCAGGGCACCCGCCGAAATCGCAAACACTGCGAAAGCCATGCTGATGATCAACACTATGTATTTGCGAAACCGCGATGTACATGAAACCATGAGCAGCATGATGAGGGTGATGACAACGTTGGGGATGTATGCCACAGAGATACTGGCAGCAAGTCCCCTAGAAAGGTATCCGAGCGGGAGGAGAGTGTCATAAATAAGGCGAATTATCCCCCACGCTTGGAAAGCTCTGACCAACTGTAGCTTGTGCCGCTCAAAATACTCTTGTTCCTGCTTGTCACACTTGAACTGATAGCCGGTCCAAAAAGGACGTGATTGCTCCTTCACATGCACTGTTGGGGAAGGGGCGGGGGGCTCAGAATCCCTGACTGGTGATGGCATCTCAGGCACAGAACTGCGGACAGGAGAATAAGAAGAGGCCATGGTGCAAGCAGGAGAGCAAAACAATAGTGCTAAACACAGCAGAGAAGGAAATGCGGGCCCACATGTGAACTGCTGAGGTGAATCCTCCGCTCCATCCCCAAGCAAGCAACCGACCGCAACACTTGCCCCAGTCCAACTACAGGCCCAGAATGGTGCTGTTTTTCGGGGTGGGCACAAATGCAAATGGCATGCAAAACTTGATTCGCCGATTGCAGCCACTATTGGCCCAGAGAATGAGTCAAGAAACAATGTGAAAACAATGTCGCTAAAAAACTTATTCACAAATGGTGCGCTTGCATCAAAAAACACCCTTAAATCCCCCACCCCCCCGCACGGACCATTTTGGAAAAAGGGGAAGGGGGTTTCCAAAACCCCCCACGCTATCGGATTTCTGAGAACCCCTCCCCCCCTATCCTGGCAATCCCTATTTGGCAATCACATTCCTGCCCCTCTGTGACACTCTTCCACATTTTTTCAGGAACTTGTATTCTCCTACACCGCCTCCTCACCAAGGGGGAAATATCCGAGCCTTCCTCCACCTCACAGGGGCATTTTCTGGGATGCAGCCGCAGGGTATCCCGAGGCCCCAACATGTCCAAGGCCTACCTACTGAACTGTGTATCCATGCTTTTCAACCACATGCCTAGCCAATGAAACAGAACCCCATCATAGTGTTGCGCGCCGACCATCCCCCGAACCCTCTTGCAAATACCTGTCCATCACGTGCTGTGACCACGGGGGGGGGGGGGACCACAACAGGTCTTGATGCGACACCCCCCCCGGCTATCTGTCAAAACTTGGGGGGTGGGGGGTGGGGTTGGGTTGGGTCAAGGCCTCATCCGGACCTCCGGGACCACGGACATCGCCCTTCCCTGCGCGTCACAACTGGTCCTGCGGGTTCACGGTTGTCCGGTCTCAAGGCCTACCGGACTGATGACCGCCCCCGTACCCCGCGGTGGCACACGCAGGAGGGAGATGCCGCCGTGCCTGTGTGTGTGGGGCGCGCGTGCTGCCTGGGGAAGTGTGTCGCCTGGTGCTCCAGGCCCCGGTGGGGAGGCTGGAGGAGCCCGACACTGAGCCCACCGGGGGAGTTGTCTGCCTGGACACACCACCTCTAGGTCTACCGACATGCCGCTGGTCGCCCACTACTGCCGATGGCAGGGGGTGGCCATGCTCCACACACGGCTGGGGGCGGTCCGCACTCCCTGATTGCACTGGCACGGGTGGTGCTGCTCTAGGCTGGACCTGCCTCCCACGGTGACGGGGCGGGCGGTTGGAGGGGCCCCGGGGCGCGCCGAGCACTTCCCTGCCCCGGGGTCCACCCGGGCCAGAGGTCCGGGCGGGGGGGGGGGGGCTTTGGGCTTTGGGCTTGTCTTCCCGATCCGAAGAGGGCCTTAGGGGCCCACGGAGTGCCTCTCTTTGGGGAAGTTAGGCTCAGGCGCACCGCACTCACCCTCGAACCATGCGGCGCGAGAGCGGGGTATACACCTCCTAGTGCGGACGTGCTTGTGCTGGCAAGGTGCATGGGGCATGGGGCACGGGACATGCAAGGTACAGAAAGCGGGTCGAGATTCTTTACTGGAAGCGTTCTTGAGTCGGTAGCGTGTGAACCACAGTCGCGTCCCACAGGAGCACGTGATGCCGGATGGCCAGAGTGTTCATGGGTTCAGGTAGCATGAGGAGCAAGGGTTGTAAGGCGGATGCAATGGTGAGGACCACTAGGGGCCCTGGGTGAACCTGCACAAGGTGCGCAATGGACGGGTCTTGCAGATTGGGGTGGACCAGAATTGTCACTGTGGGGGCCCACCGCGCAGTGGGGGGGGGGGGCATTCGCATGGGCAGTCGACCCCCCGCCAGCATTCGCCAGTGCTGGAGGTGGCACGTGGTCCATCGGGCGAGGAACGCCACCGACAGTGGCAGGACATGGGCATGAAGCTCCGACACATGCGGGTTGAGGGTTGAGTTGGGCCGAGTGGGCCACTCCAGGGTATCCAGGACCATCAGTAGGTCCGTGAGTGAGGGGGAGCCGTCAGCCATCGCCTCCAGGACTACACGAACACGGTCGCTTGTGCCGTCCTCAGCTGCTGAGGAGGGGTGTGCGGACCTAACTAGGCCAGAGGGGGAAAAGACGGTCCACCTGTGGGGTGGGAGGGGGGATGGCGTGTGTAGGTCCGTTTCAAGCGCCACCGTGATGGAGGTGTTGCTGGCGGGTTGCACGACGGTCGTGCCGTCAGGCAGGTATGACCCCGCCATCTTGGGCACTGTGGTGAGGAGGCGCAAAAATGCCCACTGGCTGCGCACGAGAAACGTTGGGCAGGAGCGGGCCACGTGGGACCAGGGGTGGTCCACGTGTGCGTCGCAGTAGTCGCATGTGTAGTAATGCACGGAGGTGGGGGGGGGGGGCGAAACAGTAGCGCCCGCAAGCGTAAGGCGAGCACTAGGGGTGCCCTGGGGAGGGTGGAGTTCAGGAGGAGGGCCGAGAACGCTGTGGCGTTCCAGACAGCAGTATCCCACGCTACTAAGGGCGCCGCTTCTCGGATGAGGGTCTGGTCGTGCAGGCGAGCTACACTGTGTGGAGCATTGAGGAGGAGTCGCCCTTCGCTGGTGGCCAGCGCGGCCCCGCGTAATAGAGGAAGGAGTGGGGCAGTGAAGGGTAGTGCTCGGGAGGCGCCATGTGCGGCCAGCAGGTGAGCTTCCCGCTGGAGCATCGCCACCGTGTGTGTGTGACCTGTGTCATGTTGCGCTCGCATCCAAAACTCCTGGGCCCCCACCGAGGCGGAGACCAACTGTCTGAAGAGGTGGTTGAGGATGGAAGCAGGGGGGGGGGGCCTTGGTGTATCCGCAGTGCATGGATGCGGTGGCATCCGCAAGGAAGCTGGCTTGGCCGTCCCAGCCCTTGAGAAGGGATCGGGCGACCAGCTTAGCCAGCCATTCCGCATCTGCGGACGTGGCCACGACCACTGATATGCCAAAATTGTACGACCGGAGGACTCCGAGCAGGGGACTGTAGAAGACAATTCCACCGCCAACGCGATGCCCCGCCAGGGCACCGTCCGTCACAACCCACAGGACGTTAGGCAAGGGGTGGTCGGAGGTAACGTGCGCGTGCACGTGCATGTCACGTAGGTGGGGGAAAGGGTGGGTGTGGACGCGCGTGCGCAGGGTGGCCAGGGCCGTGCGCAAGGCCATGCCCTCCGAAAAAGGGGCCCCAGTGTCCAGGAGGTATACCGCCGATACACGTGACAAGGGGTTGCGGCTGACCGACGCATGCAGGTAGGTCATCTCCAGAAGGCTGAGGTTGCGTAGGGGGAGGGAGGGGCATCCGACGCCGCCAGCGTGCAGCGGGAGATGCAGGAACGCGTTGCACGTCCACGGTGGGAGGGCGAAGGCCGCCCGGTACGCCTTGTGGGCGTATACCTGCAGGTCATGGTGCCAGTCCGGAGGGGCTAGCACGCCAGAAAACACAAAGTCCCAGCGGGACGGGGCAAACGCTACAAAGGACCGTACCATCAACAGGGGGGATATGGGTTTGTCACGGGTGGAGTGATACACTGACCGGAACGTGCGCAGCAGGTCGCTGAGCTTGTCCGCAGGTTTGAGGGTGTGGAATATGGGTATGCCAACGATGAGGGGTGGGGCAGGGAGGGTGCGTGTTTTGAACCTGGGCACTTCCACTATAGCCGGTTGTGGGAGGCCCCCGGCATCGAGTGTGTGGTAGCTAAACTCCAACTTGTCCATGTTGGGCACCCCGTTGGTGTGGAGCGTCGCGCGTACACACTCTCCCGCGATGACGGACACCCGCGCTATGGTGGGTTCAAAGAAGGCGCGGTCATCGCTGTAGCAAACTCTATTGATAGGCAGGGCTGCGGGGTATGGCCAGGGGGGGATGCGTATGTGCTTCGGGAAGGGGAGGGAAGAGGAGGCGAGGACGGACGCGCCTTGATACCCGTTGGCTGAGAAGGGGTTGCCTTGGGAGTATCCCTCCTCGGGGGTGTAGCCTGGCGTGACGCCGTCTGCCGACACCACCCTGATGCAGAGCTGGGAGTAGAATCCCGCTGCCCATTCCCCGTAGTTCCACGCTGGGCTGAGCCTGGAGCACAGGTGCTGCACATGGTCACGCTGCTTCCGCAGGTATGCGTCGGACTCATCCCACCCACAGCGTGCCACGGACCCGTACACTTCCAAGGAGGAGGTGCAGGCGGCGCGACTGACTAGTGCTAACTCGGCCGCTCTTAGTTCGTCCCGGTACGCGAAATAGTCGGGGGGGTACAAAGCGGATGCTTCAAGCGTGCGGTCCAATTTGGACTTGGCCGCGTGCGCCTCGGCGCCTGTGACCGGGCTTTCGGCCACTACCGGCCGGTAGGACGTCATCAGATTGGGGGGTTTCTCTTTATCGTTGGGGGTTTTGTCCTTGTAGATGCCATACTGGACTGGCATGGTGGAGAGGGAGGGGATGCCGAGCCAGGCTTACCTGCGCGAGGCCAGCACGCCCGCACTGAGGCCGAATCCCCCCGGCTGGAGGAGCCGGCGAGGGATGTTGTCCACAGCCGTGGCCGAGCCAGGGCGGGATATGGAGGGTTGCATGAGGTGATCCGAAAGCACGGGGTCAGACGAGAGACGGTTGCAGTAGGCTACCCTGTCCTCAGGGACTTGAGGCCGGAGCCCCAGCCGGAGGAACTGCAGTAATACCCGTACCGGTAGGTCAAGGACCGGGTTGAAAAACGGTTCCCAACACCGTGGGTCGGTGTGCGCATGGAGCCAGCGATCGTCCAGCACCAGATGGCGGTGCTGGACGTTCATTGCAGCCTGAGTGTCAATCTCTGCCTTGGGGGCGTCTGGGTAAAGGTAAAGGTAAAGTGCTCGGGCGATCTCCGAACTCCAGCGTATCCGTGATCCCTACCTGTCCCAAGGCACAGCACGCTACATCATACTACACTCATCAAAACAGCTGCAACTCCGGTACAGTGAATTCACGGGAAACGTAAAGAGCCACTGTATCATACAGTGCATAGAAGTCCCAGTGCGGAGCGTGCCCTCGCTCACACGGGCACACGACACAGGCGTTCCTGTACTTCGGTCCTGCTTCTGCCGCCTGGCACCGCAAGACATCACAGTACAGCACTTGCAACGTGTACTGGCCGCCCCGCCGCAGTGCTCGAGGTGGCACGCGCACAGACAGTGGTCAGTGGCGTGTAGCACGTCCAGCTTGGCTCGCCGAATGCCCAAGATGGACACCGTAACGCCGGGACTGCTGTGATGGGTGGTCAGTGTCGTGTAGCACGTCCAGCTTGGCTCGCCGAATGCCCAAGATGGACACCGTAACGCCGGGACTGCTGTGATGGGTGGTAACCAAGATGGACACCGTAACGCCGGGACTGCTGTGATGGGTGGTAAAGTGCTCGGGCGCTCACCGAACTCCAGCGTATCCGTGATCCCTACCTGTCCCTCGCAGCATCCCTTCCGGCTCGCGGGGTCACAGACACCCTAGCGCCTAGGACACTGCGTTCCAACCCCACCGGGATTCGAACCGAGCACCTCTAGTTCAGGTGTCACGTGCATGACCGCTGAACTACGCGACCTTCTCTCTGTGATGGGTGGTCAGTGGCGTGTAGCACGTCCAGCTTGGCTCGCCGAATGCCCAAGATGGACACCGTAACGCCGGGACTGCTGTGATGGGTGGTAAAGTGCTCGGGCGCTCACCGAACTCCAGCGTATCCGTGATCCCTACCTGTCCCTCGCAGCATCCCTTCCGGCTCGCGGGGTCACAGACACCCTAGCGCCTAGGACACTGCGTTCCAACCCCACCGGGATTCGAACCGAGCACCTCTAGTTCAGGTGTCACGTGCATGACCGCTGAACTACGCGACCTTCTCTCTGTGATGGGTGGTCAGTGGCGTGTAGCACGTCCAGCTTGGCTCGCCGAATGCCCAAGATGGACACCGTAACGCCGGGACTGCTGTGATGGGTGGTCAGTGGCGTGTAGCACGTCCAGCTTGGCTCGCCGAATGCCCAAGATGGACACCGTAACGCCGGGACTGCTGTGATGGGTGGTCAGTGGCGTGTAGCACGTCCAGCTTGGCTCGCCGAATGCCCAAGATGGACACCGTAACGCCGGGACTGCTGTGATGGGTGGTCAGTGGCGTGTAGCACGTCCAGCTTGGCTCGCCGAATGCCCAAGATGGACACCGTAACGCCGGGACTGCTGTGATGGGTGGTCAGTGGCGTGTAGCACGTCCAGCTTGGCTCGCCGAATGCCCAAGATGGACACCGTAACGCCGGGACTGCGGTGTTTGGTGACCCGTGTGTGGAAGCTAGTCCAGCTTGGCTCGCCGAATGCCCGAAGAGGGCACCGTAACGCCGGGACCGCTGTGAGAAAACACACAGGCAATACACACCCTGCCCTACCCTCAACAGGCACACCCTCAGGTCCCTAAACCTGCCACTTGCCGTGCTCCCTCCCCTGGTGTTCACCCTCACACTGGCGGTGTTTAGCCCCGACTGGCTCGCGGAACGCCCTATGAGACGTCCTATCGCCCTCAGGCCCACCTGCACCCTGGTTTCAGCGGTATCGGTATGTTCCAACGTTTGTACACCCCTTCCACCTGGGTACGCGTGGCTGTTACGCCCATGTCCCTTGGTTTGACACGCCATTCTCAAAGGCGACAGGGCGCTGCCGAGCGGTGTTGGTCCCGCTGACAGTTGGGGGCGTCTGGGGTGGAGAGGGTGGTGCGGGGGTTGGGGGCTATGCGAGATAGGGGTTTGAGGGGTTGAGCAGGCAGACGCAAGGCGCTGCGGGTGGTGCCGGTGACGACCACCTTGGCTAAGGTGACCGCCAGGCGCTCGCGCCCCCGCTCCGCGACCGTCTCGCGAAGCACTCGGGACAGCTCCTGTAGGCGAGTCTGGGACAGGGCGGGGGTCAGGGCGCGCAGGCGTTTCATGACTGTGGCTGCCGAGGGGGGTCTGGGCACGATGGATGACGCATAGTGCCACATAGCGCGGACATAATGGTCCGGGGGGGCGGGGTAAAGGGTGACCCAGGCCCACACCGCGTCTATCAGGCCCGAGAGCTGTGTGGCGCGGGCAGGTTCTAGTAAGCACCATTTGAAGCGCTTCCAGTGGAACGGTTGTGCGGCTGGATCATGAGTGTCGATGGTGGTTACCAGGCCCATGTGGGTGCTGTGAGAGGGGAGGAGGGTGGAGTGGAGGGGGGGAACGTTTGGCGAGGTGAGGATGTGGTCAATGCCTGTGCATCGTTGCACCCCATCGACCACCGTCCAGTTGGTGAAGGTGCCCGGGGGGTGTGCCAAGTGAAAATCTCGAAAAAGTGTCGCGCTGCGCAGCGCGTAGTACAGCGGGGAGGTGTCTCCGAACGCCTCACAATTGAAATCTCCACCCATGATGGTGGCCTGGGGGCGCAACAGGGCGATGAGCTGCTTAATCGCCTGGAGCACGCCTTTCTTCTCAGCGAAGCTGTAGTGGGGCCGGAGGTGTATGGAGATCAGGAGGAGAGCACCATACCGGGTGGTCTCAATCACCACTGCAAACCAGTCAGTGCAGTCCATGGCTACGTGGGGGGTGGAGGGTCCCTTAACCAAAGCCCAAGCCCAAAGTATCAGGAATCCCGTACCCGCCCCTTGCGTGCGGCTGATGACATAGCCATAACGCCTAGGGATGCTGTGGCGTAGGCTGCGATCCGACCAGGTCTCCTGATATAGGCCGTAGCCTATGTCCATTGACAGGAGGTGTTTCTCAAGGTCCTTGGTTTTGGTTTCTACACCACCGAGGTTGTTGCAAAACAAGATGGTAGGGACAGGTGGTGGGGTGGGCGGGTCAAGGAACCAACGTGCAACCGCCGTGTGGGGAGGGGGGGCAACTGGGACCACTGCCGCCGAGAAGCAGCTACGCTCACCGGTGGTGAGGGAGACCGGGATCGTGTTCGGGACCAGGACCCCGGTCGCATCGGATGAGGACCGGTCCGCCAGTTCCGTACGGCTGGTGGCACTGAGGGGTCGGGGAGAGGTGCAGAAGAACCCAGGGTAGTGGGAGTGGCCAGAGGGGCCATGGACGACTGCCGCCGGGCGCTCTGGTCGCCCGCATAGGGGGCAGTGGGGGGCCATGACGAACACGACAGGGGGGGGGAGGTTGCAGTCCAGGAACCACTCATGTCCCCGGCGCGTGTAGCAGAGAATGCCGGTCGGTGCCGGCGGTAGCCGCCGTACCGTGTCCCAAAACCATAGCATGTCACCCTGGGGGTTGAAGAAAGGGGGGGTCACGAGTGCAACATCGTGGTGGCGGAGCATGTGCTCGTGTGTGCCAGACAGCCAATGGATGGTGCTGGAGGCAACCATGTGCCATAAGGAGGTGGGGAATAACAGAAGCGGCCGCCAGACCGCAGGAGGAAGTTGCGCGCGCGCCTGAACCCGGAGCTGGGCTTCGGGGGAGGGTGCAAGGGGGGGGGGGGCATAGGAGGGCCAGGCCACCCTGGGTGGAGCAGTGTGGGCATTGGGGGGGTTGGCAGCGTGTGCGGAGTGCAAAGAGGGCGCCGCAGGCCCAGCAAGCCACCCATAGTCCTGTCTGAGACGGGCGCTCTGTCTGTTCTAGAGGGAGGAAGGGCAGGAAAGCGTGTATCTTGCTGGAGATGTGGTCAACTGCATGACGGAGGGTGTGGGTCTCAGCGATGGACTGAGCCACGCGGAGGAGAGGGGCGGAGGGGGTGATGGTGCGCGGGAGAATACGGGGGAGGTGCAGTCAGCGGCGCACGGTGCCATCGAAGGGGGCTGTGTCCGCGCCGCGGGCTCCACCTGGGGCTGGCGGGGGAGCGGGCAGTGGCCATGGGGCAGGGAGCTGAGGTTGCCATTGGCCCGGCCGCGAGACCATCACCGCCGCGCTTGAGGGGTCCCACGGGGGGGGGGGCGTGCCCGGTGCGTCCCCCGGTGGTCCCCTAGGCGGGGGCGTTTGGCGTACTTCTTGGGCCCGTCCCTGGGAGCGGTCTGGGTAGGGGCGACGGCGGGCGCCGAGGCGTCACAAACGTCGCTGGACCTCTCGATTGGGGAGCCATCACGCTGGGTGCTGGCCAGGGTGACCGACCACTGGGGCGGCACTGTGCTGGTGTCCAGGTACGTGCGGTCCGCACTGGAGGTGAAGAGGGAGGCCCATACGGACTCGTCCACCGTGGCGATGCCGACACGGCGGCGGATCATCTGGGGCGTAAGGGTGATGGGCGTGAGGAGGAGATGGGTGAGCTGCACACTGGCCGCCATCAGGTGCGTGTCCCCGATGGACTCCAGGTCCCGGAGCATGATGAGGCGTCGGCCCGGGGGCTGGGGGCGGGACGCGTCTGCAGGGGTAGCGGTGGTGGCGGGAAGCTGGGCATCCTGGAGGCCCGGGGTGACAAGGCGGGGCCCGGGCTGTTGCGGACCCGCTAGGGGGGGGGGCGGTCGCCGGGCTGGCCGGAGTGGAGCCGCGGCGAAGCACCCAGTCGAAGGCCGCGTCTGAGGCCCTGCTGGTGAGCTCCTTCTTGAGGGTCTGCGTGATCTGCGTCACCCCCGCCTTGGTCTCTATGCCCCTGAACGTCTGTACCAGGGCCTGGCGGAACGTGTCCTCCGTAGAGACCACTAGGAGGCTCTGGGAGGCCCGGTCTGATACCGCGTCGTGCATAGCCAGCCTGCGGGCTACGTCCCCATACGGTAGGGTTTGGAAGCCAGGCTGCTCGATCAGCCGGACTATCTCCTCCAGGGACTTGGTCTTGAGGTCCTGCAGGTTGTTGTTCTCGTACCGCTCTTCCACGATCTCGACGTAGCGGGCCAGGTCTGCCCGCAACATTGGCTGGCGGTACGCGGGGCAGGTCAGCCACAGGGACTTGGCCACACCCACCAGTGCCGCCGTGGTCCGTACCCCGTTGATGTTGCCGTATGCCTTGGAGCCCAGTTGGTGTGCCCGCGCTAGTGTCAGCAGTGGCTGGGCATGCTCCTCGGCCTTGTTCTCGGGCACGGAGGCGAGGGAGTCCGGTCGTGTGAGGAAATCCGCGGAGTCCGCGGAAGATAGCGCCCGTAGTTGTAGGAGCCACGGGTCATCCGACGTGTCGTCGGCCGTTTCTTTGCGCCAGCGCTCCTTGGAGGCGTACAGCCGCATGAGGAGGCCCGGGTGGCACAGCTTGCCATCCCCATCGGGGCCATGAGCTCTCAGTTCCTTGACCCACTGGGCGGACGTGAGGACGCTATTGGTGGGCAAGGGCGTTGGAGGGTCCGTGGGCAAGAGGTGGGGGCACGCCAGCGCGGACCCAGCCTGCTTGGCCGCCCAGCTGAGCAACCAGTATATCACCGGTAGGCGCATCACCGGGGGTTTCAGGTCGTGCTCGCCGGACAGGACCATCAGGAACTCATCCTGGCTGAGCGTGCGGAGGGTCTGGTCGCCGTAGCGGGCGGTAAAGAGTGAGGCCTCGGAGTGGAGGTCGGTCATCTAGGCCGGCGTGGCCTGGGCGTGGAAGGCCACCAGGGCGTCAATGGCCATGCCGTAGGTCAGCCACGACGTTTAGCCTGCGTGGTTGCGCAGTGACTCCATGTCGAGGTGTGCCAGCGAGTCGGTGGCAGCCGCCCACATGGGGCACACGGACCCCAGGAAGGCGTCGTCTGCTGGGCACCCCGCGCAGAGAACCCCGGAGGGGTGGTGGTGGAGTGTGAGCAGCAGCTCGCGCGCAAGGGGGTTCCAGGCGGCCCCTGTGCAAGGGAAGCTGTCCCTGGGGGTGATGGGCGCCACACGGTCGGCCGGAGAAAGGGCGCGGAACGCGTCCGCTGAGACATCGGGGACAACGGCTGCAGCCGGTGGCATGGTGACTGCGAGCAAGAGGGATGGGGAGGGTGAGAGGTGTCGACTTGGTGTCCAGGCGTCGGTCCGCCGGATTCCCATGACGAGCCCGATGCGCACGGAGCCTCGCCCTGCGGGAAGTGAGGGGGGGTTGGGGTGACCGTGGCTGGAGTGGTGCACCGGCGTTCCGGTTCAAGGGTCCAGCGGAGCATTTCCACGGCAGGCTGACACATAGCACTGGGGGGTTTCGGGCGCGTTTGACCTGTGACCCGGGTGTCAGTGTATCTCAGAAGGCAGCCCCCACGGAGGTAGCGCACTAGGCGCGCGCCGCAAAGGAGCTGGTTCGAACCCTGGGATCGGTGGTCTCCCACCGATCCCTTCGAATACCGGACGGGGCCTCCCATCGACCTGTTCGAGTACAGGTGACGGTGCGCACTGCTGCAGGGGTGGGTAGCCCCCACGTGTTTTGTTTTTTGAGGGTGGGGGGTAAAATGAACGAGACCTCCACCCGATCCACCGGTATCGGTGGTGGCGCGAGTTGCTGGAGGGGGGGGTGGTTCCCACGTCGCCAAGTAGAGAGCTCTACGTGCAGGGATCCCAGGAGCACCAACGCCCGGGATCGAACCCCCGCACTGGACGACCGAAGACCTACGCTCTCACTACTGGGCCGCGGGAGTCTCTTGCGTGACTTAGGGGTGCCGCCGGCTACGAATCCAGTTCTGAGGGTGGGGCTGTGCGTTGACAAGCGTGTTGCGCGTGCCGGGAGGCCCCATTCCACGTGTACGGGGCCAGGACAGGGGGGGAGGAGGTTGGGTGGGGTGCGGCACCGTCGGATCGCCGACTGACGTGCACGGGAGTAGGAGGTGGGACAGTAGCACCGCCGGATCGCCGACTGACGTGCAGGGTGGAAGGAGAGGGACAGCCGCACCGCCGGATCGCCGGCCGTCGTGCCTGAGAGTAGGGGATGTTCCGTTGGGTCGCCGATCGGCTCGTTGGGAGGAAGGACAGGGGAGGGCAGGCCACCACGGCCTGTGCTTGCGTTTGTACACCCCTTCCCCGTGGGATGCCCCAAGGTTGACACGCCATCTCAGAGGCGACAGGGCACTGCCTAGCGGTGCAAGCTCCAGCTGACAGGCAGGGGGGGGGGGGGGGCTGGGGGGGGGCAGTTGGGGGGGGGGGTCGGCTGGAGGGTGTGTGTGTGGGGGGGGGGGGTCGGTTGGAGGATGGATGGATGGATGGAGAGGAAGCATGTCGGGGGCCGCATCCCGAGGACGCAGGCCATGAAGCCCAAACTGAGGGCCCATGACTCTGATCGCTTCACCGTCCTAGGACACCGCAATTGGCGTCTGATGGGCAGTGACAGCACCGCAGGGGATCAATGGTCGGTTCCGATAGACTGAATGTCCCCGCCATAGACAATTCCAGCCATTAGTACAGCAGTACTGTGTAGCTCAATCAATGCACGTGTCCCCTTCTTGGTTGGGGTGCTCCACTATGTAAGATACAGTGAGGCGTTTCTTGCGGTTAGCTCTGTGGGTCACTTGTGTGCCTGTCCTGTCTGCCGACTCTAGTGAACAACCAGGATCAATAAAAAAGCTGTCGTCCTTAAGGTGTGGACTGCATTCACTTGTTTACGTGCGAACTGACTGGGCTGCAAAGCATGGCACTCACTCGGCCTTTCCCCAGCCAGCACCGCAGGCCCCCCTACGGTGCCTCAGAGGGCCGTGACAGAGCACACGACCCCTCCAGACGGCGGGCAGTGATAGTACACCGGGCCCCCCGGTGCACCAATGGCGGCCGGCAGCGCCTGGCCCCTAGCACCCTGCACAACACCGGCATTGTACAACGGGAGCTCACATTGCAGTCACCAGTTCATCGTCCACGTCCGACGAGGAGTCACACTCCACGGAGGAGACATCGCCCCCCTCGCGCTCGTCGGCATCTCCCTGCTCCCTAGCCGCTGACACCGGCTCTGTCTCCGATTCGTCACGGGTCACTGCACGCAGTGCGCGACCTAGCTCCTCAGTGTAAATCCCGACCCAGTACCTAACCCGGAGCTCAGGCGCAACAGAAACCGTGGTCCACTCATCACTCCAGTCGCCGGGTTCAGCAAGCCTATAGACCCATATGCCCCCCCAGCCAGGGGGGGGCGTCAACACCCCGAACCACACGAACATCGCCGAAAACCGGCCGGGCGTGGTGGGACGCAAGCGCTGCGGGGCGAGGGCAGACAAGGGGCCCGCAAGCTCCGGAGTCAGGGGGCAACCCACATGCGCCAGGGTGGATGCGATCACCAGTGGGCCCCACATAGCTTCCCAGGGCCACCGGGGCAGAGATCCGGCGTCGATCAGGAATGCCAGACGCGCATCCGGAGGCAGCACGACCCATGCAGCAGCACAGACAACAACGTCGAGCTACCGGCGCCCCGTCGCCGACCACCACCGCCCCATGCCAAGACATGAGCACATCTACGTCGGGGTGAGCTGATAGAGGGTCAAAAGGCAGGTCGGGATGCACGAGACGCCACATGACCCCGGTTGGCGCACCGTGCTGCTGCACAGTGTGCAGCGAGAGCTAGTGCGCCTCCAGGAGGTCTGCTAGAGCCCGCCAGCCAGCTGATACCGCCAGAGCCACCGCCACACAGTCATGCCACATGTGAGTGCCCCAGCAGGGACACAATTCGCGGCACACATAGCGGTGCAGAGCCAATAGGCGGATTTTAGACCCACGGGCTGCATCTCCCGCGACTGTAGGCAACGTACCCAGCACCAGGAGTCAAAGGGCCCTGCCGGAGGGCCCTAGGAGGCACATTTTGACGCATATATATCGTCTAACGCACGCACAGCATCGCAGACTGGAACACCAGACCGGAGGAGGAGCACAGTGTCCCCCAATAGGGCGGGCAACGGCACAGATCCCGCGCGCGCAACGCTCAGCCCGTCATGCGCAAGCCTGTCAGAGGCTTCCTGCCAGCCGGCGACGAGGTCACGGCGAAGGGTGTCGTGTTGCGCTGGCACATAGTACTCCTCACCAGCTCCCGCTTCCAGAAAAGCTGCACACTCACGACGCACCATGTTGACCCAGATGCAGCGGGAGGGCCCTCCCCCATCCGTACCAAAGGTAGCGCTCATATTGTCTGCCACAAAGCCCAACACAGCGTCTGGGGGCACACCCAACTCATGCAGCACACACACCGCCAGTCCTTTGCCGCACCATTCCGCGACCCAGGAGGACCCACACAGCAACAGTGCACCCGAACACGTGCGCACGAAGACACCATCAGCGTCCACGAGCACCACAGACTAGCCATGCCTATCGCTCTCTTTGGAACCGTCCGTAATTGCCAGCACGGGCCCCCGCATAGGCCGGAGGACGGCGAGCTGCACCGGGTGGGACAGAGGTCAGGATGCCCGACTGGGCACCAAAACTGCAGTTCAAAATTGGGCAGCCACTTACAGACGCACTCCCAGTTGCCCCCCGCAAACTGACGCAGCTCCACCCCAAGCACGGTGTAGCGAAGCATGCTGCGTGTGTATACGCTACGGCTGCTGAGGGAAACGAAGAGCCCCGTGAGATACCGCAGCTGGTACCGCACAAACAGGAGGGGGACGCGGAAACCCAGCGAGCCAGTGACACCGTAGAGTGGGGCCAGCGGCACAAGCTGGGAGATACCGATAGATGCGAGTAGCACACGGTGCAGCAAAACTTGCGCCTTTCGCAGCCAGTCCTCCCGTGGGGGCATGGCTTCGAAGACAAAATCCGTGACAGATAGAGCATAGACATGCACAACGCGCAAACACATCAGGTAAGACGGGCGCAGCCTGAGCACGCGGCTCCATGGGGCCCGTAGACGTGCCTACAATTTGCACAGCTTCTCTAACGGGGGTTGGCCATGCACGAGCGGGACCCCCGCCATGACAAGACCGCCGGCCTCAAGTGGCGGGGGACCAAGGAAGGAGTCCCAACGACCTTCCACACGTAGACCGGCTGCGTGGTATTCAACCCGGTAAGCCTTGACGTTAACGCTGTTCGCCGAGCCACCCATCGCCCAGCAGCTTTGGCAGTTGGCCTCGAGCACCTGGCTAAGGCCCTCGAAAGAGCGCCCAAGCAACATGTGATCGTCGCTGAAGACGACCTCAGGGCAGATCCCCGATGGGCTCCATGGGAGGGTGGGGTACAGGGCTAGGGGGTCCACGCGAAGGGGGCACAAAAACGACGGGGAGAGGCCCTGGCAGAGCACACCGCCGATGAACTTCGTCCGCAACACCCCCGCTGCACCGAACAGTCCCACTCCCTGCGCCCCACCGTGGCCAACCGGATAGGGGCCCGCAAGGCCGAAGGGTGAGACAACATACACTGACAGAGACCCAAAAATTCGGCCCACTCCTCCACCCGCAAATCAGGGTGCTCAGGCCATAGCCGGTCGAGACCGCAACGTTGCAAAAAACATTGGACTCGTCATAGTCGGCCAAACACAAGGCGCCGTAGAGACCAGCCCAATACGCGATGCTCCAGCGGCAGAACACGGCACAGAGTTGCGAGCTCAGCTGCCGACGATAGGCATAGTGGGATGGACGCATCCGGAGTCCAGGTGACGTAGATAGGCCTCCAGCAAAATCAGCCTACTGCTCGCAATCAGGTAGTCTGGGAGCTTCTTGCGGAGGCAGATGTGCAGGACGGGGTACAGCCAGTAGCACACTTCACTCGCAAACAATGCTCCAAGCACTCTACACAGACACACCCACCCCACCCCATCGAGGCTGCGCACCACCGACTCTGGCAGCTCATCCGAGGAGATGGCCTCGGATGAAGGCCGCTGGGCTACGGTCATAAACTCATGTAGCACGGGGGGGGGGGGGGGGCAGGCTGGGCCATGACGGTCATAGGCCCGAGCACCGTCGATGACTTCCATGGTCGAGCGAAAATGAAGGGGGTCTGACGCGGACACGTCGTACAAACTCGCCCCTCGAACTTCATTGATTGTAGTGTCCACTTGGATGTTTTCCACGCCAATGCCACTCCTCCCCGTCCTTCTTCATGAAGTGGTCCGTCCAGGCCATGCCCGTACTTTGATAAGCACTGCATGCCCGCTTGACGATCCTCCACCGTGACGAAGTGGGGCTCTTGGATGGCGAAAAAGTCCACCTCCAGGGACCGCAGCAGTGACCCCAAGGCCACTATGCGCTTTTGCTTACGCTTTCTCATGGTTATTTTTGTTTGAAACCCATTGATATTTTGGGACAGTACTCTGAGCGTGCTGCTCACAGGGATGCTTGATGCTGACGTCATCGTGCTGCTCCATTGGACGACGAAGCCTCATCTTCCTTCAAGTCCCGCTTGCGTTTGAGGGAGATGATGACCTTGTCGACTTGGTCATCCAACTCCATGGCCTTGGCCATTTCACCCGCCGTGATTCTGACCCCTAGGGGGGGCCTACGCTGCATGTCCTCGGTAGCGCTCTGTGTTTTCCTCCCCGCTATGCCGGATTTGAAGTTGTTGAGCACTGAGCGCCAGCACCAGCAGATCACGTCCGCCTGCCTCTTGGTTGTCACCAGGATGGTCGGCCACCCCCCGAAGCTTCTTTGCAATTGTATCCACGGCCCCTCCAAGACGGAGGTGTCCGGAGTGGAGCTCGCAGATGGCCTAGCGTTCTCGCTCGGGGTATGTTTCGGGCGTCCGTGTCCTCCATGGATGTTGCCCTTCTACGGACCCCTCAGCCGGGTTACCTCGGTGCGTCTTGGTGCACACTGCGTCAAGAAATCTCCGACTTCCTGGAGATTGCCTCGGCTGATGAGGATCTCCTATTCTGCGTGTCGGTGTTTGCTGAGCTCCAGTGGGACCAGGCAGAAACCGAGTTTCAGGCCGCAGTGGACGCCGAGCTGGAAGCTCTACGCCGGATGCTATCCCACGTCCGCCCAATATCTCCGCCCTTGGGGTCGAAGGCTTGGCTAGGCTGGCTGTGGATGTGGCGTAGGGTGTACGCCGCCTGGGCAACCCGCCAGGCCAAGCTAATGCCTTGGTTTGACCGCCTCGACCAGGATGGCCAGCCGTCGCCTATGCCCGTCTCGGAGTCCGCCCTCCGGTCGACAGTTATGGCGTTCTTGACCACTGCTAAGGCTCTCCCACCCATGCTGGTACGTGCGCCACCGGAGGAGAGGCGGGGCGGGGCCGGCTCGGCCGGCGCCCCAGTTGATGCCCCCAAAGCACACGCTGCCGCCGCGCGCCCCACGGGGGGGGGACACGGAGGCGCTGCAGTCCGAAATGGATGCAGCCCTGGACCTTTGCCGCTCGTTGCCGGAGGAGCACTTGCCGAAGGCCGTGGCCAACATCGGCCTGCACCTCTCTGTGCTGGCGTCGGTGGCATGCTTGGTCCCGACGATCGTCAAGGCCAAGACAGGAGCGCAGCTCGCGGCCATGCTCTCCGCCCAGCCCCTCCTCTTCGGTGCCGAGGCCATGAAGGCGGCTACGCAATTGCCGAAATGGGGGGACTACGTGAAGGCCAAGATCCTGACTGCAGGGGCTGACCCCATGTGTGTCCGCCTGCCGGAGGACCTGAAGGCCCTGTTTGCCCGTCTCCTGAGGATACGGACTGGGGCCTGCACGCGGCGTCCTTGGCGGTCCGTCTCGGTGCCAACGTGGGCACGCGTCAGGCGATGCTGGAGGCTGCTAACAAGAAGCATTTCTTCACTTTCGTCGTCTCGGCGATGGTGGAGTCCACCGCACCGGAGGCCAACACGGCTCACGTAAAGGCGGTTCTCGAGCCGGTGCTCTTCACCGGAGCTCCCGCCGTATGGCGCGTGGCACGCTACTCGTGTCTGTGGAAGCGTCCCGTTTGGGGCGGGACATAGTCACTTGTCATCGGCGTGGCCCCATGAGCCGCCAACCGGCCCGGGATAGTCACACTGAGCAGGGGCTGCCCACACACGTGCCCCAATGCAGGGGGTCAGCAGACTTTCGAGCCACTCAGCGCTGCCAGAGGACACGGGGACAACGGGCATGGGGGGGGGTAGTATACAGCCGCGGGCTCCTCCCTCAAAGCCCTTCACTCTACGAGCAAGGGGCCATGAGGCAACGGATACTGGGTTCGCATACGCCCCCGTGTCACAGGCGCACAGGTGTCAAAGGCGAGCAGGGGGGGGGGGGCACGTCAACAGATAGATCGAAGCATGGGGAGCAGCAGGCCCCTCACCAGTCGGGGAAGAGCACATGGTACGGTGGCGCCCGGTCCGGTGACACGTACTCGGGGAAGAGCTCCTCGTACGAGGGCGGCACTAGGGGCCTCTCAGGCAGCGGCCCGCGGGCTGGCGTCCCACCATGCGTGGAGCCGGACGCACGGGGGCCCGGGGGCGCCTTCGCCGGGGCCGTGAGGCGGCCATAGGGCGGTCTCAACCACATCCAGGAGCCTAGAGGACGCTGAGAAGGTGAACCGGTGGTGGGCCGTGTGAAACATGGTTGGGGAGATGGTGATGCGTGGAGCGGTCTGCCCGGCCGCCGGAGAGCAGCCAGAAGTGGCGGCGGCCGAGGTGGTTGCCTTGCTTGTCGCGGGCATGCTCAACGGCTGCGGTCGGCCACACGGGCCGGGGGGCGCGGAGGAGGCGGGCATGGAACTGCTAGTCGGCCTCCGGGATCTGCGCCTCCGTGAGGGGGAGGGCGGCAGCAACACCCCCAACCAGGCCGCCGTGCGCGGGTACAATGCATGCTGCGGGGCTAGGGGGGAGAGGGCGGCCGCGCGGCACTCCCACCACTGCCCCGCGTTGTTGACGGCCCGCCGGTAGTGGGCCGCCGGGGAGCGCTTGCGGAAGCCGGATGGGGCGGCAACCGGCGCGGCAGACGGCTTGGGGTCCGAGGGGGGCTGGTCGTACAGAGACGGCCCCCGAGCTTCCGCGGGTAGAGGCGAATACTGGGTGGGCGGGGACTGGCGACGGTTGGAGGGGGTTGCATCCCCCGGTTCGAATCCACCGTGCTGGAGGGGCGCCCGGGCGCCCGTTAGTGGCGGCAAGCGGGCAACCGCTTCGCGCGCGCTACCGACATAGCCGCTGGGGACATACGCCATGGAGACGGGCACAAAACAGGGCAGCCTACAAGGCAGAGTAGGCCCCAGTGTACTTCGTACACAGAGGGGCGACAGGATAATCACAGGGCCACCTCCTGGCAGCACACCCCCTAACACAACAGCACCGCACACCACCATCACAACCTCTATGGCAGCTCTCGTCGACTGGCACCCCGTCGAGGACGAGGTGGGGGAAAGTCCTTGCAAAACCTCGCGGCACACCGCAGCGCGCCTCAATCCACACTCTAGCAAAACGGTGCACACACTTCTACGAGAGAAGGGGGTCACTGATTGCTCTAAGCATGGCAGAGAGGAGCACGGAAGTGCGCACCGAGGCCCAGACCGCCCATCGGCCTGCGCTCGACTCAAGGCGGAGCTGAGGCCGTTCTCAGAGGGGGGGCTGTCCTGACAGGTTGGGACGAGGAAGAGGGCGAGGCAGGCGCGGGCAGCACGCGGGTGCGAGGGCAACAGTGAAAGGCTGGGTTGGGAAAGGTTGGGAAACGAACCGAGGATGGAACAACAAAGTGTGCGGTGCATGTGGACTCTGTGTGGTGGCAAGTGGGCTGTTTTGGACACGCTCCCCCACAAACAGTGGGGTTCGCCCCACCGCCTCCGATTGCCACTGCGGGGCGGGGTGACGGTGTATCGCGGGTAACAAACTAAGTGAGGCGCAGGCCCACAACGAGCCGCTCGCCTCACTCGCCGCGACCACCAGTGGGTCGGTTGGAGGGTGTGTGTGTGGGGGGGGTTCCCAAGGTGGGGGGGGGATTCCCAAGAGGGGGGGGGGGGGGCTATGCGCGACCTACTACCACCACATGCACACCTCCAGGGGGGATGTGTGTCTGCGGCGGGTTTGGGGAAGCTGCTGGTGGCTGTTGTGAAGTAGGGGCTGCAGATGGGCAAATGTTTCCATAGTGGTTGTGGTGATCTTCACTTCGCAACAAACGACATTTGTTTAGCGCCTCATCTTGCTAATGTGGCGCTCAAAACATTGATGGTTTGATGAAAGGGAAGCATGCACAAAAAAACTTCTGCGCTGTTGGTGCCATGGCCCCGACACCACCAACTCTCAAAACCCGGGGGGGGGGGTACAAGGACCGGGCCTGGCCGCCCCCCCCCCCGTGGCTGTGACCCACCTTGGGATGTCAGCCATGGGGCAGACAAAATTTCGGGTCAAGATTTTGCATCCTTTTACTGTCCTTGAGGATCGTCAAGGTACCGCAGGGTGCGTATCTTAGAGCGTACAAGGAGCAGGCTGGCCAAGTGCTGCATGTGGTTTGTCCTTTTCCGTGGCATCTCCATCTCCGGTGCATACTTGTTCCTTGATATGGTGGGTTTGTATTTGAGCCGTTCACTCAATCTCTGTGGCATTGAGCACAGGGCCAAATGTTGTGCCTTGAGAGGGCCGTACCATGCTACCACCGATGTAATGTCGTGTTGTCCCGTGTCTTCCTAGGGATGCATAGTTAGTTCATTCCCGAGGCAGAAGACATCCAAGGTGGGAACGGGTGCATGGTGCGCGCACGGTGCGCCCGCGGTGTGCACCGTTTGGGGCAATTACATAGCTTTCAACCCCCAATGGGACCCTCACAGAACAATACTACACAGCAACATTGGCACCCAGAAAACGACCAGGAAATGGGTATCACATGAGTTTCTTGCAGTCCGAATTGAACCTAGATTGTACACAGCAAACTGGTTGATGTACAATATATAGATATCCAGGGGGGGGGTGTCCTCACTATCCAGAGACGCATGCGTTTCATCACGTTCCTAGGGTGTGCCCTGACCATCAAGTTCGAGGTTGGAAGACATTCAAGGTGACGGGGATGGGCTCCGTATGTGGAGCTCGAGGCAGTGGAGTGCAGCAGCATCATGAATCACCGCCTTCCCATTCACCCCAAAATGTATGCGTAGGTAATCACTAGGGCGGTGCGAGGGACCCAGAATAGTAGCGGGAACCCGCTCATTTGCACTGCTGCGGTTGTAGAAGGCAGGGGTACCGGCTCCAACCCAAGACAAAGACATTGTGTTGTTGAGCTATCGACGAAGGGATAGTATGTACAATGCAAACCTCAAGGCATGCAGAGTGAAATGGGGCACGAGCTCTGCAACACGGCACCTCACAGGGCAACAACAAAGCAAGACAATGTCGTCAGGTAAATTATCTGAATAAAAAGGATGCACGGTGCGCGCACCGTGTTTGCCGCTCCCCCAAGAGCATCTAGTATTGGTGAGGTGCTACCCATTCACTCTCTCTGCTCTTCTTTCTTCCTACTCCTAGGGTATTTTCCTCTTGCTTAAAATTTTGGCCACATGCTGTACATATGAGGAAGCGGAGTGGACTTTGGGTTGTTTCTGAGATGTAGAGGTGAGTGGTAGAGGGGTTGAAGAGGACGCCGCCATAGCAGCTCAACCAAACCATACACATCAAGTGTACATGCCCTTCCCCTTTGATGATGGGCCGAGGAGCGACCGCTGCTGTTATTCGGTGTCACTAAGACATTGCAGGACCTGACAAGCATGATGGGTAATCTGAAATAAAGGAAAAACACTGCTTGTCATGTTCATCCAAATCCCCCACCCACAAAATTTTTAGTTGTTGATAGGAACACATTAAACGGCTCATGATAATCCACCTTGGTAGGGCACACGCACCAACATTCTGATGCCAAAACCCAGTCAACACATTGAAACAGTGCTGAGGGGTGCAAAGGCTCTTCAATTCGTTAAAATAGACAGAAAGAATGGGCAATCTGCCCTGCAACCAACACCAGGCTATGGGCACTTGGGCTTCCCGGTGTGCATGTGCGCACTGCGCTCTGCTCCGTATGCCTTATAGGGCTCAGAGCAGTGTTTTGGAACTGGAGGTGCCCCTGTCCGGTTGGAACCCCACTGATCACTTATAGCTGGTGCTGCTACGCAACCACCTCAATGTCATGGTGACATTTTTTGACCGGTTGGTAGCCGGCTCACATAGTGCCACTCTGTTCAGTCATCGGCGGCGTTTCTGCAGAGTGTGCACACAGCGCGGGCACAGCGCCCGATGGTAAGTTTCAACACGAAACATGCAAACCACAATTCTACAGAAAACTCTGATTTGCGCGGAGTTTCTCTTAGGCCGGGGGAGAACGATAATTAGCTTTCCCGTGACCACCCTGAAAACCACCCACCACTGGGTAAGCACGCGTCCACAGGGCAAAAACAGCAGATTTAGATGGAAAACTGACAGCATTCTGGCGTTTGAAGTGTGGAACATAGTTTGTTTGAACTCATTACTTGAGTTAGTGGACTGAGGAGGAATCTGGGGCAGTCCTGTGTCTGGGAACACAGTAGTTACTGCAGTCACCTTAGCCAATGGGGAAAACGGGTCCACATTAGCCTGCTTTTTGCACAGCATGCGCGCAGCGCACAGTGCGCCCCCCATTGGGCCTATCCCATTCCAGCGCGGTCCACTACACACATGCAAAGGACACTGTGGCAGAAAAAGGACCATTTGGGGGTTGGTGCATGTACCACAGGCCAGGGTGGCATTTGTGGATTGCAGGCCCATGGCCGTCCAAACCGCCAGCTTTTGCAGCTAGCAACAGGCACAAACCGGTCACGCGAGGACTTGCCGGACACCAGAGATGTTGTCCACCGTTGTTAGGAAGTGGATGCATAGTCAAGGCCCTTTTAGAAGCTTTCGAGGGCCCCATGGTCAACGAAATGCACCGCCTTCAGAACAGGCCGGATAACACGATACAAAACATGTGCACAGGCACGTGACGGGGCAGAACATGCAAATACATGCGACACTTCAAGTTAATGAGGTTAGCAGCCAATCCGCGGAGCATTCACCAGCGCGCATTAGTGACACATGAGCTGTGGAGACGATTTGCCCCAATCAGCCAGCGCATCGGCATCTCCAACAAACGGCTGTTCAGAGAGTCTGCCCAACCCCAGTCTCCCCAAATGGGCAAAACACTTCGCAAAACGCTAGAGCAGTGCATGAGGGTGCATGCCTGTGGACGACCGTCCGTCACGCACACATCCTGTGTAGACCCAGCACCACGAGAACCAATGAGCATGGACCACTGATCCGAATGTAGCGCTGCTGGGTGACGGCTTTTGTCATCAAGCACGAGCTTTTCCACACTTTTGCACTGCAGAATGGGTGTGGGGGTGAAACATGTAGTGCTATCTGTTCGAATCTGTTGGGAATTGCATGAGAGACAAAGCTTCAAGGGCCCAGGCACCTTTCACCCGCAGTGGCAAGCATGGATGCCATGCAGCCCTGGCAGCCATGGTCAGTCACGTTTGACAGTAGGTTGCGCTGGTGAGCGCAGCATAGCGTTGCTGTCTGTGTTCACATTGCTGAAGGGGACCGTGTATATATACAGAAAGCACAATGCAATTACCGCCGGCAGGTCTTTCCTTGGCAAGTCGTTGCGGCCGAGGGGTTTTTACAGAACGAGGGTTTTGGCTGGGGAACGGTGGATGTAGGCGCTGGATAATGAGCATCCCGTGGTACGGACCCCCCAGGCCCTTTGCCAAAACACAGGCAGAGTGGCAAAAGTGCGGTATGACGAGGTGGCAATCTTTGGGGGCGTTTGTGCACAGCGCGCGCACAGCGCCGAACAATAAGTTAGCTTTCCCGTGACGGCCCTCAACACCACCCACCACCAGGGGAGCTACGTCCGCAGGGCAGAGACTGCAGATTTAGACGGCAATCTGGCCTTTTTCGTGGGGGATATACTTTGTCTTGACTCATTATCTGAGTTTTGGGACTGAGTAAGAATCTGAGTAATCCTGCGTCCGGGAACACAGTAGTGACTGCGGTGACCTTGGCCATCGGGGAAAACGGGTCCAAAATAGCCTACCTTTCGCACAGAGCGGGCACAGCGCACGGTGCGCCCCCTTGGACAGCCCTGCACACTCAGGGCTGCACGATGGCGGGGCCTAAATCGGGGCCCGACAATACGTGCGCCAAAAGTCGCCCGGGCATTGCCGCTGCCCCAACGAATTGGAGGTTTCTCAACTACACACAACCCGGCGACTGGAGGGCACCTGACGGCCGTTGGAGGCTATCAACGGCGTATTTCCTAAAAGACGTGTCCTCCACAGTCCTCCACAGCAGCACATTCGCGTGTGTACTCCGGGACTGCCGTGGCCTGCGGGGTTCCAGGGACTGCCCTGCGCCCTCCCCCTGGCGGCAGAATTCCAGTTGCCCAGAGCGGAAGAGTTGAGGATGGGCGTGCGGATGTTCGGGCACGCTGCTGGGTCGCGCAGGGCGCCTCACCCCCATCTCCAGCCCCCCCCCCCAGCCCCCCAAAACCTTCCTGACACGCAGCGTGCTTCGCTTGCCTTCACCGGCTAAGCCCCACAACATGACCAAACCAAGAAGCATCAATACGCGAGCACATTTAGCGGTCAGCGTTGGCTCCCAACATGTGTAGACAGGTGTGGCGGCCAATGTCTGTGCAAGAGGGTTGCACTTGGGTGGTGCAAAGGCAGTCAATTCAAATTGTGCACCGACCCCAAACCGATCACAACACCTGCCCCATTCTGCTCTGCAAACCAGAGGCTCATGGCGACAGAGGCCCCGCAACCAGGAGGCCCAAGAGCACTGAGGTGTGGGTGGGCGTGGGTGTGACGCGCGAGACCAGTCAACTCATGCCCAAACTGCCAGATTCAACTCCTAAAGACCTACGCACAGCCCGAAATCACAAGTCCGTTGTCCAGTCGTAGGGGCGCTGCCGGCTGACTACTGGGGCCCTGAACAAGAGCCATCCTGAGTCAGCGTGGAACAACACGCCTGCGCGCGCGTGTGTGTGTGCAAAGATAATGGGGTGTCGCCATATCATAGAGGAAGGCCTGCGTGGGTCTGCAGGCTGCCTGTCTGAGGGGGGGTGCCCCCACCTGGACCTCCGTGCAAGACGGCTGGTGAAAAGAAGGCGAAAAGAAGGCGCCACCCCCGGCACGCAGCCCTCGCCAGAGCCTCTGTGTGGCAGGGGGTTAAGTAACTTCCGTACCAGCGCGGCCCTGCCGCTACACGGGGCGCGCGTTGGCGCACATTCGCTTGCCGGGCACATGCGGGGAGGGGTATTCCCTGCCTCGTTTCACCCCCGCCCTCCCGTGTGTGCCACGGTAATGATTCCAATCAGGCTCCAACCGCGAGGTTCACCAGCCCTGCATTCCTACCACTACTGCAAACAGTGATGTCGCTGTTCGGCCCTGGAGGGGGGTGCCCATACAAGGCTGCTGCTGCTCTCCATACGTGTGCGTGTGCGTGCGTGCGTGTGTGCGTGCCAAGAGATCCATTCGAATCTGCTCCAACTGCGAGGTTCAACAATCCTAAAGTCCTACCACTGTGTGTGTGGGGGGGGGGGATGGGGATGAGTACGGGTGGGTATGGGGAGTCTGGCCTTGGGCAGTATGCCTTTGCGCTCTCACGTGGCGGGGGGGGGGAGGGGGGGCAGGATATTGGCATGGCATCCATTCCTGCAGGACAAACTGTGCTGATTGGCGATACCCACGGCTTCTACCGGACAAAACTTGCGCAGTAACCGCCAGCAGCTTGCGGTTAACGTTGGCCGGTAGCTGCCAGCCACTTCAGTGTGGCGGACAGACACCACCTGCCAAGGGGCGCAAATAGTGGGTCAGATCTGCCCGTGTGAATCCGCCAGTAGGGCCAGACCCGCCCTGGGGTTTGCCGATTCGGCTTGCGCTGCATTCAACAGCGTGTTCAGGCCCCCAGGCGCCGGGGAGAACGACGAGAACGGCTCCGGGGTCGTGAGCGCCGAGACCACGGAAGAGTAGACGGACTCGGTCGCGTGCGCGTGCGTCAGGGCCGCCAGCGCCTCGTAGGGCTTCCCCTCCTCGTGCCCCGCGGCGCACACGTGCTGCAGCCCCGTCGGGGTTGGGCCCCGCGCGTCGAGCCCGAGCGCAGCGTACGTGACGAACACGAGCGCCGGAGACAAATTCGCTCTGCCCTCGGCGGCGGTGCTCAGGAGAGTGTCGAGGCCCCTGAGGGCGGGAGTGCGGGCCGGAGTGGGTGCGCGCGACACGGCGGCGGAGGGGACGCCCGGCAGCGGCAGCGGCGTTGGCAGGCGGGAGCTACCGAGAGAGGAGGGGCTGAGGTACGGGGGCGTCGGCGGCATAGTGGAGGCCCAGTGCGAAGGCGTGGGGCAGGTGGGGGGTCGGGCCGCCAGGACCCACCCCGGAGTCGGGCGCGGGTGCGGGGGCGGCGTGGGGGAGGCCAAAACCGGAGCCCGCGCGGGGGCGGGCGGGGGCGGGGGGCGCTGTGCGAGGGCGCAGAGGGCGCCCAGGCCCCGGCCCGCGGCGCCAGGGCTCGCAGCCCCCAGCGCCAACAGCCCCTCGCACTTGCGCGCCGGGCTCTGGGCATCGGCGGGGCCGACCGGTCCGGACACCCCCGACGGAGGGGGGGCCGGGCCGGGCCGCGGCGGCGGCGTTGGGTGCGGGGCGCACGCGCCGCGCCCGGCGCCCGGGACGGGGGTCGCGGGCGCGGGGCCCGCGGAGCTGCGGCGGGACGACCGCGGGGCCGTCGGGGATGCGGCGACGTCGGCGGAGATGTGAAGGACGGAGAGGCCGTGGTAGAGGCCGGGGAGGCCGTCCCGGGAGACGTCCAGGAGGGCGTTGAGGCCGCTGTAGGCGGTGACGCCCGCGAGCGCCGGGTACACCGCCTGCAGCGACTGAATCCCCGTGAGGCCCTGGCCGCCCGTGAACTCCCACAGAAGCCGGAGGCCGTGCGGAGCCGACGCCGGTCCCGCGTCCCGTGGCACCGGCTTCGGCGCCGGCGGCGGCCGGGGCTGGTGTGGCGCGGCGCTGGCCGCAGGCGACGACGGCGGCAGAGGCGACGCCGGCGCAGCGGTCGGAGGGTCCTCTTCCGGCGGCCCGCGTCCCAAGAGGGCGGTGCAGTACAACAGCTGCATGCCTCCTCGCCACTTGTGGTCGGCCGGCACGGCGTCCACGGCCTGGTACACCCGCCGGATGTTCGCGAACGGGGCGTTCGGGTCGAGCGCGCGCGCCTCCGGCGGCGGCAGCTCCGGGGGCTGCTGGAAGGGCCTCGGGGGCTGCGTCTTGCCCAAGGGGGACTTGGCAACCTGCTCGGCGTACCTGTTCTGCAGCCGCCTCAGCTCTTCCAGCTCCCGGGCCGCCTCCTCCCGCTCCAGCTTCTCTCGCTCCTGCTGTTGCATGCTCGCGCGGCGCTCGTCGTCGATGCGCTGCAGCCGCAGCTGCTGCACGTTGTCCCGCTCCCGCGCCGCCCGGCGCTCCGCCTCCCGAGCGGCCGCGCGCTCCTTCTCCAGCTCCCGCTTGTATGTCTCGTACCGCACCCGGCGCTCTTCCTCCTGCTGATCCTCTGCTTCCACCGGCCCCGGCGTACCCCCTCGCGTGTCCGCACCCGTCGTCCCCCCTCGCATGTCCGCGCCAGGCTGCAAGTCGGCCGGCACGGGCACGCGCCCCCATTCTGGCTTTTCCCCGTCTCCGGTCTGTGGCAGCAGCCGCGTCGGGGGCGCTGCCTCCTGGGACCAGCGCCCGCGCATTCGTTGGTCGCGCGCGCGCATCCGGTCTTCGCGCGCCTTGGCCGCTTGCTTGAGCTGATCCAATTCGGGGTCCTTCGAGCGCTCGTCCTCCGGCATCATCATCTGCGCGTACTTCTGGCGGTACGCGTGAATGTCGGGCAGCATCTTGTCGCGCTTCTTGTCGGCCTTGTCGGCCTTGGGCACGGCGCTGGCGTATGACGGGCCCTTCGGGCGCTGGGGCGCGGGCACCGACGCGGGGATGTGAACATTGTTGCGGCTGCGGCGTGCGGCTGCGGCGTACATCACGGGCTAACAATGCCACGAAGGGGCCACCTCAGCGGCCTAGCAGACCATGCGCACCTTCCAAAAACGGACACGGCGCGACCAGCGAGGGGAGGTGGTGTCGCGGGCAAAGGGCTTGGGATCGCGCGAGCACGCGTACGGGTCATTCGATGCACTGTCTCGTGCACATGATCAGTGCGCAGCGCGACTGCAGACGGCGGGCGCCCAGGGCACATTGAGAACCCCCGTGGGTCCAACATCCCCGGTACCTCCTGGGGGATGAGGTTGCACCGCGTGCGCAACGCGTGCACGGTCATCCCCCTGAACACTCACACCGACCCGTCCCTCCAAGTCGAATACCAATGCATCGCCCATCCTGCCGGGACATCACCATTCGCAGCAGGTGTGTGGGATTCAGGGATGCACTCATCCAGTGTTGGGGCTGCAGATGAGTCTGTATGCAGTGATTGTCCAGTTTCTTGAGGTGGGCGTGTGTCACCAGTCCTACCATCGGGTAAGGGGGAGAATACGTTTCCTACAGCGTGCTGCACACAATGCATTGTGGCAACACCGAACACTCAAAAACTCTGAATTGTACCCCCCCCTCCCCTTGCGAGAGCAACACTGAAGTTCCAAAGTTTGACGCAAACAACACGTAGTGTTGCTCTGACAAGGGTGTCGTTTGAATGCGCCGTGGGAAGACACCAGCGATGACCATTGCATTATGAATGTACTACTCGTCAGTTGATGAACCAATCTCCACTTCCAAAGGACAACAAGGGGTGGAAGTGGGTGGCAGGACAGCAACCAATATCCTGAAAACCCCATTTGAGCCTCAAATCATAGGAGACTTTTAATATTCATGTACCACCAGAAAATGGAACCGTGCATATAGCACTACATTGCATATCAAGGGCACAGAACAGTGCACCACACACGCTGGCTTGTGCGTCTGAGCCCAGGGTTGCGGAGATCGACCACCATATGTGGAGGGAGAGGATGTGTGACATGGGGCCGGGACGTATGGGCAGCAAGGACGACGTACCTCTTGTGGACGCTCGGTTCGAGCGTTTGCTGAGGAAAACCAAGGCGGGGGGGAATGCTTTTCGCTCTCCCATGGTTCTAGCAGACACATCCACCCACTCAGCCACCAACCCCCCCACCACATGGTACCGTGGAGATGATGGTGAATGATTCGTCGCTCTTGAGGGCCCCCGAAATGGCGGGTCATAATCATCCTGCCCCCTCTCCTCCGCTGCGTGAACTAGAAGCTTTTTTTTTTTGGCAATGGTGTTGCAACTCTCAGCTCTCCTGTCCCCACCCTCCACCCCTTCTAATTGAAGCCTACCTCCCCCCTCTCAGGGTCTCAAGATGTTTTGCACGCAAGAGGTACTAGACGGGCCATTCAATGTGTTGGCCGGACATCACACACAGTTGTTGGTCTCTTGGACCATCTTAGATGCTCCCAACATCAAACGCTTTATGCACTTCGTCCTAATCATTCAATGTTGGGCAAACAACACCTAGCATGAGAGCCTAGTGCAGCACGCCAACATAGACTAATAACCACCCACTTCCCAATTCCCGTGTTATGAACCCCCCGCCCCTGTCGCCCCCTTAGGGAGTACTGCAAAGGGGGCACTACAAACAACACTGAACTGCAAACCATCAACAACACCACTTGGTTTGCTAAAGATTGAGTGACAACGCCGCGAGACATTGGCCTCGAGGGTTTGGAAGCTTCCTACCAAGCACAAGAAGAGGCTTTGTGGGGCTTGTGCACCCTTCAGGCATGTAAGTGTAATCGCCACGATCCCCCACGACCTTGTTTCCGAGGTTGAGGCACAAGCATCGCA
Source organism: Eutreptiella sp. 'Long Island Sound 2002' (assembly GCA_964036045.1). Taxonomy (NCBI): domain Eukaryota; phylum Euglenozoa; class Euglenophyceae; order Eutreptiales; family Eutreptiaceae; genus Eutreptiella; species Eutreptiella sp. 'Long Island Sound 2002'. The sequence goes on along the minus strand of OZ038399.1, from coordinate 8,679,754 downwards.
GGAGGCGGGAGTGCTTGACTTTGGCAAGCTGCTCCACTCCTCCGGGGCACAAGAGGTTGGACGCCATATGAAGGAACAACTCGCGCAGGTGCGGTGCCGGCGGGGGGGGGGGGGGGGGGGCGTAGGGGGCCAGCTAGAGGGGGTAGGGGTGCTCCAGACCCCTACATATATGGTGTGAAATGGCCGCCTCATCACACTGATCACTTTGAGGTACAGATGCAGGAGCAAAAAAAATTGCAACAAGGGGGGGGGGGGGCATGGTAGGCCCCCATGGAGTTCACTCCTACCACTCAAGTGAGCGGAGGTATCCTCCTTCATGGAGGTATTACCGAAATAAACTGGGCACTTCATGCCTTTTTCCTTAGAGGTTAAGCCTAGTGGTCTCCCACCTGAGGACCTAGATACTGAAATGTTTCATCTACTTAATCTGGTACTACTGTTTAACTGATTCTGAATTCAGTTGCTTAGGCCAAACTCATGTCAGTTTTCACTATAAAATCAATTGCTTTGTTTATAAAAGATTGAAGCTTTGTATTTACACCCGCATTGTTCATTGTGCAGCCTGAATCTAGGAATCCATTCGATGTCTCCGGATCGCCGGGAGTGCTTCATATCCCGAGATTTGGTACTTCTACTGTTCATACTTTAATTACTGCATTCTATCTGTGCTTTGACCGACTTCAGCCGTTCACCAGTGGAACGCATGCATTCAGCCATCCGGTGTACAATCATTAGCCTCACGGGGAGGGGGGGAACCCCCCCTCTAGTCCCCCCTCGTGGGGGTAGGCCACTTATGGGTGGCTGGGTTTTGGGACCCGGTGCCAAAGATGGTGACAATGTTTTTCCTTTTGCTTACTGAGTGGCTGTCAAGGTTGTCCTGTTGGGTGGGTTGGCAGGTGCAAGACTACCCCCCCCCGCCTCGTCCGTGGGTTAGGCCATTTTTGGCTGGATGGGTCAGCCCGGAGTTCCTGACTGGTTGATCTCCCAAACAACCTCCCCCCACCCACCCTAGAAACCCAAGCGTACCAATGGTAAATGTGCTTCACGGTTCAGTTGAGGTCTGGGGAAGGTTCAAGAGGTTCGAACGGGTTGGCGCATGTCCGTTGCGTAGTTTACTTGCACCGTGGAATCGCAGTTGTCCAATTCTGCTGCACCTACAATTGTATCTTGCCAATCTTGGCATGAACATTTCTTACCGATGGTCCCTCTGTACATGCACATAGAGAGTTACCGTATCCGTCATGTAACCATTACAACGAGAAAAAAAACCTTGACAAGAAAAAAAACTTGTTAGCGCCTTTGCCGCCGGGTCCCAAAACCCAGCCACCCATCCAGCAGTGGCCCACCCCCACGAGGGGAGGTGCGAGGGGGGGAGAGGTCACCTACCCACCCATCATCTCCCACCCCCCTGTGGCCAATGATTGTACTTGGAATAGATAGATCTTATCCATGTACATCATTGGGTCATTTTTCGGTGATTTCTTCCCAAATTTTACCTGTAGTGTCCGTGTGCATTCAGTGTCCATTCAATGCATGTTTGTGTTCAGGGTCAGAGGTCGAATAACACGACGGGTTTGCTTTCGTCAAGGGGCGAAGGGTTCATGAATTATGAATTTTCATTGAACTACCCCCCCACACCCCCCCGGGGCTATAGCATTCCAGATGGCTGCCCGAGCGGGGGGGGGGGGGGGGTTATAGGTGGGGGGTGGGGGGGTTATAGGTCCGGACTTTGTCCAATTTTGCCTTCGGCGCTCCGCGCCATTTGTTGTTTGTTTTGTGTTTTTAGTTTTTGCTCAATCTCTCCTCATGGACAGTGATGACAATGATTTACTACCAGTACCAGCAACAGCACCAGCACCACTAGCACGACCACCACCAGCTGCTGTGCTTCATCTGTTGGTTGTTCTGTATTTTCAGTTTCCCCTTAATTTCTGCTCATGGATATTGAAATAAATATGCCCCACGTTGTGCCTGATGACAGTGATGACGATGAGGGTGATGACCCCTCTGACAAAAACGAAAGGTCACAGTTGAAATTCACTGACAAGGGGGGGGGGTTATAGGTCCCGGGATGACTGCAAACAACAAGGGGGGGGGGGGGGTTATAGGTGGGGGGGAAGGGGGTTATTGCACAGGCTGAAAATGGCACTGAACTGGAAGATGCAGGTGACCCATAAACCAGAGAATAGTAATGCAGAGGGTTAGGTGCACTGTAATCGAAAAATAAGTTTCAAAATCTGTGTTCTGCTAGAATTGGCCAAAAAAAAATCCCATAGGGCCCCGATCCACTGACCTCCAAATAGCACCCTCTCATCAGGGTGATTTCCAGGACTCAATAGAACGGCGAGACTGGGATTCAGTAATTAGAGGGACGGGTGCCCCATACGCACTCATCCGAAATGAAGCAGATCTACCCTGGGGAGTGTCTAGATCGCCTCCTGCTTCCATTTCTTGGATGCTACCATTGTGCCACTCATATCCCAAAGCCCCCCCCCCCCAAAAAAAAACATGGTCATTTGTTTCCTTCAGCACTCAAGGCTGCTGCCGTTTTTAACTGGAGTATTTGAGGTTACCAGACCTGGGGCAGGGATTTTGAATACATTGCATTGGGGAAATTGTGAGCTAGACCTCCGGACACCGTTGACTACCACCATGCTCTTGTCTCATCTTCCTTCTCTGTCCCTTTGACATTGCATGTTGCTTTTGCTGTCAACCTATCCCAATTTTAATTATTTATTCGTGCTGCATTGCAACTTCCACGAATTCTAATCATTCAGCGCCCACAAGGTAGGGTCAAACAATGTCAGAGAACATCCTGGCACTCGAATTCCCTTTGAAATTGTATGTGTCTTCTGCATTCAACCTCTCCCAAGTTTTATCATTCAACGCCGAAAGGGTGGGGTCAAACTATTTCATTTAGTCGCAGGAAAAAACTTCTGGCACTTCTGTGTTCCTTGGCTCGCCCCTACGAATCGAATGTTTCTTCTGTATTTTGTGTGTCTCCCTCCAACAACCACCCAAGGGCACCCATCCACACTGCGACCTCATGTAATCCAGCACTGTGCTTTTCTTCATACCTACTTAGTTGCGGCAAATCAGAAGAAAACCTGCCAGGACTGCGGCGATATCACCATTCCCACACCTCTTAATCCTGCTAACTATGCTAGTTGGCAGGATGAAACCTTCAGCAGGCAGACAGTGAATTGCCAATCAATCCAACAATGCTCACTGCGCAGAAGTCAGACATGCGCTACGACGGTTGCTTCTGATCAACATCATGTGTGGAGCGACATCTAATCAACGTCATGGAGCGACATCTGCCGGTCGGAAGGTACATCAAGAGTTCTGCATGTCCTACACTCGTGTACACGAAGTAATCACGGGTTTAGGAGCAGCATGCCACCAAGGGCAGAAGAACTCAACCTTCCAGGGCCACTGACCTGCAGACGCGGGACATTTGCCAACTCCACATCCCTCCACACAACCCACGTTTTTGCCTAGGATAGTGAGTTTCCCTGCTGCAGAACTGGTGTGGCAGATTGTAGCAGATTCATCTCTAGGCTGTGTGTGGTGATCTATCAAGACGTTCATACAATTACCTACACAATGCGTCGAGTTATCATCCATTGAGACGGATGGGCGGCGCCTAAGAGCACCGGGCTGTAGTAATATACACATATATGGTGAATAGGGTGCACCAAGTCGTCGTCGAAGACGAGTTGGAGTCAACTCGTCTGCGAAGACGATCTGGAGCACTGAGATGTTATAATCGGGTGAACCTTACGGAGGGGCTTCGATAATTCAGGCCTGATGTGCGAGTTTGTAAACTTCTGTCAGTCGTACGCAGAGGTCTCACTTTCCATACTCTTGGCATGTAAACCCTCCGAAGAGTCCGGCTCGCTTTTTGCAGGTGCAATACCCAGGTTTGTTCCAACCTTCAAGTTTCATGCATTCTGCGTTGTCGCCAGTAACTGAGTTGCAGCACGGTCCCGGTTCCCAACCATCTCCTCCGTAGCCAAGGCGAGGGTAACAGGTATCTCCCTCAATCTTGTGATAGCGGCAAATTGAGTTTATCCTCTTGAAGCCTTCGCTTCCAACGGAGTAAGCGGTAGTAGCTGTTGCAAGGGCCACGATGGAGTATTCTGTAGAGCACACCGAAACTTAGTGGCAAGGTCTGCAAGGTGGTCCTCAACCCTGAATGTCTAATAACTTTTGATGGCGGTACTGTGGTATCGGTTACCCGATGCTGGGAGTTGGGTTGTTCATGTTGCTTGCATTCAGATGACGCGCATGATATTCCTAACAAGACTGGCAGGACGTAGGGAATGTGCTTTTTGAGTGTCCTCTTGCGCACTGTTTACGCAATTAAGACGCAGGGGGGCAAACGTGATCGATTGGCTGGTGCGCGCCTGTTTGATGGTGTTTGGTGAGCACTGGGAACCCAAGCCCCCTCTGGCAATCAGCACGCACTTGAAGTCAACCTAGAATCTTGGAGTAACCTTGCAACGGCCACGGGCAACCAAGGCAGGAACCTCAGGGCAACGTAGAGCAGAAGATGACACATGGCACTGATGAACAAATCCTGAACCTAACGTTCAAACCCAAAGTAATCTCGTTCACATGGTTTGTCGGCGGGAGGACAAAGAGATGTTTGATGCTTTAATAATAATTCTCATGAAGCAAGAAATCAATCAGCGTATGTTTGATTTTTGGATAATAATTCTGGTAGGTAGTCTGAAAGGTACGGGTTGGAGCGACGCCATTCATGTACCGATGCTTTTAAAACTGCAACTGTCAAAGAGGCCTGTTCCCTTCCCATCATTGCGAAGCTTGGATACCCAACGGATAAGGTTCTTGTACCTAGAAAGGGAGAGGCATATATTGGTAGTTGCACAAGTGCAACCGTGTGCAAACGGTGCAATAAACTACTTGCACACATGTTTGCACAAAGCGTAACGTTGCCATCATCGCACTATTTTTATGAATGTGGTGTTATACGATGTCCTAGTGTGCAAGTTAGAGTATGTAGGTATCCCGAATGGAGTGAATGACCACATTAGACGATGTATGAGAATGATATGGCTTCGAAAGTGTGCAAGTGGTCACTTGCACACCACAAGGAGCGGTTGCACAATGCATCAATAACGCAAAAAAGCGACATAGCAAGAAACATCACCTTTTTTTTGGCATTTCAAGCTCCAAAACGAGGCGGACAGCCTGAGTAGGTGTGTAAACCTGCCGATTGCAGACAAGCGCGACCATTGAAGAAGCTACGTAATTCAAAACATTGTGAACTACTTGATCAACATTATTTTCACAGTTCACTGCCAAACGGTGACACCAGCCATCAAACCTGTTCTGCCGAAAAAAGCGAGAGGAAAGTTGGTTCAAAAGATCCAATGGACGCAAGTGGAGGATGTTCGGCAACATACGAATACCAGGAGCACGAGTGTTTTGTCGTGCGGTGTGCAACTGATGGACAGGTGCACGACCTTGTGGGCAACCACTCCCTCGTGTCCGATGGCCGACTGAGAGCACCGATATCAGCCCGCCTTGCCAACGTGGCTGTCAACATTTGTCAACGTCGTTGTCAAATTGGGTGTGGCCGTCAGCGGGTAACGGACGCACCCAAAAGTCAACGCACGCAAACGTACGGGTACACACAACAAAACGGACGCTACTGCCATGTATGGAAAGGCGGGGCTCGGGAAAAGATCTTTCGAGCAAACGAGAACGATGTCGTTCCAGTCTGGTGGAGACTTGCGGTGGCTGTATTAGAGTCATAAGCCATTGCTCAGCCCGAATCTTGAGCCACCTCGTATGATTGGGGCACGCAACAAGACAAAAAACCTTGACAAGAAAAAAACTTGTCAGCGCCTTTGCCGCCGGGTCCCAAAACCCCCCTGTGGCCAATGATTGTACTTGGAATAGATAGATCTTATCCATGTACATCATTGGGTCATTTTTCGGTGATTTCTTCCCAAATTTTACCTGTAGTGTCCGTGTGCATTCAGTGTCCATTCAATGCATGTTTGTGTTCAGGGTCAGAGGTCGAATAACACCACGGGTTTGCTTTCCTCAAGGGGCGAAGGGTTCATGAATTATGAATTTTCATTGAACTACCCCCCCACACCCCCCCGGGGCTATAGCATTCCAGATGGCTGCCCGAGCTCAATCTCTCCTCATGGACAGTGATGACAATGATTTACTACCAGTACCAGCAACAGCACCAGCACCACTAGCACGACCACCACCAGCTGCTGTGCTTCATCTGTTGGTTGTTCTGTATTTTCAGTTTCCCCTTAATTTCTGCTCATGGATATTGAAATAAATATGCCCCACGTTGTGCCTGATGACAGTGATGGCGATGAGGGTGATGACCCCTCTGACAAAAACGAAAGGTCACAGTTGAAATTCAGTGACAAGGGGGGGGGGTTATAGGTCCCGGGATGACTGCAAACAACAAGGGGGGGGGGGGTTATAGGTGGGGGGGAACGGGGTTATTGCACAAGCTGAAAATGGCACTGAACTGCAAAATGCAGGTGACCCATAAACCAGAGAATAGTAATGCAGAGGGTTAGGTGCACTGTGATCAAAAAATAAGTTTCAAAATCTGTGTTCTGCTAGAATTGGCCAAAAAAAAATCCCATAGGGCCCCGATCCACTGACCTCCAAATAGCACCCTCTCATCAGGGTGATTTCCAGGACTCAATAGAACGGCGAGACTGGGATTCAGTAATTAGAGGGACGGGTGCCCCATACGCACTCATCCAAAATGAAGTAGATCTACCCTGGGGAGTGTCTAGATCGCCTCCTGCTTCCATTTCTTGGATGCTACCATTGTGCCACTCATATCCCAAAGCCCCCCCCCCCCCAAAAAAAACATGGTCATTTGTTTCCTTCAGCACTCAAGGCTGCTGCCGTTTTTAACTGGAGTATTTGAGGTTACCAGACCTGGGGCAGGGATTTTGAATACATTGCATTGGGGAAATTGTGAGCTAGACCTCCGGACACCGTTGACTACCACCATGCTCTTGTCTCATCTTCCTTCTCTGTCCCTTTGACATTGCATGTTGCTTTTGCTGTCAACCTATCCCAATTTTAATTATTTATTCGTGCTGCATTGCAACTTCCACCAATTCTAATCATTCAGCGCCCACAAGGTAGGGTCAAACAATGTCAGAGAACATCCTGGCACTCGAATTCCCTTTGAAATTGTATGTGTCTTCTGCATTCAACCTCTCCCAAGTTTTATCATTCAACGCCGAAAGGGTGGGGTCAAACTATTTCATTTAGTCGCAGGAAAAAACTTCTGGCACTTCTGTGTTCCTTGGCTCGCCCCTACGAATCGAATGTTTCTTCTGTATTTTGTGTGTCTCCCTCCAACAACCACCCAAGGGCACCCATCCACACTGCGACCTCATGTAATCCAGCACTGTGCTTTTCTTCATACCTACTTAGTTGCGGCAAATCAGAAGAAAACCTGCCAGGACTGCGGCGATATCACCATTCCCACACCTCTTAATCCTGCTAACTATGCTAGTTGGCAGGATGAAACCTTCAGCAGGCAGACAGTGAATTGCCAATCAATCCAACAATGCTCACTGCGCAGAAGTCAGACATGCGCTACGACGGTTGCTTCTGATCAACATCATGTGTGGAGCGACATCTAATCAACGTCATGGAGCGACATCTGCCGGTCGGAAGGTACATTAAGAGTTCTGCATGTCCTACACTCGTGCACACAGAGTAATCACGAGTTTAGGAGCAGCATGCCACCAAGGGCAGAAGAACTCAACCTTCCAGGGCCACTGACCTGCAGACGCGGGACATTTGCCAACTCCACATCCCTCCACACAACCCACGTTTTTGCCTAGGATAGTGAGTTTCCCTGCTGCAGAACTGGTGTGGCAGATTGTAGCAGATTCATCTCTAGGCTGTGTGTGGTGATCTATCAAGACGTTCATACAATTACCTACACAATGCGTCGAGTTATCATCCATTGAGACGGATGGGCGGCGCCCAAGAGCACCGGGCTGTAGTAATATACACATATATGGTGAATAGGGTGCACCAAGTCGTCGTCGAAGACGAGTTGGAGTCAACTCGTCTGCGAAGACGATCTGGAGCACTGAGATGTTATAATCAGGTAAACCTTACGGAGGGGCTTCGATAATTCAGGCCTGATGTGCGAGTTTGTAAACTTCTGTCAGTCGTACGCAGAGGTCTCACTTTTCATACTCTTGGCATGTAAACCCTCCGAAGAGTCCGGCTCGCTTTTTGCAGGTGCAATACCCAGGTTTGTTCCAACCTTCAAGTTTCATGCATTCTGCGTTGTCGCCAGTAACTGAGTTGCAGCACGGTCCCGGTTCCCAACCATCTCCTCCGTAGCCAAGGCGAGGGTAACAGGTATCTCCCTCAATCTTGTGATAGCGGCAAATTGAGTTTATCCTCTTGAAGCCTTCGCTTCCAACGGAGTAAGCGGTAGTAGCTGTTGCAAGGGCCATGATGGAGTATTCTGTAGAGCACACCGAAACTTAGTGGCAAGGTCTGCAAGGTGGTCCTCAACCCTGAATGTCTAATAACTTTTGATGGCGGTACTGTGGTATCGGTTACCCGATGCTGGGAGTTGGGTTGTTCATGTTGCTTGCATTCAGATGACGCGCATGATATTCCTAACAAGACTGGCAGGACGCACTTGAAGTCAACCTAGAATCTTGGAGTAACCTTGCAACGGCCACGGGCAACCAAGGCAGGAACCTCAGGGCAACGTAGAGCAGAAGATGACACATGGCACTGATGAACAAATCCTGAACCTAACGTTCAAACCCAAAGTAATCTCGTTCACATGGTTTGTCGGCGGGAGGACAAAGAGATGTTTGATGCTTTAATAATAATTCTGATGAAGCAAGAAATCAATCAGCGTATGTTTGATTTTTGGATAATAATTCTGGTAGGTAGTCTGAAAGGTACGGGTTGGAGCGACGCCATTCATGTACCGATGCTTTTAAAACTGCAACTGTCAAAGAGGCCTGTTTTGCAGACAAGCGCGACCATTGAAGAAGCTACGTAATTCAAAACATTGTGAACTACTTGATCAACATTATTTTCACAGTTCACTGCCAAACGGTGACACCAGCCATCAAACCTGTTCTGCCGAAAAAAGCGAGAGGAAAGTTGGTTCAAAAGATCCAATGGACGCAAGTGGAGGATGTTCGGCAACATACGAATACCAGGAGCACGAGTGTTTTGTCGTGCGGTGTGCAACTGATGGACAGGTGCACGACCTTGTGGGCAACCACTCCCTCGTGTCCGATGGCCGACTGAGAGCACCGATATCAGCCCGCCTTGCCAACGTGGCTGTCAACATTTGTCAACGTCGTTGTCAAATTGGGTGTGGCCGTCAGCGGGTAACGGACACACCCAAAAGTCAACACACGCAAACGTACGGGTACACACAACAAAACGGACGCTACTGCCATGTATGGAAAGGCGGGGCTCGGGAAAAGATCTTTCGAGCAAACGAGAACGATTTCGTTCCAGTCTGGTGGAGACTTGCGGTGGCTGTATTAGAGTCATAAGCCATTGCTCAGCCCGAATCTTGAGCCACCTCGTATGATTGAGGCACGCAACAAGACAAAAAACCTTGACAAGAAAAAAAACTTGTCAGCGCCTTTGCCGCCGGGTCCCAAAACCCAGCCACCCATCCAGCAGTGGCCCACCCCCACGAGGGGAGGTGCGAGGGGGGGAGAGGTCACCTACCCACCCATCATCTCCCACCCCCCTGTGGCCAATGATTGTACTTGGAATAGATAGATCTTATCCATGTACATCATTGGGTCATTTTTCGGTGATTTCTTCCCAAATTTTACCTGTAGTGTCCGTGTGCATTCAGTGTCCATTCAATGCATGTTTGTGTTCAGGGTCAGAGGTCGAATAACACGACGGGTTTGCTTTCGTCAAGGGGCGAAGGGTTCATGAATTATGAATTTTCATTGAACTACCCCCCCACACCCCCCCGGGGCTATAGCATTCCAGATGGCTGCCCGAGCTCAATCTCTCCTCATGGACAGTGATGACAATGATTTACTACCAGTACCAGCAACAGCACCAGCACCACTAGCACGACCACCACCAGCTGCTGTGCTTCATCTGTTGGTTGTTCTGTATTTTATGGTTTCCCCTTAATTTCTGCTCATGGATATTGAAATAAATATGCCCCACGTTGTGCCTGATGACAGTGATGACGATGAGGGTGATGACCCCTCTGACAAAAACGAAAGGTCACAGTTGAAATTCAGTGACAAGGGGGGGGGTTATAGGTCCCGGGATGACTGCAAACAACAAGGGGGGGGGGGGGTTATAGGTGGGGGGGAAGGGGGTTATTGCACAGGCTGAAAATGGCACTGAACTGCAAAATGCAGGTGACCCATAAACCAGAGAATAGTAATGCAGAGGGTTAGGTGCACTGTAATCAAAAAATAAGTTTCAAAATCTGTGTTCTGCTAGAATTGGCCAAAAAAAAATCCCATAGGGCCCCGATCCACTGACCTCCAAATAGCACCCTCTCATCAGGGTGATTTCCAGGACTCAATAGAACGGCGAGACTGGGATTCAGTAATTAGAGGGACGGGTGCCCCATACGCACTCATCCAAAATGAAGTAGATCTACCCTGGGGAGTGTCTAGATCGCCTCCTGCTTCCATTTCTTGGATGCTACCATTGTGCCACTCATATCCCAAAGCCCCCCCCCCCCCAAAAAAAAACATGTTCATTTGTTTCCTTCAGCACTCAAGGCTGCTGCCGTTTTTAACTGGAGTATTTGAGGTTACCAGACCTGGGGCAGGGATTTTGAATACATTGCATTGGGGAAATTGTGAGCTAGACCTCCGGACACCGTTGACTACCACCATGCTCTTGTCTCATCTTCCTTCTCTGTCCCTTTGACATTGCATGTTGCCTTTGCTGTCAACCTATCCCAATTTTAATTATTTATTCGTGCTGCATTGCAACTTCCACCAATTCTAATCATTCAGCGCCCACAAGGTAGGGTCAAACAATGTCAGAGAACATCCTGGCACTCGAATTCCCTTTGAAATTGTATGTGTCTTCTGCATTCAACCTCTCCCAAGTTTTATCATTCAACGCCGAAAGGGTGGGGTCAAACTATTTCATTTAGTCGCAGGAAAAAACTTCTAGCACTTCTGTGTTCCTTGGCTCGCCCCTACGAATCGAATGTTTCTTCTGTATTTTGTGTGTCTCCCTCCAACAACCACCCAAGGGCACCCATCCACACTGCGACCTCATGTAATCCAGCACTGTGCTTTTCTTTATACCTACTTAGTTGCGGCAAATCAGAAGAAAACCTGCCAGGACTGCGGCGATATCACCATTCCCACACCTCTTAATCCTGCTAACTATGCTAGTTGGCAGGATGAAACCTTCAGCAGGCAGACAGTGAATTGCCAATCAATCCAACAATGCTCACTGCGCAGAAGTCAGACATGCGCTACGACGGTTGCTTCTGATCAACATCATGTGTGGAGCGACATCTAATCAACGTCATGGAGCGACATCTGCCGGTCGGAAGGTACATTAAGAGTTCTGCATGTCCTACACTCGTGCACACAGAGTAATCACGAGTTTAGGAGCAGCATGCCACCAAGGGCAGAAGAACTCAACCTTCCAGGGCCACTGACCTGCAGACGCGGGACATTTGCCAACTCCACATCCCTCCACACAACCCACGTTTTTGCCTAGGATAGTGAGTTTCCCTGCTGCAGAACTGGTGTGGCAGATTGTAGCAGATTCATCTCTAGGCTGTGTGTGGTGATCTATCAAGACGTTCATACAATTACCTACACAATGCGTCGAGTTATCATCCATTGAGACGGATGGGCGGCGCCTAAGAGCACCGGGCTGTAGTAATATACACATATATGGTGAATAGGGTGCACCAAGTCGTCGTCGAAGACGAGTTGGAGTCAACTCGTCTGCGAAGACGATCTGGAGCACTGAGATGTTATATTCAGGTAAACCTTACGGAGGGGCTTCGATAATTCAGGCCTGATGTGCGAGTTTGTAAACTTCTGTCAGTCGTACGCAGAGGTCTCACTTTCCATACTCTTGGCATGTAAACCCTCCGAAGAGTCCGGCTCGCTTTTTGCAGGTGCAATACCCAGGTTTGTTCCAACCTTCAAGTTTCATGCATTCTGCGTTGTCGCCAGTAACTGAGTTGCAGCACGGTCCCGGTTCCCAACCATCTCCTCCGTAGCCAAGGCGAGGGTAACAGGTATCTCCCTCAATCTTGTGATAGCGGCAAATTGAGTTTATCCTCTTGAAGCCTTCGCTTCCAACGGAGTAAGCGGTAGTAGCTGTTGCAAGGGCCATGATGGAGTATTCTGTAGAGCACACCGAAACTTAGTGGCAAGGTCTGCAAGGTGGTCCTCAACCCTGAATGTCTAATAACTTTTGATGGCGGTACTGTGGTATCGGTTACCCGATGCTGGGAGTTGGGTTGTTCATGTTGCTTGCATTCAGATGACGCGCATGATATTCCTAACAAGACTGGCAGGACGTAGGGAATGTGCTTTTTGAGTGTCCTCTTGCGCACTGTTTACGGAATTCAGACGCAGGGGGACAAACGTGATCGATTGGCTGGTGCGCGCCTGTTTGATGGTGTTTGGTGAGCACTGGGAACCCAAGCCCCCTCTGGCAATCAGCACGCACTTGAAGTCAACCTAGAATCTTGGAGTAACCTTGCAACGGCCACGGGCAACCAAGGCAGGAACCTCAGGGCAACGTAGAGCAGAAGATGACACATGGCACTGATGAACAAATCCTGAACCTAACGTTCAAACCCAAAGTAATCTCGTTCACATGGTTTGTCGGCGGGAGGACAAAGAGATGTTTGATGCTTTAATAATAATTCTGATGAAGCAAGAAATCAATCAGCGTATGTTTGATTTTTGGATAATAATTCTGGTAGGTAGTCTGAAAGGTACGGGTTGGAGCGACGCCATTCATGTACCGATGCTTTTAAAACTGCAACTGTCAAAGAGGCCTGTTTTGCAGACAAGCGCGACCATTGAAGAAGCTACGTAATTCAAAACATTGTGAACTACTTGATCAACATTATTTTCACAGTTCACTGCCAAACGGTGACACCAGCCATCAAACCTGTTCTGCCCAAAAAAGCGAGAGGAAAGTTGGTTCAAAAGATCCAATGGACGCAAGTGGAGGATGTTCGGCAACATACGAATACCAGGAGCACGAGTGTTTTGTCGTGCGGTGTGCAACTGATGGACAGGTGCACGACCATGTGGGCAACCACTCCCTCGTGTCCGATGGCCGACTGAGAGCACCGATATCAGCCCGCCTTGCCAACGTGGCTGTCAACATTTTTCAACGTCGTTGTCAAATTGGGTGTGGCCGTCAGCGGGTAACGGACGCACCCAAAAGTCAACACACGCAAACGTACGGGTACACACAACAAAACGGACGCTACTGCCATGTATGGAAAGGCGGGGCTCGGGAAAAGATCTTTCGAGCAAACGAGAACGATTTCGTTCCAGTCTGGTGGAGACTTGCGGTGGCTGTATTAGAGTCATAAGCCATTGCTCAGCCCGAATCTTGAGCCACCTCGTATGATTGGGGCACGCAACAAGACAAAAAACCTTGACAAGAAAAAAAACTTGTCAGCGCCTTTGCCGCCGGGTCCCAAAACCCAGCCACCCATCCAGCAGTGGCCCACCCCCACGAGGGGAGGTGCGAGGGGGGGAGAGGTCACCTACCCACCCATCATCTCCCACCCCCCTGTGGCCAATGATTGTACTTGGAATAGATAGATCTTATCCATGTACATCATTGGGTCATTTTTCGGTGATTTCTTCCCAAATTTTACCTGTAGTGTCCGTGTGCATTCAGTGTCCATTCAATGCATGTTTGTGTTCAGGGTCAGAGGTCGAATAACACGACGGGTTTGCTTTCGTCAAGGGGCGAAGGGTTCATGAATTATGAATTTTCATTGAACTACCCCCCCACACCCCCCCGGGGCTATAGCATTCCAGATGGCTGCCCGAGCTCAATCTCTCCTCATGGACAGTGATGACAATGATTTACTACCAGTACCAGCAACAGCACCAGCACCACTAGCACGACCACCACCAGCTGCTGTGCTTCATCTGTTGGTTGTTCTGTATTTTATGGTTTCCCCTTAATTTCTGCTCATGGATATTGAAATAAATATGCCCCACGTTGTGCCTGATGACAGTGATGACGATGAGGGTGATGACCCCTCTGACAAAAACGAAAGGTCACAGTTGAAATTCAGTGACAAGGGGGGGGGTTATAGGTCCCGGGATGACTGCAAACAACAAGGGGGGGGGGGGTTATAGGTGGGGGGGAAGGGGGTTATTGCACAGGCTGAAAATGGCACTGAACTGCAAAATGCAGGTGACCCATAAACCAGAGAATAGTAATGCAGAGGGTTAGGTGCACTGTAATCAAAAAATAAGTTTCAAAATCTGTGTTCTGCTAGAATTGGCCAAAAAAAAATCCCATAGGGCCCCGATCCACTGACCTCCAAATAGCACCCTCTCATCAGGGTGATTTCCAGGACTCAATAGAACGGCGAGACTGGGATTCAGTAATTAGAGGGACGGCCCGGGTGCCCCATACGCACTCATCCAAAATGAAGTAGATCTACCCTGGGGAGTGTCTAGATCGCCTCCTGCTTCCATTTCTTGGATGCTACCATTGTGCCACTCATATCCCAAAGCCCCCCCCCCAAAAAAAAACATGGTCATTTGTTTCCTTCAGCACTCAAGGCTGCTGCCGTTTTTAACTGGAGTATTTGAGGTTACCAGACCTGGGGCAGGGATTTTGAATACATTGCATTGGGGAAATTGTGAGCTAGACCTCCGGACACCGTTGACTACCACCATGCTCTTGTCTCATCTTCCTTCTCTGTCCCTTTGACATTGCATGTTGCTTTTGCTGTCAACCTATCCCAATTTTAATTATTTATTCGTGCTGCATTGCAACTTCCACCAATTCTAATCATTCAGCGCCCACAAGGTAGGGTCAAACAATGTCAGAGAACATCCTGGCACTCGAATTCCCTTTGAAATTGTATGTGTCTTCTGCATTCAACCTCTCCCAATTTTTATCATTCAACGCCGAAAGGGTGGGGTCAAACTATTTCATTTAGTCGCAGGAAAAAACTTCTGGCACTTCTGTGTTCCTTGGCTCGCCCCTACGAATCGAATGTTTCTTCTGTATTTTGTGTGTCTCCCTCCAACAACCACCCAAGGGCACCCATCCACACTGCGACCTCATGTAATCCAGCACTGTGCTTTTCTTTATACCTACTTAGTTGCGGCAAATCAGAAGAAAACCTGCCAGGACTGCGGCGATATCACCATTCCCACACCTCTTAATCCTGCTAACTATGCTAGTTGGCAGGATGAAACCTTCAGCAGGCAGACAGTGAATTGCCAATCAATCCAACAATGCTCACTGCGCAGAAGTCAGACATGCGCTACGACGGTTGCTTCTGATCAACATCATGTGTGGAGCGACATCTAATCAACGTCATGGAGCGACATCTGCCGGTCGGAAGGTACATTAAGAGTTCTGCATGTCCTACACTCGTGCACACAGAGTAATCACGAGTTTAGGAGCAGCATGCCACCAAGGGCAGAAGAACTCAACCTTCCAGGGCCACTGACCTGCAGACGCGGGACATTTGCCAACTCCACATCCCTCCACACAACCCACGTTTTTGCCTAGGATAGTGAGTTTCCCTGCTGCAGAACTGGTGTGGCAGATTGTAGCAGATTCATCTCTAGGCTGTGTGTGGTGATCTATCCAGACGTTCATACAATTACCTACACAATGCGTCGAGTTATCATCCATTGAGACGGATGGGCGGCGCCTAAGAGCACCGGGCTGTAGTAATATACACATATATGGTGAATAGGGTGCACCAAGTCGTCGTCGAAGACGAGTTGGAGTCAACTCGTCTGCGAAGACGATCTGGAGCACTGAGATGTTATAATCAGGTAAACCTTACGGAGGGGCTTCGATAATTCAGGCCTGATGTGCGAGTTTGTAAACTTCTGTCAGTCGTACGCAGAGGTCTCACTTTTCATACTCTTGGCATGTAAACCCTCCGAAGAGTCCGGCTCGCTTTTTGCAGGTGCAATACCCAGGTTTGTTCCAACCTTCAAGTTTCATGCATTCTGCGTTGTCGCCAGTAACTGAGTTGCAGCACGGTCCCGGTTCCCAACCATCTCCTCCGTAGCCAAGGCGAGGGTAACAGGTATCTCCCTCAATCTTGTGATAGCGGCAAATTGAGTTTATCCTCTTGAAGCCTTCGCTTCCAACGGAGTAAGCGGTAGTAGCTGTTGCAAGGGCCATGATGGAGTATTCTGTAGAGCACACCGAAACTTAGTGGCAAGGTCTGCAAGGTGGTCCTCAACCCTGAATGTCTAATAACTTTTGATGGCGGTACTGTGGTATCGGTTACCCGATGCTGGGAGTTGGGTTGTTCATGTTGCTTGCATTCAGATGACGCGCATGATATTCCTAACAAGACTGGCAGGACGTAGGGAATGTGCTTTTTGAGTGTCCTCTTGCGCACTGTTTACGGAATTCAGACGCAGGGGGACAAACGTGATCGATTGGCTGGTGCGCGCCTGTTTGATGGTGTTTGGTGAGCACTGGGAACCCAAGCCCCCTCTGGCAATCAGCACGCACTTGAAGTCAACCTAGAATCTTGGAGTAACCTTGCAACGGCCACGGGCAACCAAGGCAGGAACCTCAGGGCAACGTAGAGCAGAAGATGACACATGGCACTGATGAACAAATCCTGAACCTAACGTTCAAACCCAAAGTAATCTCGTTCACATGGTTTGTCGGCGGGAGGACAAAGAGATGTTTGATGCTTTAATAATAATTCTGATGAAGCAAGAAATCAATCAGCGTATGTTTGATTTTTGGATAATAATTCTGGTAGGTAGTCTGAAAGGTACGGGTTGGAGCGACGCCATTCATGTACCGATGCTTTTAAAACTGCAACTGTCAAAGAGGCCTGTTTTGCAGACAAGCGCGACCATTGAAGAAGCTACGTAATTCAAAACATTGTGAACTACTTGATCAACATTATTTTCACAGTTCACTGCGAAACGGTGACACCAGCCATCAAACCTGTTCTGCCCAAAAAAGCGAGAGGAAAGTTGGTTCAAAAGATCCAATGGACGCAAGTGGAGGATGTTCGGCAACATACGAATACCAGGAGCACGAGTGTTTTGTCGTGCGGTGTGCAACTGATGGACAGGTGCACGACCTTGTGGGCAACCACTCCCTCGTGTCCGATGGCCGACTGAGAGCACCGATATCAGCCCGCCTTGCCAACGTGGCTGTCAACATTTGTCAACGTCGTTGTCAAATTGGGTGTGGCCGTCAGCGGGTAACGGACGCACCCAAAAGTCAACACACGCAAACGTACGGGTACACACAACAAAACGGACGCTACTGCCATGTATGGAAAGGCGGGGCTCGGGAAAAGATCTTTCGAGCAAACGAGAACGATGTCGTTCCAGTCTGGTGGACACTTGCGGTGGCTGTATTAGAGTCATAAGCCATTGCTCAGCCCGAATCTTGAGCCACCTCGTATGATTGGGGCACGCAACAAGACAAAAAACCTTGACAAGAAAAAAAACTTGCAAGCGCCTTTGCCGCCGGGTCCCAAAACCCAGCCACCCATCCAGCAGTGGCCCACCCCCACGAGGGGAGGTGCGAGGGGGGGAGAGGTCACCTACCCACCCATCATCTCCCACCCCCCTGTGGCCAATGATTGTACTTGGAATAGATAGATCTTATCCATGTACATCATTGGGTCATTTTTCGGTGATTTCTTCCCAAATTTTACCTGTAGTGTCCGTGTGCATTTAGTGTGCATTCAATGCATGTTTGTGTTCAGGGTCAAAGGTCGAATAACACCACGGGTTTGCTTTCGTCAAGGGGCGAAGGGTTCATGAATTATGAATTTTCATTGAACTACCCCCCCACACCCCCCCGGGGCTATAGCATTCCAGATGGCTGCCCGAGCTGGGGGGGGCGGGGGGTTATAGGTGGGGGGTGGGGGGGTTATAGGTCCGGACTTTGTCCAATTTTGCCTTCGGCGCTCCGCGCCATTTGTTGTTTGTTTTGTGTTTTTAGTTTTTGCTCAATCTCTCCTCATGGACAGTGATGACAATGATTTACTACCAGTACCAGCAACAGCACCAGCACCACTAGCACGACCACCACCAGCTGCTGTGCTTCATCTGTTGGTTGTTCTGTATGTTCAGTTTCCCCTTAATTTCTGCTCATGGATATTGAAATAAATATGCCCCACGTTGTGCCTGATGACAGTGATGACGATGAGGGTGATGACCCCTCTGACAAAAACGAAAGGTCACAGGTGAAATTCAGTGAGAAGGGGGGGGGGTCATAGGTCCCGGGATGACTGCAAACAACAAGGGGGGGGGGGTTATAGGTGGGGGGGGAGGGGGTTATTGCACAGGCTGAAAATGGCACTGAACTGCAAAATGCAGGTGACCCATAAACCAGAGAATAGTAATGCAGAAGGTTAGGTGCACTGTAATCGAAAAATAAGTTTCAAAATCTGTGTTCTGCTAGAATTGGCAAAAAAAAAATCCCATAGGGCCCCGATCCGCTGACCTCCAATGGACGCAAGTGCAGGATGTTCGGCAACATACGAATACTAGGAGCACGAGTGTTTTGTCGTGCGGTGTGCAACTGATGGACAGGTGCACGACCTTGTGGGCAACCACTCCCTCGTGTCCGATGGCCGACTGAGAGCACCGATATCAGCCCGCCTTGCCAACGTGGCTGTCAACATTTGTCAACGTCGTTGTCAAATTGGGTGTGGCCGTCAGCGGGTAACGGACACACCCAAAAGTCAACACACGCAAACGTACGGGTACACACAAGAAAACGGACGCTACTGCCATGTATGGAAAGGCGGGGCTCGGGAAAAGATCTTTCGAGCAAACGAGAACGATTTCGTTCCAGTCTGGTGGACACTTGCGGTGGCTGTATTAGAGTCATAAGCCATTGCTCAGCCCGAATCTTGAGCCACCTCGTATGATTGGGGCACGCAACAAGACAAAAACCTTGACAAGAAAAAAAACTTGCAAGCGCCTTTGCCGCCGGGTCCCAAAACCCAGCCACCCATCCAGCAGTGGCCCACCCCCACGAGGGGAGGTGCGAGGGGGGGAGAGGTCACCTACCCACCCATCATCTCCCACCCCCCTGTGGCCAATGATTGTACTTGGAATAGATAGATCTTATCCATGTACATCATTGGGTCATTTTTCGGTGATTTCTTCCCAAATTTTACCTGTAGTGTCCGTGTGCATTTGGTGTGCATTCAATGCATGTTTGTGTTCAGGGTCAAAGGTCGAATAACACCACGGGTTTGCTTTCGTCAAGGGGCGAAGGGTTCATGAATTATGAATTTTCATTGAACTACCCCCCCACACCCCCCCGGGGCTATAGCATTCCAGATGGCTGCCCGAGCTGGGGGGGGCGGGGGGTTATAGGTGGGGGGTGGGGGGGTTATAGGTCCGGACTTTGTCCAATTTTGCCTTCGGCGCTCCGCGCCATTTGTTGTTTGTTTTGTGTTTTTAGTTTTTGCTCAATCTCTCCTCATGGACAGTGATGACAATGATTTACTACCAGTACCAGCAACAGCACCAGCACCACTAGCACGACCACCACCAGCTGCTGTGCTTCATCTGTTGGTTGTTCTGTATGTTCAGTTTCCCCTTAATTTCTGCTCATGGATATTGAAACAAATATGCCCCACGTTGTGCCTGATGACAGTGATGACGATGAGGGTGATGACCCCTCTCACAAAAACGAAAGGTCACAGTTGAAATTCACTGAGAAGGGGGGGGGGGTCATAGGTCCCGGGATGACTGCAAACAACAAGGGGGGGGGGGGGGTTATAGGTGGGGGGGGAAGGGGGTTATTGCACAGGCTGAAAATGGCACTGAACTGCAAAATGCAGGTGACCCATAAACCAGAGAATAGTAATGCACAAAGTTAGGTGCACTGTAATCGAAAAATAAGTTTCAAAATCTGTGTTCTGCTAGAATTGGCAAAAAAAAAATCCCATAGGGCCCCGATCCACTGACCTCCAATGGACGCAAGTGCAGGATGTTCGGCAACATACGAATACTAGGAGCACGAGTGTTTTGTCGTGCGGTGTGCAACTGATGGACACGTGCACGACCATGTGGGCAACCACTCCCTCGTGTCCGATGGCCGACTGAGAGTACCGATATCAGCCCGCCTTGCCAACGTGGCTGTCAACATTTGTCAACGTCGTTGTCAAATTGGGTGTGGCCGTCAGCGGGTAACGGACGCACCCAAAAGTCAACACACGCAAACGTACGGGTACACACAACAAAACGGACGCTACTGCCATGTATGGAAAGGCGGGGCTCGGGAAAAGATCTTTCGAGCAAACGAGAACGATGTCGTTCCAGTCTGGTGGACACTTGCGGTGGCTGTATTAGAGTCATAAGACAGTGCTCAGCCCGAATCTTGAGCCACCCGGTATGATTGGGGCACGCAACAAGACAAAAAACCTTGACAAGAAAAAAAACTTGTCAGCGCCTTTGCCGCCGGGTCCCAAAACCCAGCCACCCATCCAGCAGTGGCCCACCCCCACGAGGGGAGGTGCGAGGGGGGGAGAGGTCACCTACCCACCCATCATCTCCCACCCCCCTGTGGCCAATGATTGTACTTGGAATAGATAGATCTTATCCATGTACATCATTGGGTCATTTTTCGGTGATTTCTTCCCAAATTTTACCTGTAGTGTCCGTGTGCATTTAGTGTCCATTCAATGCATGTTTGTGTTCAGGGTCAGAGGTCGAATAACACCACGGGTTTGCTTTCGTCAAGGGGCGAAGGGTTCATGAATTATGAATTTTCATTGAACTACCCCCCCACACCCCCCCGGGGCTATAGCATTCCAGATGGCTGCCCGAGCTGGGGGGGGCGGGGGGTTATAGGTGGGGGGTGGGGGGGTTATAGGTCCGGACTTTGTCCAATTTTGCCTTCGGCGCTCCGCGCCATTTGTTGTTTGTTTTGTGTTTTTAGTTTTTGCTCAATCTCTCCTCATGGACAGTGATGACAATGATTTACTACCAGTACCAGCAACAGCACCAGCACCACTAGCACGACCACCACCAGCTGCTGTGCTTCATCTGTTGGTTGTCCTGTATTTTTAGTTTCCCCTTAATTTCTGCTCATGGATATTGAAATAAATATGCCCCACGTTGTGCCTGATGACAGTGATGACGATGAGGGTGATGACCCCTCTGACAAAAACGAAAGGTCACAGTTGAAATTCACTGACAAGGGGGGGGGGGGGTTATAGGTCCCGGGATGACTGCAAACAACAAGGGGGGGGGGGTTATAGGTGGTGGGGGGGGTGGTTATTGCACAGGCTGAAAATGGCCCTGAACTGGAAAATGCAGGTGACCCATAAACTAGAGAATGTTAATGCAGAGGGTTAGGTGCACTGCAATCAGAAAATAAGTTTCAAAATCTGTGTTATGCTAGAATTGGCCAAAAAAAAATCCCATAGGGCCCCGATCCACTGACCTCCAAATAGCACCCTCTCATCAGGGTGATTTCCAGGACTCAATAGAACGGCGAGACTGGGATTCAGTAATTAGAGGGACGGGTGCCCCATACGCACTCATCCAAAATGAAGTAGATCTACCCCGGGGAGTGTCTAGATCGCCTCCTGCTTCCATTTCTTGGATGCTACCATTGTGCCACTCATATCCCAAAGCCCTCCCCCAAAAAAAACATGGTCATTTGTTTCCTTCAGCACTCAAGGCTGCTGCCGTTTTTAACTGGAGTATTTGAGGTTACCAGACCTGGGGCAGGGATTTTGAATACATTGCATTGGGGAAATTGTGAGCTAGACCTCCGGACACCGTTGACTACCACCATGCTCTTGTCTCATCTTCCTTCTCTGTCCCTTTGACATTGCATGTTGCCTTTGCTGTCAACCTATCCCAATTTTAATTATTTATTCGTGCTGCATTGCAACTTCCACCAATTCTAATCATTCAGCGCCCACAAGGTAGGGTCAAACAATGTCAGAGAACATCCTGGCACTCGAATTCCCTTTGAAATTGCATGTGTCTTCTGCATTCAACCTCTCCCAAGTTTTATCATTCAACGCCGAAAGGGTGGGGTCAAACTATTTCATTTAGTCGCAGGAAAAAACTTCTGGCACTTCTGTGTTCCTTGGCTCGCCCCTACGAATCGAATGTTTCTTCTGTATTTTGTCTGTCTCCCTCCAACAACCACCCAAGGGCACCCATCCACACTGCGACCTCATGTAATCCAGCACTGTGCTTTTCTTCATACCTACTTAGTTGCGGCAAATCAGAAGAAAACCTGCCAGGACTGCGGCGATATCACCATTCCCACACCTCTTAATCCTGCTAACTATGGGGGAATGTTTGCCCGGCGCGCTACTTTTAGACTATGTTTCCCCCGAAGAGCCCCCAAGCACACCCCTTGGAAACGCCCTTAGAATTAGGTGACCCAAACTGCCCCAACTCAAGAAAGTTGCAAACTGGGGTACACAATACCACTCTCGCTCCTTTAAGGGCGATCTTGGTCAACACCTTAGCAAGTTGGGAGAATGGGGGGTTAGGATAGCACAACCGCATCGATCTCCAGTAGAAGCGATAGGCGTCTTTGAGGTATCGCGAACAGTAGAGCTGCATCATAACAGTGGTCCCACAAGTGTGGGTGTCAATACATTCAATACAACAGTGCTCCTTAGACTCATCACAAACTGCGACGCCGGAGCGTTCTGGCAACACAACACACACACTTCTGCCTCATCCTCTGCCTGATCTTGCGTGCCACAACCGAGCAAACAGCTGCTCAATGTGTGCCCTATACCACCCGTGCACGTCATTGTAACATTGTTGGCGGGCTGTCAAAGTGCCATTCTTTCTTCCAATGAATGGCACAATGACATGAATCCGGCCCTTATAAGCACCATCATGGCCCCCAACTTCGAAATCAAAGAAATAACCTCGGGTACGAGAAGATCCATACCCATCCCAAATCAAAACATCTGCTGATGTCCCGGGGGCCAAGGGGCAATTCCATATAATGTTGCCCAACATATCAACGGCAACAGTCCACCGGTAGGGCACAGGTCACAAAAGATGCCCGGCGCGCGCCCAGCGCGCTAACGTTCCCCCTATGATAGTTGGCAGGATGAAACCTTCAGCAGGCAGACAGTGAATTGCCAATCAATCCAACAGTGCTCACTGCGCAGAAGTCAGACATGCGCTACGACGGTTGCTTCTGATCAACATCATGTGTGGAGCGACATCTAATCAACGTCATGGAGCGACATCTGCCGGTCGGAAGGTACATTAAGAGTTCTGCATGTCCTACACTCGTGTACACGAAGTAATCACGGGTTTAGGAGCAGCATGCCACCAAGGGCAGAAGAACTCAACCTTCCAGGGCCACTGACCTGCAGACGCGGGACATTTGCCAACTCCACATCCCTCCACACAACCCACATTTTTGCCTAGGATAGTGAGTTTCCCTGCTGCAGAACTGGTGTGGCAGATTGTAGCAGATTCATCTCCAGGCCGTGTGTGGTGATCTATCCAGACGTTCATACAATTACCTACACAATGCGTCGAGTTATCATCCATTGAGACGGATGGGCGGCGCCTAAGAGCACCGGGCTGTAGTAATATACACATATATGGTGAATAGGGTGCACCAAGTCGTCGTCGAAGACGAGTTGGAGTCAACTCGTCTGCGAAGACGATCTGGAGCACTGAGATGTTATAATCGGGTGAACCTTACGGAGGGGCTTCGATAATTCAGGCCTGATGTGCGAGTTTGTAAACTTCTGTCAGTCGTACGCAGAGGTCTCACTTTCCATACTCTTGGCATGTAAACCCTCCGAAGAGTCCGGCTCGCTTTTTGCAGGTGCAATACCCAGGTTTGTTCCAACCTTCAAGTTTCATGCATTCTGCGTTGTCGCCAGTAACTGAGTTGCAGCACGGTCCCGGTTCCCAACCATCTCCTCCGTAGCCAAGGCGAGGGTAACAGGTATCTCCCTCAATCTTGTGATAGCGGCAAATTGAGTTTATCCTCTTGAAGCCTTCGCTTCCAACGGAGTAAGCGGTAGTAGCTGCTGCAGCGGCCATGATGGAGTATTCTGTAGAGCACACCGAAACTTAGTGGCAAGGTCTGCAAGGTGGTCCTCAACCCTGAATGTCTAACAACTTTTGATGGCGGTACTGTGGTATCGGTTACCCGATGCTGGGAGTTGGGTTGTTCATGTTGCTTGCATTCAGATGACGCGCATGATATTCCTAACAAGACTGGCAGGACGTAGGGAATGTGCTTTTTGAGTGTCCTCTTGCGCACTGTTTACGCAATTAAGACGCAGGGGGACAAACGTGATCGATTGGCTGGTGCGCGCCTGTTTGATGGTGTTTGGTGAGCACTGGGAACCCAAGCCCCCTCTGGCAATCAGCACGCACTTGAAGTCAACCTAGAATCTTGGAGTAACCTTGCAACGGCCACGGGCAACCAAGGCAGGAACCTCAGGGCAACGTGGAGCAGAAGATGACACATGGCACTGATGAACAAATCCTGAACCTAACGTTCAAACCCAAAGTAATCTCGTTCACATGGTTTGTCGGCGGGAGGACAAAGAGATGTTTGATGCTTTAATAATAATTCTGATGAAGCAAGAAATCAATCAGCGTATGTTTGATGTTTTGATAATAATTCTGGTAGGTAGTCTGAAAGGTACGGGTTGGAGCGACGCCATTCATGTACCGATGCTTTTAAAACTGCAACTGTCAAAGAGACCTGTTTTGCAGACAAGCGCGACCATTGAAGAAGCTATGTAATTCAAAACATTGTGAACTACTTGATCAACATTATTTTCACAGTTCACTGCCAAACGGTGACACCAGCCATCAAACCTGTTCTGCCCAAAAAAGCGAGAGGAAAGTTGGTTCAAAAGATCCAATGGACGCAAGTGGAGGAGGTTCGGCAACATACGAATACCAGGAGCACGAGTGTTTTGTCGTGCGGTGTGCAACTGATGGACAGGTGCACGACCTTGTGGGCAACCACTCCCTCGTGTCTGTTGGCCGACTGAGAGCACCGATATCAGCCCGCCTTGCCAACGTGGCTGTCAACATTTGTCAACGTCGTTGTCAAATTGGGTGTGGCCGTCAGCGGGTAACGGACGCACCCAAAAGTCAACACACGCAAACGTACGGGTACACACAACAAAACGGACGCTACTGCCATGTATGGAAAGGCGGGGCTCGGGAAAAGATCTTTCGAGCAAACGAGAACGATGTCG
Source organism: Eutreptiella sp. 'Long Island Sound 2002' (assembly GCA_964036045.1). Lineage (NCBI taxonomy): Eukaryota > Euglenozoa > Euglenophyceae > Eutreptiales > Eutreptiaceae > Eutreptiella > Eutreptiella sp. 'Long Island Sound 2002'. The sequence continues at coordinate 8,654,280 of OZ038399.1, read as the reverse complement.
TTCCAGTCTGGTGGACACTTGCGGTGGCTGTATTAGAGTCATAAGCCATTGCTGAGCCCGAATCTTGAGCCACCTGGTATGATTGGGGCACGCAACAAGACAAAAAACCTTGACAAGAAAAAAAACTTGCAAGCGCCTTTGCCGCCGGGTCCCAAAACCCAGCCACCCATCCAGCAGTGGCCCACCCCCACGAGGGGAGGTGCGAGGGGGGGGGAGGTCACCTACCCACCCATCATCTCCCACCCCCCTGTGGCCAATGATTGTACTTGGAATAGATAGATCTTATCCATGTACATCATTGGGTCATTTTCCGGTGATTTCTTCCCAAATTTTACCTGTAGTGTCCGTGTGCATTTAGTGTCCATTCAATGCATGTTTGTGTTCAGGGTCAGAGGTCGAATAACACCACGGGTTTGCTTTCGTCAAGGGGCGAAGGGTTCATGAATTATGAATTTTCATTGAACTACCCCCCCACACCCCCCCGGGGCTATAGCATTCCAGATGGCTGCCCGAGCTGGGGGGGGCGGGGGGGTTATAGGTGGGGGGTGGGGGGGTTATAGGTTCGGACTTTGTCCAATTTTGCCTTCGGCGCTCCGCGCCATTTGTTGTTTGTTTTGTGTTTTTAGTTTTTGCTCAATCTCTCCTCATGGACAGTGATGACAATGATTTACTACCAGTACCAGCAACAGCACCAGCACCACTAGCACGACCACCACCAGCTGCTGTGCTTCATCTGTTGGTTGTCCTGTATTTTCAGTTTCCCCTTAATTTCTGCTCATGGATATTGAAATAAATATGCCCCACGTTGTGCCTGATGACAGTGATGACGATGAGGGTGATGACCCCTCTGACAAAAACGAAAGGTCACAGTTGAAATTCACTGACAAGGGGGGGGGGTGGGGGTTATAGGTCCCGGGATGACTGCAAACAACAAGGGGGGGGGGGTTATAGGTGGTGGGGGGGGTGGTTATTGCACAGGCTGAAAATGGCCCTGAACTGCAAAATGCAGGTGACCCAGAAACCAGAGAATGTTAATGCAGAGGGTTAGGTGCACTGTAATCAAAAAATAAGTTTCAAAATCTGTGTTATGCTAGAATTGGCCAAAAAAAAAAATCCCATAGGGCCCCGATCCACTGACCTCCAAATAGCACCCTCTCATCAGGGTGATTTCCAGGACTCAATAGAACGGCGAGACTGGGATTCAGTAATTAGAGGGACGGGTGCCCCATACGCACTCATCCAAAATGAAGCAGATCTACCCTGGGGAGTGTCTAGATCGCCTCCTGCTTCCATTTCTTGGATGCTACCATTGTGCCACTCATATCCCAAAGCCCTCCCCCAAAAAAAACATGGTCATTTGTTTCCTTCAGCACTCAAGGCTGCTGCCGTTTTTAACTGGAGTATTTGAGGTTACCAGACCTGGGGCAGGGATTTTGAATACATTGCATTGGGGAAATTGTGAGCTAGACCTCCGGACACCGTTGACTACCACCATGCTCTTGTCTCATCTTCCTTCTCTGTCCCTTTGACATTGCATGTTGCTTTTGCTGTCAACCTATCCCAATTTTAATTATTTATTCGTGCTGCATTGCAACTTCCACCAATTCTAATCATTCAGCGCCCACAAGGTAGGGTCAAACAATGTCAGAGAACATCCTGGCACTCGAATTCCCTTTGAAATTGTATGTGTCTTCTGCATTCGACCTCTCCCAATTTTTATCATTCAACGCCGAAAGGGTGGGGTCAAACTATTTCATTTAGTCGCAGGAAAAAACTTCTGGCACTTCTGTGTTCCTTGGCTCGCCCCTACGAATCGAATGTTTCTTCTGTATTTTGTCTGTCTCCCTCCAACAACCACCCAAGGGCACCCATCCACACTGCGACCTCATGTAATCCAGCACTGTGCTTTTCTTCATACCTACTTAGTTGCGGCAAATCAGAAGAAAACCTGCTAGGACTGCGGCGATATCACCATTCCCACACCTCTTAATCCTGCTAACTATGCTAGTTGGCAGGATGAGACCTTCAGCAGGCAGACAGTGAATTGCCAATCAATCCAACAATGCTCACTGCGCAGAAGTCAGACATGCGCTACGACGGTTGCTTCTGATCAACATCATGTGTGGAGCGACATCTAATCAACGTCATGGAGCGACATCTGCCGGTCGGAAGGTACATTAAGAGTTCTGCATGTCCTACACTCGTGCACACAGAGTAATCACGAGTTTAGGAGCAGCATGCCACCAAGGGCAGAAGAACTCAACCTTCCAGGGCCACTGACCTGCAGACGCGGGACATTTGCCAACTCCACATCCCTCCACACAACCCACATTTTTGCCTAGGATAGTGAGTTTCCCTGCTGCAGAACTGGTGTGGCAGATTGTAGCAGATTCATCTCCAGGCCGTGTGTGGTGATCTATCCAGACGTTCATACAATTACCTACACAATGCGTCGAGTTATCATCCATTGAGACGGATGGGCGGCGCCTAAGAGCACCGGGCTGTAGTAGTATACACATATATGGTGAATAGGGTGCACCAAGTCGTCGTCGAAGACGAGTTGGAGTCAACTCGTTTGCGAAGACGATCTGGAGCACTGAGATGTTATAATCAGGTGAACCTTACGGAGGGGCTTCGATAATTCAGGCCTGATGTGCGAGTTTGTAAACTTCTGTCAGTCGTACGCAGAGGTCTCACTTTCCATACTCTTGGCATGTAAACCCTCCGAAGAGTCCGGCTCGCTTTTTGCAGGTGCAATACCCAGGTTTGTTCCAACCTTCAAGTTTCATGCATTCTGCGTTGTCGCCAGTAACTGAGTTGCAGCACGGTCCCGGTTCCCAACCATCTCCTCCGTAGCCAAGGCGAGGGTAACAGGTATCTCCCTCAATCTTGTGATAGCGGCAAATTGAGTTTATCCTCTTGAAGCCTTCGCTTCCAACGGAGTAAGCGGTAGTAGCTGCTGCAGCGGCCATGATGGAGTATTCTGTAGAGCACACCGAAACTTAGTGGCAAGGTCTGCAAGGTGGTCCTCAACCCTGAATGTCTAACAACTTTTGATGGCGGTACTGTGGTATCGGTTACCCGATGCTGGGAGTTGGGTTGTTCATGTTGCTTGCATTCAGATGACGCGCATGATATTCCTAACAAGACTGGCAGGACGTAGGGAATGTGCTTTTTGAGTGTCCTCTTGCGCACTGTTTACGGAATTCAGACGCAGGGGGGCAAACGTGATCGATTGGCTGGTGCGCGCCTGTTTGATGGTGTTTGGTGAGCACTGGGAACCCAGGCCCCCTCTGGCAATCAGCACGCACTTGAAGTCAACCTAGAATCTTGGAGTAACCTTGCAATGGCCACGGGCAACCAAGGCAGGAACCTCAGGGCAACGTAGAGCAGAAGATGACACATGGCACTGATGAACAAGTCCTGAAACTAACGTTCAAACCCAAAGTAATCTCGTTCACATGGTTTGTCGGCGGGAGGACAAAGAGATGTTTGATGCTTTAATAATAATTCTGATGAAGCAAGAAATCAATCAGCGTATGTTTGATGTTTTGATAATAATTCTGGTAGGTAGTCTGAAAGGTACGGGTTGGAGCGACGGCATTCATGTACCGATGCTTTTAAAACTGCAACTGTCAAAGAGGCCTGTTTTGCAGACAAGCGCGACCATTGAAGAAGCTACGTAATTCAAAACATTGTGAACTACTTGATCAACATTATTTTCACAGTTCACTGCCAAACGGTGACACCAGCCATCAAACCTGTTCTGCCGAAACTCGTCGTTGTCAAATTGGGTGTGGCCGTCAGCGGGTAACGGACGCACCCAAAAGTCAACACACGCAAACGTACGGGTACACACAACAAAACGGACGCTACTGCCAGGTATGGAAAGGCGGGGCTCGGGAAAAGATCTTTCGAGCAAACGAGAACGATGTCGTTCCAGTCTGGTGGACACTTGCTGTGGCTGTATTAGAGTCATAAGCCAGTGCTCAGCCCGAATCTTGAGCCACCTGGTATGATGCGCATCGTCCAGCACGCAAGTCCCTGATCCGATAGACTGCCATTGGGAGTGGGCATGCAAGAAAGATCACAAGACTGAAAGTTAAAAGTTGCAGAGGCACATGAAACAGGCGCGAACCAATAACCCAGGTGTCAACCGGCTGTCAGCGGGTGTCAACGTGGCTGTAACGTCTGTCAACGTGACTGCCAAAGTGGGTGTCAACGCGGCTGTCAACGTCTATCACCGTGGCTGTCAACGTGGCTGTCAAAGTGGCTGTCAAAGTGGCTGTCAGCGGGTGTGACCGTGGCCGTGGCTGTCAACGTGGCTGTCAAAGTGGGTCAGCGGGTGTCACCGTGGCCGTGGCTGTCAACGTGGCTGTCAAAGTGGCTGTCAGCGGGTGTCAACGTAGCTGTCAACGTCTATCACCGTCGCTGTCAAAGTGGGTGTCAACATGGCTTCCAGCGGGTGTCAACGTGGCTGTCACCGTGACTGTCAAAGTGGGTGTCAACGGGCTGTCGGTGGGTGTCAACGTGGCTGTCAACCTGACTGTCAACGTGGCTGTCAAACCACAGAGAGCTGTTGGGAAGTGGGTTTCTGTGGAAACTGAACCCACGGTGAAAGTTTACTTTGAAACTCTCAGCAGGAACCAAAAATCTTGATCGCGGCACTGCACTGTGTGCGCGCTACATTCCCGAAGGCTCACTCGCTTTAACCCCACACAGGAATACACCTCTTTTTCGCAGCAGTTGCTTTTCACTATTTGTCGTTGCCTGATCATCTCAGAGGCGAAGCGCCCAAAGACTTGCACAGCTCCTAGGCAACCGCACACGCCACCTGAAATTGCCGATCGCACATAGAAGTCCTGCCACTAGGAGTCCAATCAATGAATTTCGAAATATGAGAATCAACCATCCAAGCAACTGATATCACTACCCCCCCCGCCCTGTTTAAGCTACGCCAATGTACGGAATTATTGCGGTCCCTACGCCCACTGTAGCTTGGACAAGGGCGTAGCTTGCGCGCAACACATACAACTACCGACACACACGTGCGCGCGCGCATGGTATGAGTGCACCTTGACCTCTGCCCACAGTTCCCAAGTGTATGCAAACGCAAGGAAGCCTTGGGAACATGAAAATTTCAGGTTCACACCCATGTTGGCACCAGCAATGAAGAAGGCGAAGCCTACAAATGTTCGGCTTGGAAACCCTTCTTGCGATCATACACCATGCGGAACAATTGCACATGCTCACCACTTGAAGATGCCTTTGGCTGAGGCTTAGGGGCTTGTTTGGGCTCGGGCAACTTCAAAATCTTGGAAATGGAATTGCCTTGCATGTGGCATGTTGCATGTGTCCATGGCTCCATGTAATTGGCAAATGTGACGACAAATCCGTGTCTCATGTGGCCGCACTACATTTCGTACGCAATTAAAATTACGTACACAATTATTACGGTCCCTACGCCTACTGTAGCTTGGACAAGGGCGTAGCTTATACAAGGGGGGGGGGGTATTTGCACGTTCTTCGTTGAGGTCGACGCACTGTGATTACATTGCCAACTTCAGAGCTAGTGAGTTGCTTGGTTGCTTAAGGGGGTCTCCGCAATGAGAGGATAGGTTGGATGGCAATGCAATTAGGATGAAGCATCGGGCATGGGGCCATTTTCATTTTCACCAGACGCTAGGGCATTTCAAGCATTGGTCGGACTATTGCCCTACATCAACATGTCGTCCTAATGCGGCAGGTCAAGGAGGACTACCGCAGTATGGTGGCAAGGGGCCTAGAATACTGTTAGAACTTTCGCTAGATGCGCGTCTTCACCGCTTTAAGCCACATGACAAACAACGATTCGACTATCTTCGCCTTGGTTACTGAATGATGGGACGTTGGCGTTCAGCAACCACGATGCTTCCAGCACCAGGTCTTTCAAATATCCTTGCAACATTTACTTTAGGCAATGTGCGGATCACGGGCCACATGTGTATGCGAGGACATGTGTTGTCGTGGTTTCGCATTCCAAAATTATGGAACAACCTATTTAGGCCGGGAGAATGATCCCTTAGAATCCGTTGCCGACGCCGAACAAGCTTTGCAAATCAAGCTTCGATCGTCCCAACGGAGGATTATTGCAAACATCATCAAAAGTACATTGTTTGGTCCACCCCCACGGCAGCCCTCTGTCGACCATTGCTCCAAAGAAACCGATCCTTCTCCGCTTTCTTGTGCCAAGGCCGTCCTTGGGGTCGTTTGTTGAGCGCTGCTGGTCTTTTGAAGCCTTAGGGTGGTGTGGCTTTTGTTCAAATCGGCTTCAGGACCTCCTGCTTTTTTCTAGCTTGGGGATGGGGATCGCCTGGGGGCTGTGGCACCATCCAAGTCCTCTTCTTGCATAGCACCCCCGAGTCAATTCCCGGCCACTATTGCTAGTGGCGCCCCACCCAGGCCGAACCATGCTGTGTTCAAGGCAGAGTTGGTGTATGTTTCGAAACCCTTTGGAGGAGCACAGGGAGGGGAGGGGGTCTGCACCACGTGCACTACGTCCTTTGCCTAAAAAAAGTTCTCTCCGCGCACTACGTGCCCACAACGTGCGCACATACAACAGTGGTGCATCGTGTGCAGGAACACGTCGCGTGCCCTTCGTGGGGTGCTCCTCCTTGGGTCCTGAAACATGGGTGATGGAATTGGTCGGGTTGAAGGAGGACAAATTCAGAATTGGCCCACAAGTGGGCGGAAATGCTATATAACACCTGCATTCTCGGGGTTCCCCAAATGAAGGAGGACAAAATCAGAATTGGTTGCCTAAGCCCTGCCCTTTGGGGGGCCCACAAGTGGGCGGAAATGCTACATAACCCTTGCATTCTGGGGTATCCCCAACAAAGGAGACAACATCAAAGCACAAGGAAAAACAAAGAAAAAACAAAAAAAATTTCCATCTTGTCCCTAACCTAGGGTTGTCCTTAACGCAAAAAAAAAAAAGAGAGTGGTTCCAGAACCGGGTAATTTCAAAAGAGCCCGCGGACAGTACATGTCTTCACCCGGGTGTTCCCAATTGTTCAACCATGAGTCCCTAGCCCCAAATTGGTCTCAGCACACAACCATATGATCCTAGCCCCACATGTGTTGCATGATAGAATCAGAACCCTACCTCACACCCTGCACAATTCAACATGAACAAGAGCAAATACAGTGATGCAGCGTTCGACCACCCGAATGTTCCCTCGCCGGTGGCACACCTGAAAACAAACTCCCTACTGCTGGTACAACCTGTGGAAGTGCACCCTGACACGCTCCATAAGCTCACCCTTCCCCCCGCTCACACTCAAACCATGCTTCGTACAAATGGCCTTAAACTCAACCTTAGTTCACTCATGCAACCTCCCCCTCTCCATTGCGTTCAACACCGCCTCATCCGCATCATACCGAAACACCAACTGCGCGGCAGGGTTAGAAGAGGTGGAGGGGACAGCTAACGGGTCACGAAGGTCAGAAGAGGAGCTACTGGCAACTGCACGTGCTTGCTCCATATCCTCGTCCTCATTGTCTTCGTCCTCACCCTGCAACTCAACCCCATACACATCGCCAATGTCGGCGTCACGTGTCGCCCTCTTGGGGACAACCCACAAATCTTGAATGTTCAACGGAACCTCTGCCTGACCATCCTCTTCCAAAGAAACTGCCAGATCCTTGAAAGCCGCAAACCCAAGCAAACCACCATCTTCCACCTCAACCGCATGCCCTTGCTTCCGTTTGCGCGGGCGGAAAGGGGTCTTGCGAAGGTCCTCAAAAACCTCAAAGGGCCCCCAATCCTCTGGTGCCTCCCCATTGCACCTTACCCACAGCGTCTCACACGTGCGCTCCGTGGTTTGGCCAAAGTCCGTAGCCGTCACATAGCTAAAAACTCTCTCACACGAACACGAGCTTGCCTCAACCCAATCCCCCAGGTCAGCACTACCATCCCACTCAGCTCGCTTGAATCGTGTCTGCACGTCCTCAATCAAACTGCGAAGAAACTTCATCCGGCTACCCTTGATGACGCTACTCCCTACGTCAACACCCAACGATTCCTCCCATCCCCCTGGAATGACATGACGCATGGTGTGCAACAGCTGTGTGCACATCACGTTCATCAAACCCTGGACGGCGGCGACCCGTGCCCCCATGGTCGCTTGAACTTTCTTGCTTGTGGCACAAACCACAGCAAAAACATCGCAAAAAAAGGCCGCCGTCAACTTGAAGAGGGGGTGCCAAAGTGCATCGAACAAGCCCTGGGCCTTCTCCCTCCCCACCGCTGCAGAGCGGGGGGCAAAATCAGAATTGGCCCACAAGTGGGCAAAATGGCTACCTCACCCCTGCCATATCGGGGATCCCCACCGCTGCAGAGCGGGGGGCAAAATCAGAAGTGGCCCACAAGTGGGCAAAATGGCTACTTCACCATTGCCGTATCGGGGATCCCCACCGCTGCAGAGCGGGGGGCAAAATCAGAAGTGGCCCACAAGTGGGCAAAATGGCTACTTCACCCCTGCCGTATCGGGGATCCCCACCGCTGCAGTGCTGGGGGCGAAATCAGAAGTGGCCCAAAAGTGGGCAAAATGGCTACCTCACCCCTGCCGTATTGGGGATCCCCACCGCTGCAGAGCGGGGGGCAAAATCATAAGTGGCCCACAAGTGGGCAAAATGGCTACCTCACCCCTGCCGTATCGGGGAGCCCCACCGCCTCAAAGTGGGGGGCAAAATCAGACGTGGCCCACAAGTGGGCAAATTGGCTACCTCACCCCTGCCGTATCGGGGAGCCCCACCGCCTCAGAGCGGGGGGCAAAATCAGAAGTGGCCCACAAGTGGGCAAATTGGCTACCTCACCCCTGCCGTATCGGGGAGCCCCACCGCCTCAGAGCGGGGGGCAAAATCAGAAGTGGCCCACAAGTGGGCAAATTGGCTACCTCACCCCTGCCGTATCGGGGAGCCCCACCGCCTCAGAGCGGGGGGCAAAATCAGAAGTGGCCCACAAGTGGGCAAATTGGCTACCTCACCCCTGCCGTATCGGGGAGCCCCACCGCCTCAGAGCGGGGGGCAAAATCAGAAGTGGCCCACAAGTGGGCAAATTGGCTACCTCACCCCTGCCGTATTGGGGAGCCCCACCGCCTCAGAGCGGGGGGCAAAATCAGAAGTGGCCCACAAGTGGGCAAATTGGCTACCTCACCCCTGCCGTATCGGGGAGCCCCACCGCCTCAGAGCGGGGAGCAAAATCAGAAGTGGCCCACAAGTGGGCAAATTGGCTACCTCACCCCTGCCGTATCGGGGAGCCCCACCGCCTCAGAGCGGGAGGCAAAATCAGAAGTGGCCCACAAGTGGGCAAATTGGCTACCTCACCCCTGCCGTATCGGGGAGCCCCACCGCTTCAGAGCGGGGGGCAAAATCAGAAGTGGCCCACAAGTGGGCAAATTGGCTACCTCACCCCTGCCGTATCGGGGAGCCCCACCGCCTCAGAGCTGGGGGCAAAATCAGAAGTGGCCCACAAGTGGGCAAATTGGCTACCTCACCCCTGCCGTATCGGGGAGCCCCACCGCTTCAGAGCGGGGGGCAAAATCAGAAGTGGCCCACAAGTGGGCAAATTGGCTACCTCACCCCTGCCGTATCGGGGAGCCCCACCGCCTCAGAGCGGGGGGCAAAATCAGAAGTGGCCCACAAGTGGGCAAATTGGCTACCTCACCCCTGCCGTATCGGGGAGCCCCACCGCCTCAGAGCGGGGGGCAAAATCAGAAGTGGCCCACAAGTGGGCAAATTGGCTACCTCACCCCTGCCGTATCGGGGAGCCCCACAGCCTCAGAGCGGGGGGGAAAATCAGAAGTGGCCCACAAGTGGGCAAATTGGCTACCTCACCCCTGCCGTATCGGGGAGCCCCACCGCCTCAGTGCGGGGGGCAAAATCAGACGTGGCCCACAAGTGGGCAAATTGGCTACCTCACCCCTGCCGTATCGGGGAGCCCCACCGCCTCAGAGCGGGGGGCAAAATCAGAAGTGGCCCACAAGTGGGCAAATTGGCTACCTCACCCCTGCCGTATCGGGGAGCCCCACCGCCTCAGAGCGGGGGGCAAAATCAGAAGTGGCCCACAAGTGGGCAAATTGGCTACCTCACCCCTGCCGTATCGGGGAGCCCCACCGCCTCAGAGCGGGGGGCAAAATCAGAAGTGGCCCACAAGTGGGCAAATTGGCTACCTCACCCCTGCCGTATCGGGGAGCCCCACCGCTTCAGAGCGGGGGGCAAAATCAGAAGTGGCCCACAAGTGGGCAAATTGGCTACCTCACCCCTGCCGTATCGGGGAGCCCCACCGCCTCAGAGCGGGGGGCAAAATCAGAAGTGGCCCACAAGTGGGCAAATTGGCTACCTCACCCCTGCCGTATCGGGGAGCCCCACCGCTTCAGAGCGGGGGGCAAAATCAGAAGTGGCCCACAAGTGGGCAAATTGGCTACCTCACCCCTGCCGTATCGGGGAGCCCCACCGCCTCAGAGCGGGGGGCAAAATCAGAAGTGGCCCACAAGTGGGCAAATTGGCTACCTCACCCCTGCCGTATCGGGGAGCCCCACCGCCTCAGAGCGGGGGGCAAAATCAGAAGTGGCCCACAAGTGGGCAAATTGGCTACCTCACCCCTGCCGTATCGGGGAGCCCCACAGCCTCAGAGCGGGGGGGAAAATCAGAAGTGGCCCACAAGTGGGCAAATTGGCTACCTCACCCCTGCCGTATCGGGGAGCCCCACCGCCTCAGTGCGGGGGGCAAAATCAGACGTGGCCCACAAGTGGGCAAATTGGCTACCTCACCCCTGCCGTATCGGGGAGCCCCACCGCCTCAGAGCGGGGGGCAAAATCAGAAGTGGCCCACAAGTGGGCAAATTGGCTACCTCACCCCTGCCGTATCGGGGAGCCCCACCGCCTCAGAGCGGGGGGCAAAATCAGAAGTGGCCCACAAGTGGGCAAATTGGCTACCTCACCCCTGCCGTATCGGGGAGCCCCACCGCCTCAGAGCGGGGGGCAAAATCAGAAGTGGCCCACAAGTGGGCAAATTGGCTACCTCACCCCTGCCGTATCGGGGAGCCCCACCGCTTCAGAGCGGGGGGCAAAATCAGAAGTGGCCCACAAGTGGGCAAATTGGCTACCTCACCCCTGCCGTATCGGGGAGCCCCACCGCCTCAGAGCGGGGGGCAAAATCAGAAGTGGCCCACAAGTGGGCAAATTGGCTACCTCACCCCTGCCGTATCGGGGAGCCCCACCGCCTCAGAGCGGGGGGCAAAATCAGAAGTGGCCCACAAGTGGGCAAATTGGCTACCTCACCCCTGCCGTATCGGGGAGCCCCACCGCCTCAGAGCGGGGGGCAAAATCAGAAGTGGCCCACAAGTGGGCAAATTGGCTACCTCACCCCTCCCGTATCGGGGAGCCCCACCGCCTCAGAGCGGGGGGCAAAATCAGAAGTGGCCCACAAGTGGGCAAAATGGCTACCTCACCCCTGCCGTATCGGGGAGCCCCACCGCCTCAGAGCGGGGGGCAAAATCAGACGTGGCCCACAAGTGGGCAAATTGGCTAGCTCACCCCTGCCGTATCGGGGAGCCCCACCGCTTCAGAGCGGGGGGCAAAATCAGAAGTGGCCCACAAGTGGGCAAATTGGCTACCTCACCCCTGCCGTATCGGGGAGCCCCACCGCCTCAGAGCGGGGGGCAAAATCAGAAGTGGCCCACAAGTGGGCAAATTGGCTACCTCACCCCTGCCGTATCGGGGAGCCCCACCGCCTCAGAGCTGGGGGCAAAATCAGAAGTGGCCCACAAGTGGGCAAATTGGCTACCTCACCCCTGCCGTATCGGGGAGCCCCACCGCCTCAGAGCGGGGGGCAAAATCAGAAGTGGCCCACAAGTGGGCAAATTGGCTACCTCACCCCTGCCGTATCGGGGAGCCCCACCGCCTCAGAGCGGGGGGCAAAATCAGAAGTGGCCCACAAGTGGGCAAATTGGCTACCTCACCCCTCCCGTATCGGGGAGCCCCACCGCCTCAGAGCGGGGGGCAAAATCAGAAGTGGCCCACAAGTGGGCAAAATGGCTACCTCACCCCTACCGTATCGGGGAGCCCCACCGCCTCAGAGCGGGGGGCAAAATCAGACGTGGCCCACAAGTGGGCAAATTGGCTAGCTCACCCCTGCCGTATCGGGGAGCCCCACCGCCTCAAAGCGGGGGGCAAAATCAGAAGTGGCCCACAAGTGGGCAAATTGGCTACCTCACCCCTGCCGTATCGGGGAGCCCCACCGCCTCAGAGCGGGGGGCAAAATCAGACGTGGCCCACAAGTGGGCAAATTGGCCACCTCACCCCTACCGTATCGGGGAGCCCCACCGCTTCAGAGCGGGGGGCAAAATCAGAAGTGGCCCACAAGTGGGCAAATTGGCTACCTCACCCCTGCCGTATCGGGGAGCCCCACCGCCTCAGAGCGGGGGGCAAAATCAGAAGTGGCCCACAAGTGGGCAAATTGGCTACCTCACCCCTGCCGTATCGGGGAGCCCCACCGCCTCAGAGCGGGGGGCAAAATCAGAAGTGGCCCACAAGTGGGCAAATTGGCTACCTCACCCCTGCCGTATCGGGGAGCCCCACCGCCTCAGAGCGGGGGGCAAAATCAGAAGTGGCCCACAAGTGGGCAAATTGGCTACCTCACCCCTGCCGTATCGGGGAGCCCCACCGCTTCAGAGCGGGGGGCAAAATCAGAAGTGGCCCACAAGTGGGCAAATTGGCTACCTCACCCCTGCCGTATCGGGGAGCCCCACCGCTTCAGAGCGGGGGGCAAAATCAGAAGTGGCCCACAAGTGGGCAAATTGGCTACCTCACCCCTGCCGTATCGGGGAGTCCATCCGCCTCAGAGCGGGGGGCAAAATCAGAAGTGGCCCACAAGTGGGCAAATTGGCTACCTCACCCCTGCCGTATCGGGGAGCCCCACCGCTTCAGAGCGGGGGGCAAAATCAGAAGTGGCCCACAAGTGGGCAAATTGGCTACCTCACCCCTGCCGTATCGGGGAGCCCCACCGCCTCAGAGCTGGGGGCAAAATCAGAAGTGGCCCACAAGTGGGCAAATTGGCTACCTCACCCCTGCCGTATCGGGGAGCCCCACCGCTTCAGAGCGGGGGGCAAAATCAGAAGTGGCCCACAAGTGGGCAAATTGGCTACCTCACCCCTGCCGTATCGGGGAGCCCCACCGCCTCAGAGCGGGGGGCAAAATCAGAAGTGGCCCACAAGTGGGCAAATTGGCTACCTCACCCCTGCCGTATCGGGGAGCCCCACCGCCTCAGAGCGGGGGGCAAAATCAGAAGTGGCCCACAAGTGGGCAAATTGGCTACCTCACCCCTGCCGTATCGGGGAGCCCCACAGCCTCAGAGCGGGGGGGAAAATCAGAAGTGGCCCACAAGTGGGCAAATTGGCTACCTCACCCCTGCCGTATCGGGGAGCCCCACCGCCTCAGAGCGGGGGGCAAAATCAGACGTGGCCCACAAGTGGGCAAATTGGCTACCTCACCCCTGCCGTATCGGGGAGCCCCACCGCCTCAGAGCGGGGGGCAAAATCAGAAGTGGCCCAAAAGTGGGCAAATTGGCTACCTCACCCCTGCCGTATCGGGGAGCCCCACCGCCTCAGAGCGGGGGGCAAAATCAGAAGTGGCCCACAAGTGGGCAAATTGGCTACCTCACCCCTGCCGTATCGGGGAGCCCCACCGCCTCAGAGCGGGGGGCAAAATCAGAAGTGGCCCACAAGTGGGCAAATTGGCTACCTCACCCCTGCCGTATCGGGGAGCCCCACCGCTTCAGAGCGGGGGGCAAAATCAGAAGTGGCCCACAAGTGGGCAAATTGGCTACCTCACCCCTGCCGTATCGGGGAGCCCCACCGCCTCAGAGCGGGGGGCAAAATCAGAAGTGGCCCACAAGTGGGCAAATTGGCTACCTCACCCCTGCCGTATCGGGGAGCCCCACCGCCTCAGAGCGGGGGGCAAAATCAGAAGTGGCCCACAAGTGGGCAAATTGGCTACCTCACCCCTGCCGTATCGGGGAGCCCCACCGCCTCAGAGCGGGGGGCAAAATCAGAAGTGGCCCACAAGTGGGCAAATTGGCTACCTCACCCCTCCCGTATCGGGGAGCCCCACCGCCTCAGAGCGGGGGGCAAAATCAGAAGTGGCCCACAAGTGGGCAAAATGGCTACCTCACCCCTGCCGCATCGGGGAGCCCCACCGCCTCAGAGCGGGGGGCAAAATCAGACGTGGCCCACAAGTGGGCAAATTGGCTAGCTCACCCCTGCCGTATCGGGGAGCCCCACCGCTTCAGAGCGGGGGGCAAAATCAGAAGTGGCCCACAAGTGGGCAAATTGGCTACCTCACCCCTGCCGTATCGGGGAGCCCCACCGCCTCAGAGCGGGGGGCAAAATCAGAAGTGGCCCACAAGTGGGCAAATTGGCTACCTCACCCCTGCCGTATCGGGGAGCCCCACCGCCTCAGAGCTGGGGGCAAAATCAGAAGTGGCCCACAAGTGGGCAAATTGGCTACCTCACCCCTGCCGTATCGGGGAGCCCCACCGCCTCAGAGCGGGGGGCAAAATCAGAAGTGGCCCACAAGTGGGCAAATTGGCTACCTCACCCCTCCCGTATCGGGGAGCCCCACCGCCTCAGAGCGGGGGGCAAAATCAGAAGTGGCCCACAAGTGGGCAAATTGGCTACCTCACCCCTCCCGTATCGGGGAGCCCCACCGCCTCAGAGCGGGGGGCAAAATCAGAAGTGGCCCACAAGTGGGCAAAATGGCTACCTCACCCCTACCGTATCGGGGAGCCCCACCGCCTCAGAGCGGGGGGCAAAATCAGACGTGGCCCACAAGTGGGCAAATTGGCTAGCTCACCCCTGCCGTATCGGGGAGCCCCACCGCCTCAAAGCGGGGGGCAAAATCAGAAGTGGCCCACAAGTGGGCAAATTGGCTACCTCACCCCTGCCGTATCGGGGAGCCCCACCGCCTCAGAGCGGGGGGCAAAATCAGAAGTGGCCCACAAGTGGGCAAATTGGCTACCTCACCCCTACCGTATCGGGGAGCCCCACCGCTTCAGAGCGGGGGGCAAAATCAGAAGTGGCCCACAAGTGGGCAAATTGGCTACCTCACCCCTGCCGTATCGGGGAGCCCCACCGCCTCAGAGCGGGGGGCAAAATCAGAAGTGGCCCACAAGTGGGCAAATTGGCTACCTCACCCCTGCCGTATCGGGGAGCCCCACCGCCTCAGAGCGGGGGGCAAAATCAGAAGTGGCCCACAAGTGGGCAAATTGGCTACCTCACCCCTGCCGTATCGGGGAGCCCCACCGCCTCAGAGCGGGGGGCAAAATCAGAAGTGGCCCACAAGTGGGCAAATTGGCTACCTCACCCCTGCCGTATCGGGGAGCCCCACCGCCTCAGAGCGGGGGGCAAAATCAGAAGTGGCCCACAAGTGGGCAAATTGGCTACCTCACCCCTGCCGTATCGGGGAGCCCCACCGCCTCAGAGCGGGGGGCAAAATCAGAAGTGGCCCACAAGTGGGCAAATTGGCTACCTCACCCCTGCCGTATCGGGGAGCCCCACCGCCTCAGAGCGGGGGGCAAAATCAGAAGTGGCCCACAAGTGGGCAAATTGGCTACCTCACCCCTGCCGTATCGGGGAGCCCCACCGCCTCAGAGCGGGGGGCAAAATCAGAAGTGGCCCACAAGTGGGCAAATTGGCTACCTCACCCCTGCCGTATCGGGGAGCCCCACCGCCTCAGAGCGGGGGGCAAAATCAGAAGTGGCCCACAAGTGGGCAAATTGGCTACCTCACCCCTGCCGTATCGGGGAGCCCCACCGCCTCAGAGCGGGGGGCAAAATCAGAAGTGGCCCACAAGTGGGCAAATTGGCTACCTCACCCCTGCCGTATCGGGGAGCCCCACCGCCTCAGAGCGGGGGGCAAAATCAGCGGTGGCCCACAAGTGGGCAAATTGGCTACCTCACCCCTGCCGTATCGGGGAGCCCCACCGCCTCAGAGCGGGGGGCAAAATCAGAAGTGGCCCACAAGTGGGCAAATTGGCTACCTCACCCCTGCCGTATCGGGGAGCCCCACCGCCTCAGAGCGGGGGGCAAAATCAGAAGTGGCCCACAAGTGGGCAAATTGGCTACCTCACCCCTGCCGTATCGGGGAGCCCCACCGCCTCAGAGCGGGGGGCAAAATCAGAAGTGGCCCACAAGTGGGCAAATTGGCTACCTCACCCCTGCCGTATCGGGGAGCCCCACCGCCTCAGAGCGGGGGGCAAAATCAGAAGTGGCCCACAAGTGGGCAAATTGGCTACCTCACCCCTGCCGTATCGGGGAGCCCCACCGCCTCAGAGCGGGGGGCAAAATCAGAAGTGGCCCACAAGTGGGCAAATTGGCTACCTCACCCCTGCCGTATCGGGGAGCCCCACCGCCTCAGAGCGGGGGGCAAAATCAGAAGTGGCCCACAAGTGGGCAAATTGGCTACCTCACCCCTGCCGTATCGGGGAGCCCCACCGCCTCAGAGCGGGGGGCAAAATCAGAAGTGGCCCACAAGTGGGCAAATTGGCTACCTCACCCCTGCCGTATCGGGGAGCCCCACCGCCTCAGAGCGGGGGGCAAAATCAGAAGTGGCCCACAAGTGGGCAAATTGGCTACCTCACCCCTGCCGTATCGGGGAGCCCCACCGCCTTCAGAGCGGGGGGCAAAATCAGAAGTGGCCCACAAGTGGGCAAATTGGCTACCTCACCCCTGCCGTATCGGGGAGCCCCACCGCCTCAGAGCGGGGGGCAAAATCAGAAGTGGCCCACAAGTGGGCAAATTGGCTACCTCACCCCTGCCGTATCGGGGAGCCCCACCGCCTCAGAGCGGGGGGCAAAATCAGAAGTGGCCCACAAGTGGGCAAATTGGCTACCTCACCCCTGCCGTATCGGGGAGCCCCACCGCTTCAGAGCGGGGGCAAAATCAGAAGTGGCCCACAAGTGGGCAAATTTGGCTACCTCACCCCTGCCGTATCAATTGGCTACCTCACCCCTGCCGTATCGGGGAGCCCCACCGCCTCAGAGCCGGGGGGCAAAATCAGAAGTGGCCCACAAGTGGGCAAATTGGCTACCTCACCCCTGGCCGATCGGGGAGCCCCACCGCCTTCAGAGCGGGGGGCAAAATCAGAAGTGGCCCACAAGTGGGCAATTGCTACCTTTGTGGAGAATGGAAAATGGGTACCTCACCCCTGCCGTATCGGGGCAGCCCCACCGCCTTCAGAGCGGGGGGCAAAAACAGAAGTGGCCCACAAGTGGGCGCAAAATCAGAAGTGGCCCACAAGTGGGCAAATTGGCTACCTCACCCCTGCCGTATCGGGGAGCCCCACCGCCTCAGAGCGGGGGGCAAAATCAGAAGTGGCCCACAAGTGGGCAAATTGGCTACCTCACCCCTGCCGTATCGGGGAGCCCCACCGCCTCAGAGCGGGGGGCAAAATCAGAAGTGGCCCACAAGTGGGCAAATTGGCTACCTCACCCCTGCCGTATCGGGGAGCCCCACCGCCTCAGAGCGGGGGGCAAAATCAGAAGTGGCCCACAAGTGGGCAAATTGGCTACCTCACCCCTGCCGTATCGGGGAGCCCCACCGCCTCAGAGCGGGGGGCAAAATCAGAAGTGGCCCACAAGTGGGCAAATTGGCTACCTCACCCCTGCCGTATCGGGGAGCCCCACCGCCTCAGAGCGGGGGGCAAAATCAGAAGTGGCCCACAAGTGGGCAAATTGGCTACCTCACCCCTGCCGTATCGGGGAGCCCCACCGCCTCAGAGCGGGGGGCAAAATCAGAAGTGGCCCACAAGTGGGCAAATTGGCTACCTCACCCCTGCCGTATCGGGGAGCCCCACCGCCTCAGAGCGGGGGGCAAAATCAGAAGTGGCCCACAAGTGGGCAAATTGGCTACCTCACCCCTGCCGTATCGGGGAGCCCCACCGCCTCAGAGCGGGGGGCAAAATCAGAAGTGGCCCACAAGTGGGCAAATTGGCTACCTCACCCCTGCCGTATCGGGGAGCCCCACCGCCTCAGAGCGGGGGGCAAAATCAGAAGTGGCCCACAAGTGGGCAAATTGGCTACCTCACCCCTGCCGTATCGGGGAGCCCCACCGCCTCAGAGCGGGGGGCAAAATCAGAAGTGGCCCACAAGTGGGCAAATTGGCTACCTCACCCCTGCCGTATCGGGGAGCCCCACCGCCTCAGAGCGGGGGGCAAAATCAGAAGTGGCCCACAAGTGGGCAAATTGGCTACCTCACCCCTGCCGTATCGGGGAGCCCCACCGCCTCAGAGCGGGGGGCAAAATCAGAAGTGGCCCACAAGTGGGCAAATTGGCTACCTCACCCCTGCCGTATCGGGGAGCCCCACCGCCTCAGAGCGGGGGGCAAAATCAGAAGTGGCCCACAAGTGGGCAAATTGGCTACCTCACCCCTGCCGTATCGGGGAGCCCCACCGCCTCAGAGCGGGGGGCAAAATCAGAAGTGGCCCACAAGTGGGCAAATTGGCTACCTCACCCCTGCCGTATCGGGGAGCCCCACCGCCTCAGAGCGGGGGGCAAAATCAGAAGTGGCCCACAAGTGGGCAAATTGGCTACCTCACCCCTGCCGTATCGGGGAGCCCCACCGCCTCAGAGCGGGGGGCAAAATCAGAAGTGGCCCACAAGTGGGCAAATTGGCTACCTCACCCCTGCCGTATCGGGGAGCCCCACCGCCTCAGAGCGGGGGGCAAAATCAGAAGTGGCCCACAAGTGGGCAAATTGGCTACCTCACCCCTGCCGTATCGGGGAGCCCCACCGCTTCAGAGCGGGGGGCAAAATCAGAAGTGGCCCACAAGTGGGCAAATTGGCTACCTCACCCCTGCCGTATCGGGGAGCCCCACCGCCTCAGAGCGGGGGGCAAAATCAGAAGTGGCCCACAAGTGGGCAAATTGGCTACCTCACCCCTGCCGTATCGGGGAGCCCCACCGCCTCAGAGCGGGGGGCAAAATCAGAAGTGGCCCACAAGTGGGCAAATTGGCTACCTCACCCCTGCCGTATCGGGGAGCCCCACCGCTTCAGAGCGGGGGGCAAAATCAGAAGTGGCCCACAAGTGGGCAAATTGGCTACCTCACCCCTGCCGTATCGGGGAGCCCCACCGCCTCAGAGCGGGGGGCAAAATCAGAAGTGGCCCACAAGTGGGCAAATTGGCTACCTCACCCCTGCCGTATCGGGGAGCCCCACCGCCTCAGAGCGGGGGGCAAAATCAGAAGTGGCCCACAAGTGGGCAAATTGGCTACCTCACCCCTGCCGTATCGGGGAGCCCCACCGCCTCAGAGCGGGGGGCAAAATCAGAAGTGGCCCACAAGTGGGCAAATTGGCTACCTCACCCCTGCCGTATCGGGGAGCCCCACCGCCTCAGAGCGGGGGGCAAAATCAGAAGTGGCCCACAAGTGGGCAAATTGGCTACCTCACCCCTGCCGTATCGGGGAGCCCCACCGCCTCAGAGCGGGGGGCAAAATCAGAAGTGGCCCACAAGTGGGCAAATTGGCTACCTCACCCCTGCCGTATCGGGGAGCCCCACCGCCTCAGAGCGGGGGGCAAAATCAGAAGTGGCCCACAAGTGGGCAAATTGGCTACCTCACCCCTGCCGTATCGGGGAGCCCCACCGCCTCAGAGCGGGGGGCAAAATCAGAAGTGGCCCACAAGTGGGCAAATTGGCTACCTCACCCCTGCCGTATCGGGGAGCCCCACCGCCTCAGAGCGGGGGGCAAAATCAGAAGTGGCCCACAAGTGGGCAAATTGGCTACCTCACCCCTGCCGTATCGGGGAGCCCCACCGCCTCAGAGCGGGGGGCAAAATCAGAAGTGGCCCACAAGTGGGCAAATTGGCTACCTCACCCCTGCCGTATCGGGGAGCCCCACCGCCTCAGAGCGGGGGGCAAAATCAGAAGTGGCCCACAAGTGGGCAAATTGGCTACCTCACCCCTGCCGTATCGGGGAGCCCCACCGCCTCAGAGCGGGGGGCAAAATCAGAAGTGGCCCACAAGTGGGCAAATTGGCTACCTCACCCCTGCCGTATCGGGGAGCCCCACCGCCTCAGAGCGGGGGGCAAAATCAGAAGTGGCCCACAAGTGGGCAAATTGGCTACCTCACCCCTGCCGTATCGGGGAGCCCCACCGCCTCAGAGCGGGGGGCAAAATCAGAAGTGGCCCACAAGTGGGCAAATTGGCTACCTCACCCCTGCCGTATCGGGGAGCCCCACCGCCTCAGAGCGGGGGGCAAAATCAGAAGTGGCCCACAAGTGGGCAAATTGGCTACCTCACCCCTGCCGTATCGGGGAGCCCCACCGCCTCAGAGCGGGGGGCAAAATCAGAAGTGGCCCACAAGTGGGCAAATTGGCTACCTCACCCCTGCCGTATCGGGGAGCCCCACCGCCTCAGAGCGGGGGGCAAAATCAGAAGTGGCCCACAAGTGGGCAAATTGGCTACCTCACCCCTGCCGTATCGGGGAGCCCCACCGCCTCAGAGCGGGGGGCAAAATCAGAAGTGGCCCACAAGTGGGCAAATTGGCTACCTCACCCCTGCCGTATCGGGG